>JAMQGT020011567.1:0-29630 GCA_024447675.2 Pterophyllum scalare | reverse complement strand
TTACTTTTTTGAAATTTCACTTTCCTCTCCAATTAAGAGGAGTAGCGATATGATATGAGCTATTAATAAAACTCATCAACGGTCGACACTGAAATTTCAAAATAAGGGCTCACAGCACACATGGATACTTTTCTTCTCTCCTTTCCTTTCTTTCATAATGTTGTTCTTCTTTTTTACTTTCTTTCTCTCTAAGACTGTTCTTTCCTCCTGTTTTTCTAGCTTTCTTCTTTCCTTCCTGCTTTTTCCTTCCTCTCTTCCTTCCTTTAAACTCACCTGAAAGCAGGAAACTCTCCCAGAGTGCTGTGACTTTTGAAACTCTACTCATCTACAGCCCAAGGCAGGAATTTCAGAGTAAAATCTCCCCCTCACTGTGCAGAGCTCTGTAGGCTGAACCCAGACAGGTGGAGTTGGACAGGTTGATGGTGTAGACCGGAGCGTTGAACACGTCAGACAGGACCTGATGAGGAGACCAATTGAAGTGAATTCTTCCTCTTCATCTGCTCCTTGTTACAGCCACAAAACAAACAGCTGTTGTTTTGATGTCATCATGATGATGTCATTTAAATACAGGTATGAATCCTGGTGCTAATACAGCTTCAGCCAGACGAAGGGCGGACCTGCAGAATCTCTTTATTTGATGACGCTCCTCCTGTCGCCAGAACTCGAGTTCCTGGAACTGAAAACAGGAACCAGTCAAAGCTGTGATTCCAGGACATTTAACCTGAGTCAGAGTTACTGCAGCTCTTTGAGGCTCAGGTCCAGGTTCAGAAATATCTGTAACCAGAGCTGAGGTCCAGGAAACTGCAGGAGGTCTTACTGATGGAGTAACCGAGCCTCTCAGCATGAAGCCTCCTGGACAGGAACTGACCCTCCACCTGAGCCCAAACCTCCACCTGAGGTCGCAGTGAGGACACCTGCAGGTGGGACAGGTGAGACAGCAGCGTCACAGTCTGTCCTCACAGAGGGAGGATGGAAATCCTGCTCTACACACCTCACTGTCAGCAGAGTCAAAGCGATGAATGCCCACCAAAGGGGGCGTGATCTCCATCTTGTCAAAATAAAAGCCTGAAATCACACAGCGCAAGTAATCAGTCAGAGGAGGGAGGGAAGGAAGGAAGGAAGGATGGATTGGGAGGCAGGATAGAGAGGAATAGGAAGGGACGAAGAATCAGGAGGAAATACACAAAGGAAGGAAGGATAGAGGAAAGGAAAGATGGAAGGAAGAGAGGGATGGAGGACAGAAGAAAGGAAAGGAAGGATGGATGGAAGGATGGAAGCTCACCGATATTGAGCACATCTGGGACATCATGTCTCGCTCCATCCACCAATGTCTGTCACGAGTGGGGGGACTGTGTGCTGGGAAGGGGTGGACCCAAACGCAGGACGCGGAGGGGCAGGACTAACTCAAAACAACTTTATTTGCTGAAGGCACAAAGGAACTAAAACAAAATCCAAAAATCTCAACCCAGACTGAACCAAAAGGCAAAACGCCAAGCCTGGGAGAAAATACAAAACAAATCACTAGACTGAACAACACACAGCTAAGGGGAGCAACACTGATGACGCCGCAACCGCAGTACAGGGATCATGGGAGAGGGACCTAAGGAGAGGGGGACAGCGGTTAGCGGAGTCGACAGAGAGGCAGGCTTTTAACGAGGCTAGGAGGAAGAGATGAGTGGAACTGGCTTACGGAGATGTTGGCAGGAACTGTCCCAGTAGGTGAGGGGGGCAGGTGATGCGGAACAGGTGGTCCGGGAGAGCAGGCAGGCTGGGGGGCTGGAAGATCGCGGGAAGCCGTCTGGGACCTGGAAACAGGCGAGGCAGGTGATAAGAGGTAAGAAATAGAGAACTCAGCTTGGAACAGGCAAGGGCAGGCTCCAAGATTGCTACCGGGTGGTTGTAACAATACTCCGGCGAAGACTGGGGGATTCAGCTGGTCTTAAGAGCAGAGGTAATCTCCCATGGATGAGCATCCGGTGCGCCCGCCAGCTCAGTACAGCCCCCAGCTCCGCCCAGCGAAGGACAGCCCCAGCCACCCAGCCTACGGAGAGAAGAAACAGAACACACAGGCCACACCACCTACCCCACACCCTGACAATGTCACGTTGTACCACAGACTGTCCAGGAGTTGGCGGATGCTTTAGTCCAAGTCTGGGAGGAGATCCCTCAGGAGACCATCCGCCACCTCATCAGGAGCATGCCCAGGCATTGTAGGTCATACAGGCACGTGGAGGCCACACACAATACTGAGCCTCATTTTGACTTGTTTTAAGGACATTACATCAAAGTTGGATCAGCCTGTAGTGTGTTTTTCCACTTTAATTTTGTGTGCGACTCCAAATCCAGTCCTCCATTGGTTAATAAATTTGATTTCCATTGATGATTTTTGTGTGATTTTGTTGTCAGCACATTCAACTTTGTACGGAACAAAGTATTCAATGAGAATATTTCATTCATTCAGATCTAGGATGTGTTTTTCGAGTGTTCCCTTTATTTTTTTTGAGCAGTGTATATATGCATTCGTTATAATTGAGAGTGATGGGCACACACTTTTTCTTGTTTGTGTTGTTGTCTTGTGACTGATGAATTCATTAAACTTTGCAACAGTTTATAGGCTGCACTGTCTCCGAGCAGTATTCTAAACCATTTCTAACAGGTCTGGTAGATACATACAACTGTGCATAGTACATTGCTGTATTCATTTTGTATAATATCTTGCCCGGAGAGTGCCACTCTTTAATGCCTTGGAGCATTTTTAGGCAATTCTTCTTCACATTCCCTTCTCTAAATAAAGACACAAAATAGAAAATGTGAACACAATCTTCATCTTCAAGTCAACCTTTTCTCCCTTTTTTTCACATACATTTACACACATGAGCTACCGCTGTGCTCACTGAACGAGGCACACACCTGCGCCGGCCCTATTGTTAAAGGGCAGCTACCAGCATGAGTCACGGCTCAGCAGAACGAAACAACAAACAACTACAGATTGTTTTAACGTTGTTTTTGAAAAGCCATTATAGTGCTGCAGTAAACAGTTGTTTTACATGGAGGGCATTTCAGCCGCCTTAAGAGGTGTGATCATCAGTCTCACACAGATTAGGAAGAAAGTGCTCATTCTAACACAACGTTTGCGATTAAGAACATTTGTTTATGACTGAAGAAACATAAATACAGGTGGAGATCAAGAGGAGGAGTGAGCTCCAATGTAAAATACCAGCAAACAAAAGCCAAAATCTAATGTGTGCTAAAAAACAAAAATGTTTAAAAGGACTGCAACAAGACACAGCAGATAGAAAAACAGCTTTGTAAGCGGGAAATATGTTGTTCAAGGCTACCAGTAAAGCCTTATGATTTAGACTTCTGTGGTAAATCTTTTCACGACCTATGTAACCTATGTAAGTGGCTAATGTTGTTCCCTCCATTCAGGCTTTTGTGTGCTGTTTTATGTTTAATTTAGCTTATGGTTGTGTCTCTTTGTTTTAAATGTGGTGCCAACCATCATAGCAACAAATAAAATTCTGGAGCCTTTTCCCTCCTGAGTCCACACTCCTTGTTGTGGTCAGCTTTTTTCTCCCTCTCTTTTTTTCATAGGCAACCAATTGTTTCTCAAGTTCTTCCACTTCTTTGTACATTCCCACATGCCCATTCCAATAGGTTCATCAGTCTCCTTTGCTGACATCTGTGAGTCCTTATATTGAAGCTATGATTATTCTTCCTCATATTAAGGAAATAATTGTTTCTCTATCACTGATAAATTCAAAAATTGCAGCAAAAAACTAGTAGAAATGCATTGACAGTGCTGAAAATGCCAATCACAATAGTTGCCCTGATGCAACATGTAGGTACATTTTCCTGGAGGTGCACATCAGGTTATGTTGTTGGGTTTTAGAGGTTTTTGCGTCTATGACATACCTATGGTGTAGAATTGATACAGAAGTATAAATCTGTGGTTAGTGATACAGGCATAGAGACTGGTTGGTGATCCCCTGGTAACTAGTTAAAAATGTGTATTCCATGAGCAGCTGCTGATTAGTTGCTAGCTGTTAGCTGTTGCTGCCGCTTGGTGAATAGTTGGTGAGTGTTTGCAGACAAGGAACATCTTCCATGCAAACAATGGGTGATCACAACAATCTGCTAGCATCCAAGAAATTACAAGAAGGTTTTCGGTGCAACACGTCTTTGTGACAAATTTCACCTAGTGACTACAGAAACCACCTGCAAACCAGTTGGGGAATGCACATTTTTTACCCAAGCAACCTGTGGTTGCCAGAGGATAATGGTCTCTAGGCCTGTGGGACCTACAGTATAAGACAATGAAAAGCATGCACAAAGTCTGTTTTGAGTAATGGTGGCCAAAGAGTGAAACACTGAAACAGCCAAAGCATTTGTGGCGTAATTGTATCGAGTTTTTGAAACAATCTTATCGATGCATCTTGATGATGCTATTCTGTGAAACAATGACACAGACAAGCCCTCCACAGTTCCAAAACAAGGAAAGAAAAATGCTGAGATTGTGTAAAAACAGCTGTGACTGTGCAGAACAGTGCGTTACAGCAAATACTATTATTTACCTCGCCCAGGGAGGTGAGAGGGAAGTCGTCAAATATTAAAGTTACTAAAATGTTTTTAAAAATTAAAAAAGCCCCTATTGCATCATTCCCAAAATTTTAAATTCATAACTCACTTATTTGAATTTTTTTAATCTATTAGGATGAAATTTGGTACTTGGGTATAACAAATTACTGTTAGTTAATTGTTTTTATTTTACATTAAAATATTCACAATAATGCAAAGAAGATGAAAAAATTCACTGAGATATAATTTTAAAATTTTGTAATTTTTTTTTCTTTGACCTTGGAAAATTACATATGGTATTTCCTTAACTCCTTAACTTTAAAATTATTTTATTCTTCTCCTTGAAAAAATGTGTGGTTTTTATTGGGATAATTTAATGAAATTACAGCTCAGTGCGCCGCGCTCTCTCGGCTGATATATAAGTCATTGGAACTCAACCAGCAGCCTCTTTCTTTGTCATTTCTCTCATCTATATGTCAGTAATAATTCTATTAAGCCAATATTTATTTAATTACACTTTGGATCTTGGTTGGTTTGGATCAGGAATATGGCCCATAGCCTATATTGGTCTTCAAAATCCACAGCAAAAACTCATAATGAATTATACATGTGCGTGTGTCTACTTGATGCAGTAGCATCAAAAACATTCATTTAGCAATTACATGGCCCAACTCAAATGACTTGTTTAAAAATGGGAATCCTGCCTAGGAGCAGCAGGTAAGCCACCTGTTGAAACTGGGGTGAAATGCACCAAAACCTCATTTAGCCATGGTCATGTGATGCGAGTCCTTTGAACCGCTTTTTGGAGCAGTTTTTTAAACATCTGTGCTTTGGAAGCTCGACACAGTGTTGAAATGTCCTTATCGAGCGTCCCATCCCTAGTTTTGTGTAACACATTAATGCATCTAAAGAATTATCACACATTGCACAACAGTACTCAGAGGAAATGTATCACTAGAGGCACTGGATTAGACATTGCACTGCTGCAAAAGTTTAGTTTTGTCCAACTTTTTCTTTTTTTTTTTTTTTCCAGAAGACACTGCATTCTTGATGGGGCCCTTTTTTAAAAAATTTTTTTTAATTGCCCCATGAATATGTGTACAACATTTTATGGTAACCTCTCCAATAGCTGATGAGACATTTCAGTCTAAAACCTGATGGTGAACTGAATGACTGATACAGTGCCATCGAGGCTGGAAATGACATAATCTCACCGCTGAATCTCATGACCATAGAGTCATTTCTAGGCGAGATTGAGCTGGATTGTTCCATTTTGCTCTGAGTTCCCATCATGGAAATTTCAATTGTCTTATCAGTTCATTTCCAATGTAACAGACACACAACTGCAGCACTAAACATGCCAATAGCTGCTGCTTCTCAACAGGAGTATAGGCAGATATTATTGTTATTTGTCGGAAAGAGCAAAATGAAATGAAAATACAGCAAGCACAAGAACACCAGCATGCTTCCAGGTCAGTCAGTGTGAATTGTGAAAGAAATGGCAAAGCTGACTCACTGATTATTCCTGGCCAATGGTTCGTGCATTTCTAAAAGGCAGGAATTTGTCTCTGTGCCAGTGATGCATTGGAGTTCGATGATATCCTGATTCTGTGCGTTCATCCAAATAGGTGAGTCATGTAACTGAAAGGTGCTACTGATCCAAACCTGCCAAGGAAGTTACGCACGCACCATACTGCTGTCCATCTTGTTTTGTGTTCTGCTGCTTATTGTTTACATTGCTGCACAGAAAGACACTGCAGTTATGGAAAAAAATTAATAAAATGTCACTATTAATCAATACACTAATAGAAGTAGAAGACAGAGATGTAACTGATGATTTAGTGCCAGATGTGGGTGTGCTGGTGCCAAGCTCGAGTCTGTGCACAGCCAAGGCACCGTGTGACTTTGCATCTGAGATTTTAATGTATATTTGTTTTTAAATACTCTGTCAGAGATGATTTATGTGGATACTTTGATGGCTCTCTTGTTGAGATTCAGCAGCATAAAATCAGGTGACATTATCCATGACAAAATTGAAATGAGCTTATTGTCTATCATCGAACTAGATGTGCAATCGCAGTGACAATGGATGAGTAACCTATCACCGGGAGGCTGGTCTTACACTGGGGGAGATGAAAACAAATCTACTCTGGGTGAGCAATTTTGTGCATAACTTTAATTGCATTTCTAAACCTTGCAAGAAGGTGGTAATCTACCCTGAAGGCATTTCTGCTAATGTTTTACTGAAGACAGTTATTAGTATTTACTCAGAAAATTATTTTTGTTTGAAAGTAATAGAAAAAAGACAGCGGTATGCACTGATATTTTAGGGTAATGCATTTTTGTATGACTGATATGAATTATTCCATGATGCATGGCAGCTCCTTTGTACATATTGACATATACTGAATAATAATAATATTATTATTTGGTAGACAAAACAATAAAGGGGCAGATTTGTGTATCAGGTGTAGGACAAAACATTTAATTTTCATGCATTTTATTTCATTTTTGAATCATTTAGTGTATTCATGTATATACAGTTTTTACACCTGATTGAATCTGATTAACTGATAGCCATTTGCCAAACTGCAGAGATTCTTTGGGCACAGCCACTGGCGTACAACTAATTTAGGCCAGCAATCAGGCACACTGATGTACTGGATCTTTAGCACTGACTCTCAACATCTGAAACTTGTGTTAGAGCATGTGACTGCAGGTGCAGGCTGTCTGCTGATGTAAAACCTGTGCACGCGTCTTTATGGCTTTCATTACCATTTCAATTTCAGGTTTAAAACGGCTCCAATCAGAAATGTTTATTAAGCTTGTAGTGGTTTACTTGCATTTATTTATGACCTGAATGACCCTACTGATTTCACTTTCCAAGCTTTTTCCAATTTATTTTTATTCTCTGCCTAATTCCCTGACTTTTTGGCACCAGTAAACAGTTGTTTGGAACAAAAACACTCCAAAAATCCACTTTAGCTGCCTGCCCAGTAACAAATGTCAGAAAGACAAAGTTTGCAACTAGCTGGTAAACAAAACAGAGCATTTACCTCCTAAAGAGTCACATATTTCCCTGAGGAGTTAATAGAAAACAAAACAGGGTTAAGATAGAGGATATTGAACTGTTATTCAGGGTTAACACGTGTATAAATGAGTCACTGTTTGGACACATTGCTCATCACATCTGCTCCATCAGATGATGCTTTAAATGTTGAGTAGGTTACAGTTTGTTATTCTGCTCCTAAATTTTGATATAAAACATTATTGATGTGCAAACTACATAAAAAAAAATCCATGTTGCAAATCACATAATGACAGTTAATATTTCAACATGTATGATCTATAATCAGTATACAGAGAAAACCTAAGCATTTAGAAACTAATTATTCTTGAGTCAACTGTATTATTGTTTTGACTCTCTTCACACTTTGAGGTGTTTCATGAAGTGAGTGCAGAACTATATTTTCATGATGCAAGGCACAAACATAACTTCATTATCAGCCACCGGGGATTTCAGATTCACAGCTTGTGCAATAAAGTTATGAAACTTGTAACTCATATGCGGTGCAACAGTCTTATACAGTTAGCCAAATAGTAATTCTCCTCCTTTGTTATATGGTATTTCTGAGGTTTATACCCTGAGGAGGTGCTGATTCTCAGATTACAGAGATAAATTTGAGTATGCTGCCATGTACAGTCATTACAGTAAAGGTAATGGGCATGCTATCTGTGAATATAAAAGCTGGAGAAATCTACTGGTTAAGTTCTTACTATCTACTGGCTCCTTTGGTTATGGTAGATAAGAACTTTTATGTCTTACACCAAGTCCAGCACTACCAGAGATTTATATTTGCAATAAGAAAGAATTCACGAACTACCTCTTTTTTCCCACAAAGCATCTGTGATTTTTATTGTAAAACATTTAGTTAGTGAATAATCTGTGCTATATTAAAAGGCTGTGAAATGAAACAGTAAACATGCAGTAAATAGTATTTCTTTGGGAGTTACCAGAGAGCACCACTCCACAAACTTTTAGCTGCAAACAATAATGACCCTAAAGCTCTACCACAGGTTCCAAATGCATTACATCATCTTTTGGGCACTCTGTTGCTCAATAAAAATAAAATCTTGATGAGGCAGCTGCTCTTAAATTGTTTATGATTTTAGGTCTTACGACAGATTAATTCTTAAGTGGATTAAAGCAATACTATCCTGAATAGCCTTATATGCTTATATTTTAGATGGCATATACAGGCACATTTTTTCCCCACCCACTGAATACAGGTATAGTCATTACAAGCTCTTGATCAAGTTTTGGAAATAGGTCAAACTGACTGTAAAGTCTTTCAGACATTTTGCACTACCAATCACCAAAACTACATTGCCTGGCCAAAACAAAAGTCGCCACCTGGATTTAACTAAGCAAATAGGTACGAGCCTCCTATTGGATAATTACCGCACTGGCGATTATCTTTCAGCTGGCAACAAGTTATTTTAATCCCAACTGGTGCAAGGAGTTGCTTCTCATTTCTTAAACAACCATGTCGAAAGACACATCACGTGGTCGTGGAAAAGATGTCAGTCTGTTTGAGAAGGTCAAATCATTGGCATGCATCAAGCAGAGAAAGCATCAAAGGAGATTGCAGAAACTACTAAAATTGGGTTAAGAACTGTCCAACGCATTATGAAAAACTGGAAGGATAGTGTGGACCCATTGTCTTCGAGGAAGTAATGTGGCCGGAAAAAAATCCTGAATGATTGTGATCGGCAATCACTTAAACGTTTGGTGAAATCAAATCGAAGAAAAACAACAGTAGCACTCAGGGCTATGTTTAATAGTGAAAGGAAGAGCATTTCCACACGCACAATGTGAAGGGAACTCAAGGGATTGTGACTGAACAGCTGTGTAGCCTTAAGAAAACCACTAATCAGTGAGGCTAACTGGAAAAAAAGGCTTCAATTTGCTAGTGTGAAGCCCACAAGCGTGTGTTCACATGTGTATGTAATTAGAAATAAGCATTTGAGTAAGGTCTATAATGTTGTATGGCAGACATATTTGGTTTGTATTTATATGGGTCAATTTTTGGTTCACACTGTGTTAAATATTGAGTGTGTATGCAGTTATTCTGCTCCCGCCAGTAGGAGGAACTGTGAGAAGGTGGTATGCCTGCAGCTGTGCATTCCCCTCATAGCTGAGGAGGAATCAGAGAGGACAAGCCGCTTCTCGAGTGTGATCCTTTTGTTCTTCATTATTTCAGGTATGTAGTGTGTGAAACTGTAAGAGAACTATAAGGAAAATGGCTGTAACTGTTAGTTAATGTTTGTAGATGAAGTTGAGTTCAGAATGAAGGTGTTAATGAGCAGTAAGATGCGTTATTCTTTGTTATGAGATCCGACACTCACCGTGAGTCAAAGTGGCAGCGGTGTGGCTGTTTTGCTAGCAGGCAGCTAACCACTGAAAGCCTGTGTGAGCTAATGCACTTTTATTCTTGTTGTTTTATGTATTACGTGGCAAGGTTCTTAATGTATTTCATGTTTATATGTTTGTACTAGTTGAAGAGTAGATTAAAAACTGAGAAGAAAAATGGTTAAAGGGAGAAGTAATAAGGCATTTAGGCTTTGATGTTTGAAGGCCCACAGTGACCAGAAATCAAAACCTCCCTCTTAAACCCAAAGTAACAAGTCTGTTTTGAAAATGGAGGGAGAGGAAAGTACAGATATTTTTGTAAAAATGTAACAAAAAAAAAAGTAAAACGTTGTCAGAAAAATAAAGTAAGTAAAGTACAAATACCTGAAATTTCTACTTAAGTACAGTAGTACTTTTGTGTTTTACTTTGGTACTTCCCAGGTCTGGTTTTCATGAACACAGCTCTGCAGTGCAGGATGACCTCACTGCAAATATTCTGAACTAAAATTGCCAAACTTTCATGCAATGCAAGAATCCAAAAGAACTGTGTGCAAAAAGCCAGTGTGAAGGATGCATTACACGAGGAACCATCAGGGACAGACAAACACACATACCTGCATCACAGTTTGGGCTCTGGTTCCAGTGTTGGCGCATAATCACTTGGTGCATAGCCTGAATGAGCCCAAAGAAAATAAATTATGACAAAATCTGCAAACTGCATCTGTGAATCATCTTGTAGTAGCTTTGCTTAGCACCAGACATCAACGCTCCAAATGACAGTCATGTAAAACAGGAATTCTAAGGTTTTACATATCAGGACAGAATAAAAAAAGTCTTTAAATACAACTTCAGATGAATGGCAACACATTATTCTGTGTCATTTTTAAAAAAAATTTAACTAAAACTAAGCCAAAATGTAGAAGCACTATGTGGAAAAACTAAGTATACCCCATGGTTCAATAGCTGATAGGACCACCTTTAGCAGAAATCACTTAAAGCAATTGTTTTCTTTATGACTTTATCAATCTCTTGCATTTTGTGGAAAAATTCTGGCCCACTCTTCTTTACAACATTGCTTCAGTTCACTGAAGTTTGTGGGCATTCTTTTATGCACAGCTTTCCTAAAGTTGCATTGACAATCCAACACAATGGGCAGCACTTTGAACACATTTTAAAAGTAGTCAGAAACTCATGAAAGAATAAAGTTACGTTAAAACCAAGCACACCATTGTTTTTCTTGTGAAATTCCCAATAAGTTTGATGTGTCACATGACCCTCTTCCCATTGAATAAATAAAAGTTGGATCCAAAATGGCCAACTTCAAAATGGCCGCCATGGTCACCACCCATCTTGAAAAGTTTCCCCCTCCCATATACAAATGTGCCACAAACAGGAAGTTAATATCACCAACCATTACCATTTTATTAAGGTGTATCCATATAAATGGCCCACCCTGTAGATTTGCTGGTGGGGTTATGCTTGGTTGCATGACCCAGTTTCAGCCTGAATAGGCTTATTAGCTGTTGGACAGATGGCCTCACATTTGACTCCAGAATACTTTGCTATACAAAAAGAGTTCATGGTTGACACAGGCTGCAAAACAGGCCCAAATCATCATCCTTTCACCTCTATGCATGACAGTAGGTATGATGTGTTTGTGCTTATATGTTGTGTTTGGTTTGTGCCAGACGTAGTGCTATGCCACTTTGGTCTCATCTGTCCATAGAACACTGTTCAAGAAGTCGTGTAGTTTGTTCAGATGCTGTTTTATAAACCATGCTGGGGCATCCACACCTGGGATGATTAGCATCTATCTTGTATGTTTTCCAATTGTGAATAATCTTTCTTACTGTAGAATAATGGACTTCATTTTTTTGTAAATGGCCTAATAACCCTTCTCAGACTGATGAACAGCAACAGTTACTTCTTTAAAATCATTGCTGATGCCTTTCCTCCCTGGCATTGACATGCCCCTGAGCAAACTGCTAAGAAGTCTGCTTTTATGGAGGTGGCCACACTTACTGATGATCAGTTAATCAAGTATATATTTATTCGCAGCACCCAGATTACCCAGACAGAACATGCACACTCTGCTCAGAAGGGCCCCAGTCAGATTGTGGATTCAAACCTAGAACCTTCTAACCACTGTACCACCTTATTGCCTGACATGCTCCAACACCGTGCTGCTAAATATAATCAGAATTTATTTCCAATAAAGAGGAGTGAAGGTGAGATTGGTGTACTTTTGCGATGCACTTGCATGTCAGGGTTAAGTTGCAAATAAACCTTGTAAGCAAATAAATAAATAACTGGCAGTCATGGGAGAAAAAAGGCTTTTCCCTCCAGGTCAATGTTCTTATCATGACTTCATGTGAAAACTATGAAAAGCACCAAGGTCAGAAAATGTCTCAAAAATTTTAAACAAAAAAAGCCATTTCAGAAAATCCAAGAGGAAGAATGACTGAAAGCTTATGCTAATCCAACCCTCTTTTATAAGTCCTCTAGAAGTCTGCTCATACTCAATGGCATCTCCATATAGTACTTAAGAAATAAGTTAGCTGAAACTGTACATGTGCAAAGCTGTTTGACAGATAATTAACCCACATATTTTTGATTATTGTCCTAATACTTGGCAGATTGCATTAGTTATATTAGTGTTTGCGTCTGCATAATCAGGGACCTTCTGTTACGCCCCTCCAAAAACCTGGACACAAGCGCAGAGCACGGTGGTAAGGTTTAGTTGTATTTATTGAGAAAACACCAAGTAGTCTATTATCACAGCAAAAGAGGCTGATGCTGAATCTTCTCGCACTCCTTCTCTCTCTGCTTTCCCACTCCTCTGTGTCTGCGCATCTGATTCCGTGGCTCTGGGGCTTCTGCTGGCAACAAGGAGAAACAGATCAGTCGAGGTGGAAACAACAAAGAGTCTGAGTCTGAGTCTGAGTCTGAGTCTGAGTCTGAGTCTGAGTCTGAGTCTGAGTCTGAGTCTGAGTCTGAGTCTGAGTCTGAGTCTGAGTCTGAGTCTGAGTCTGAGTCTGAGTCACGCTAGCGATGAAACAATCTGGCGTCGGCTTGAAGAAAGCTTCTGTCTTTTAAAGCCGGCATCTCAATCAGCCCAACAGCCCACAGGTGAGTGACGAGGATGATGCGCAGCAGGTGTGTAACTGCGTGGGCAGAATCTACACCATGGAACCACCTACGGAGGCACGGCCAGAAAGCCTAAACACACCCACACACACACACACACACACACACACACACACACACACACAGAAGAGAGAAGGAGGAGTAGGCCGGCCAGGAGGTGGGGTCGTGACACCTACAGATACAAATTAGCAACTAACTTAAACTGGAGCCACAACACACTCCAACCCTCTCATCCCAGTGTATTGAATGTCTTATATGAATATCTTATATACAGAACAAAAAAAGCTTATTGCCTACAGTAGATCAGCCTAGACCCTGGAAAACAAATTTTCACCATTCTCTGACAGGGTATAAGCCAAACACTGAGTTAATTTATGGAGACAATAATCAGCAGATTAATCAATAATGACAACAGCTACAATACAGGCCTGCAGCTAATTAAACCTTGTAAAGTTTTTACAGAAATAACAAGGATGACAATTAATTTACAAAGCAGCTGTTAATAATAATAATAATGAGGAGAAACCTGCTAATAAGAGATGTGAAAGTGTTCCTGTAATACCATGTACACCCACAGCTATCAATGGGAAGCCTCCGAGCCAGTGGTGTCCCTTCTACGCAGCCTCTGAGTCAGGCAAGGGAAAAATGTGCTCCTATACATTTCATGTGTACACAGCTCCTGTCGGATTATGATATGGCGGGGCAGAAAGAGCCAAAGGTTTCTTTCCAACTTTTGTTCCAGTCACCATAGCTGACTAAATCTCCCTAACATTGTCAAAAACATCAGGCGGCAAGGAATATAACAGCCACCTCACTAATGGTTAAAAAACCCCCAAAACATATAAACTACACAAAGAGACGCTTAAAAGATCTGATTTTCAATCATCTGCTGGCTCCCTAAAATCCTTACATGAAAACTTACAATGATATTTACATTGTTTAAGTCCAATCATGTTTGCCGCAATCCAACAGTAACAAAAAAAAACATTAAAAAAATGATTGTATGCTGCAAAAGAAAATCTTTAAAGTATCACCACAGCTGTAAAAGCAATGCATTTCCTAGTTAGAACAAAAACAGCTCAGCAACACTAAAACTTAACAGGAAGCAAACACACTTCCACTCTGAGTCTTACTTTTAAGCCCTAACATGGACTTTTATAATGGTGAGTGTTAGCTGATTTTAGGGCACAGAAGAAAAAAAACAGTTTAGCGCTTCCGCTTAGCTTGCTGAAGTAAAAAGTGATTTCCAATAAAAAGGGAAAGAGGTTCAGGCAGGTAATGTGTCTAGTTTTTGGGAAAGTTTAAACTCCACAGCTAATCCAGAAAAGTGAGTTTGCCCCCTTCAAAGGCTCACTGTTAGCAGCTGGGCTTGAAATCTGATGCTTAAGGGAAACAAAGGTGAGTTTAGGCATACAGCTGTGTGTACTGTGGTATAGCCTAATGCTATAATCAATAGATGTCTGAAATAGAACATTTTTTAAAAACTGTTTTGTTAAGTTTACAGAAATAAATAAATTCTTCTGGTTAAAATATACACTCACCCATCATTTTATTAGGTACACCTGCTCAGCTGCTCATTAATGCAAATATCTCATCTTATCATTAAATGCCAGCAACTCAGTGCATTTAGACATAGTCAAGATAACGTGCTGACGTTTAAAGTAAGCATCATTATGAGAAAGAAAGGTGATTTAAGTAACTTTGTGACATGGTTGTCGGTGCCAGATGGGCTGGTCTGACTAAAAAACTGCTGATCTACTGGTATTTTCCCACACAACTATTCCTGGGGTTTACAGAGGATGGTCTGAAAAAGAGAAAATATCCAGTGATCAGCAATTCCATGGGCAAAAAGGAGAATGGCCAGACCGCTTTGAGCTGATGTGTATGTGGGATGCATATGCATCGAACCTTGAAGAAGATGGGCTACAGCAAGAAGACCACAACAAGATGGAGGAAAGAAAAACTGGAAACTGAGGCTACAAGTTACATGGGTTCACCAAAACTGGACAACAGAAGTTGGGGAAAAAAGTTGTCTGGTGTGATGAGTCTTGATTTCTACTGTGACATTTGGATGGTAGAGCCAGAATCTGGCAAAAACAACATTACATCATGGATCCAGCCTGCCTTGTATCAGCAGTTCAAGCAGGGTGAGGTGATAATGGTGTAGGGATATTTTCCAGGCCCCTTAGTATCAATTGAATGCAGTAATGTTGCTGACTGTGTTCATCCCTTAATGACTACAGTGCACCCATCTTCTGCTGGCTGCTTCCAGTACAATAACACACCATGTCACAAAGCTCAGATCATCTCAAACTGGTTCTTTTTTTTAGACATGACAATGTGTTCACCGTATTCAAATTGCCTTCAGAGTCACCAAATATCAATCGAATCAATCCAGAGCACCTTTGGGATGCAATGGGGGATTTGCGTCATCGATGTGCGGCCGACAAATCTGCAGCAGTTGCTGCAGATGGACCAAAATCTCTGAGTAATGTTTACACCTTGTTCATTGTCATGAAGAATTAAAGCAAAAAGGAGGTCCAACCTGGTATTACTGAGATATATTTAACAAAGTGTTGAGCTGAGCTTTCAGTATGTTGATGCAATTTTGAGTGGTTCTGTTGAAGAAAGCCATCTTTGCGCTTTCATCATTGGCATCTCACAGTGGAGTGGGAGATGCCAGAAAATTGTTCCATTTGTTGCTTTGTTGCTGTGCCCTGGAATGAAGATACACTCCTTCACATTAAACCAGCATTCTTATGCAGTGAAAATAACCCAGAGAAATTATCAGAAGTTCGACTACTGTGCAAAGACAATTTTCCTTTCATCTTAAAGTTGGTTATGGGTGCATTTTCCCAAGATATTTCAGAATTAAATGCTCTCACCCATAAAATTTGAAATGCAATAACAGTGATAAATCATGTGACACACATTCTGATTTCACTGTTAGCAACAGAATTGTCTTTCTCGTGGTTTCTCACAAAGATTTTTTTTTCATGTAAATATGTACAATGTGATGAAACATAGTGAATGTAAGAAAGAAAAAGCATACAACCAAATAATATTAATTAACTATTTTTTAAAGCTGCAGAATACAGAGAACACAGCCTGAAGGATTTGTTTCCATAATTACCACAAAATTAATGAGCTAACTGAAGCGGTGTGTCCTGCAGCAGTTTTATATGCCTTTTTCTCAAATTTGAGAAATATTAAGTGGGTAAATTTAAGCAACACATGTCCTGTGGAAGATAAACATTCCCTTTATTAGTTTATGCTACTGGCCCAGTAATTTGTGCTTGTTGTGGTGTGAAACATTCCCCAGTGTTTTACCCAGACACACACCATTTTATATTCTAAAATGCAAATATGAAAAGGCCTTTTTAATAAAACATTTGTTGTCTAATAAAAAGGTTTAAAACTTCCTTTCCCACATTCATTGCAGCTCCACAGTGGGGAAATAGTGGAATATCATGTATTACCAACAACAGACAGTAGTCTGCAAACAATCACTATACTAAAGTATTTATGTGAAACTTTTTCATAATTGACTGATAGTAGTCAGGCTTCTTAAAAAATCACACTACATAATCTTGTAATGGCACTAAAGCTTTAGTACCAGCTATGACTTGTGGGTTTTGTTGCAGATTTATTTATTTATTATGTTTACCTAATTACGACGCATTAGCTTTTATTTTTTAGGTTTAATTTATATGACAGCCAAAGCTTCTCCTACACTAGAGCTGATCAGATTGTTTTTATTTAACACTTCTCTCTATAAGCTAAAAAAAATCTTTCTAAATATGAATTGTGAAATTTATATTAAAGACCAGCTGAAAGTGCCATATAGACTCACAGCAATTCACGAGACAATCGTAAAACTTCATCTGCATGGATGCAATTCTACCTCTGAAGAGAATATATTTTGAAGAGTACATAGTTTCTTGTGTTTTAATCAGATCACAAAGTTGGCGCTTAGATAATGATTTGTGTTATAATACAAAATTCACCCCTTGTTTCAGAGCTCCATTTTCTACATTGCCTCAAAAAATGTTGCACTGACAAAAAAAACTAGGGTGATGTGGTGGTTAGCACTGCTGCCTCACAGCAAGAAGTTCCTAGGTTTGAATCCAGACTGAGGCCTTTCTGTGAAGAGTTTGCATGTTCTTCCCCTGTCTGTATGGGTACTCTGGGTTAATTGGCAATTCTAAATTGCCCGTAGGTGTGAATGTGAGTGTGAATGGTTGTCTGTCGCTCTGTGTTAGCCCCGCGACAGACTGATGACCTATCCAGGGAGTATCCTGCAAGAAACACACATCCAATTGAAATGTATTTCTTTCACACTCATGCTTACAAATAAAGGACAATTCCTTTCCTCTGTTTGGGATTCACATAGATCACGTTTCTATTCTATTTCTGGATTTGTCATAGATAAGCTAAAAAGCCAGTAAATGCCTATGCTGCAGTCTTGTTTGATCTGTGGTTTAGTCATTGACATCGTAAAATATCATGCATGTATGCATTAAAATTTTGTGGATACAAATCACATGTTACGATGCTTTTATAAGGTGTTCTAGGTTCACAAACGCCTACAACACTGTAGGCTATTTTAAGCCCGTTCATAGGTGGTTGCAAGGCAACACGATGATAGCATATTATAGCATGCACAAATTAGATGCTATTGTCACGGTAATATCTGATATGGACAAGAACCTTCAGGTACTAATTGTGGTTGTTGTACTCCTGATGGCATAGGAGAAGTTCCTAGGCAAACAGTTTTGTGTATCATAAAAAGATATTAATGTCCTTGTAAGACATTGTTTCCATAGGTCTGCTGCACCATTTATTGGGTTCCATCCATCTATCCATTCTCTTCTACTTATCCTGTTCAGAGTCACGGGTCTCTCTGTTAGCCCTGCAACAGGCTGGCGATCTGTACAGGCTGTACGTTGCCTCTCGGTCCATGACAGCCGGACCACTTTGGCTACTTGTCCGGCAACATGATCAGAGGATTTGAAAATGGGTGTAGCTGGTAAGATGGATCACAACTAAGTGCTGTCTGTGTTATACAGGAATACCTTCCAAAACGCAGATTTAAAAAGGAGAAGACATCTGCATGAATAAAAGTAGGTTGTACAAATATGTTAAGAAAAGTTTCTTTTGTTTTAATCAGATCACAGATTCAAATGGTCAAGCAAGGATGAATTACACAGTATTGCAGATTATTGTTTTTATATAGTGTTCAACTGTAGAATTCTTTTACTGGGAGCAGATCAACATTTCCTCAGCATATGATAAAATTTACCTAAAGTAGAAGCATGAAATGAAGTCTAAAAGAAATATAAGAAGAAATTTGTCATATATTTGGTAGCAGCATGACTAAATGTTCATTTAGATTTGTTCTGTATAGTGTTTTGTTTTATTAAAAGTGGGTAGCAAAGGGCTTTCACAGTCCTACGATTTTTTTTTTTAAATAAAATTTTATAATTATTCAACATCATTGCTCTACACTGAATCAATGACAAACAGAGGTGGCGCTGGATGAAAAGGGAACCACCTGTTGTGTGACATTTAACTGTTAATTTACATTTTACCTTTGCTTCTGTGAAGAAATGCTTAATTTCTAAACTCCTTTTAGTTTACGTCAAAGCTGAACAACTCCATGCTCTGTGGGTAGAAAAATGTCTTTCAGGCATTCTTGACTGGACTGAAAATCTACAGTAATCTCTTGAGGCTGCTTCCTGTCATGTTTCTGTAATTTTGATGGGATTCATATGCCGCAAACTATTCAGACTGTGGCAGTTCCGTAAAACTGCAACATCAAAGCTAAATGCCTGGTTGCTTCAACTTGAAAATATCAGAATTGGAGTTTGTTCCATCCCTCTGAGAATAGCTGAACAAAAACAGGCCTGTGGCATTTTTTCCTCAAGATTTTCACAATTGTGGATGAGTCTGTGAAGATGACAAAACATCAGATAGCCTAAGAGATCTTTAACAGAAGGAAATTTGCTTAAATACACTTCCTCACTTCTTATGACACCATAATGTGCAATTCAGAAATACAAATGTGTTCAGATAAGAGAAGTCTTGCTTGCTAAAGTATGTAAATGACTTCAACTAATTGCTGCATTTAGGCAAGCAGTGCAGTTGGGAGAAAGAGAGCTATCGGAAGGAAAGCATCTGCAGGTGAAAGGAAAGTGTGACGTCTGTTTCTATTGTGAGAAAAATGCAAAACTGAATTAAGTCTGTATTATCATCTTTAATGCAGCTCAAACTACTAGAGCTCATGTTGTTCCCTACAATGATAGAGAGAGAGAGAAAAAAACATCTTCTCCCTGAAATTGTACAGGAATTGTCAGACACGTTAGTCTTTGACAGTCTTGTCAAATGATAATGCAGCATCAGAGGAAATTCCTTCAGCTGTTTTTTTGCTTAATGTTTGTGTACAATGTAACATCTATGAGTGCTACACCATACATCTGTGCATACAGCATTTCATTTAAAACATCTAAGCATACAAAAGAGTATTTCCTCTGAACGCCATTCTAGTAATTAATTTGCAGTTTCAGCTGTTTTCAGCTCAATGCACTAAGCTGTTTAACCATTTACATGACCGAGTCATGCTCGAAGACCCCCAGGGGTTCAATTGAGTAAATCCATTCATTGTCCAAATGGAAAGTATTGATTGAATTGAATGCACGGATGTTAAGATGTCCAGAAAAGATTACTTGCAGAGGGTAATTAGCGTGGAGACCAGGGGTAGGCAGAAAGCCAAAAAAAAACCCCACACTGTTTAAAAAAATTAAAGGAACACTTTGAAAACACATCCAATCTTAATGGGGAAACAAATCACACTGGATTTCTATACTGATATGGACTGGGTAATGTGTTAGGAATGAAAGGATGCTGCATTGTTTGATGGAAATGAAAATGATCAACCTACAGAGAGGGCTGAATTCACAGACATCCTGGAAATCAAAGTGTAAAAATTATGCAGCAGGCTAGTCCATTTCACCAAAATTTCATTGCAGCAACTCAAAATGGTATTCTGTAGTTTGTATGGCCCCCACGTGCTTTTGTGCATGCCTGACATTGTCGGAGCGTGCTCCTAATTAGACAATGGATGTTGTCCTGGTGGATCGCCACCCAGATTTGGGCCAGGGCATCACTGAGCTCCTGGACAGTCTGAGGTGCAACTTGCCGGCATCGGATGGACCAAAACCTAATGCTCCAGAGGTGTTCTATTAGATTTAAGTCAGGTGAGCATGGGGGCCAGTCAATGGTATCAATTCCTTCATCCCCCAAAGAACTTCCTGGATACTCTCGTCACATGAGACTGGCCATTGCCATGCACCAGGAGGAACTCAGGACCCAATGCACCAGCATAGGGTCTGACAATGGGTCCAAGGATTTCATCCTGAAACCGAATGGCAGTCAGGGTGCAATTGACTAACTTGTAGAGGTCTGTGGGTCCCTCCATGGATATGCCTTCCTAGACCAGTGGCGGCGCCAGGGGGGACGCTAGGGGGTGCTATAGCTCCCCCTGGAAAAGTCATAGCACCCCCGTAGCACCCCCAAGAAAATAACTTGCATCTGTGTGTGTTGAGAACTGAAAGAAAAAATTAATCTTCATAGCACCCTCAGTAAAATGCTTAGCCCCCCCTTAGCACCTGCAAAAAAATATTTCTGGAGCCGCCACTGTCCTAGATCATCACTGACCCACCACCAAACCAACGATGCTGAACAATTTTACAGGCAGCATAAAATTCTCCATGGTTTCTCCAGACCCTTTCACATCTGTCACATATGCACGTGGTGAATCTGCTTTCATCTGTGAAAAGCACAGGGTGCCAGTGGTATACCTGCCAATTCTGGTTTTCTATGGCAAATGCAATCAGGCTCCACAGTACCGGGCAATGAGCACAGAGCCCACGAGAGGATGCCAGGCATTCAGGCCACCTTCATGAAGTCTGTTTCTGATTGGTTGGTCAGAAACATTCACACCAGTGCCTGTTGGAAGTCATTTTGTAGGGCTCTGGCTCTGCTCATCTTGTTCCTCCTTGCACAAAGAAGCAGATACAAGTCCTGATGATGGGTTAAGGACTTTATTGCAGCCCTGTCCAACTCTCCCAGACTCAACACCTGTCTCCTGGAATCTCCTCCATGCTCCTGAGACTGTGCTGGGAGACACAGTAGACCTTCTGGCAATGTTACATATTGATGTGCCATCCTGGAGCCTCTGTGGGGTCCAAGTATTGCCTAATGCTACCAGTAGAGACACTGACCCTAGCCAATTACAAAACTAGTGAAAACTGTAAATAATTTCAGTAACGCCAAAGCAGCTGGAACTGATTAACAACCCCCTCTTCTACTTAACTGACCAGCTCAGTATCCCAGAAGTTGAACTGACTTGATGCTATACCATAATTAAAAAGTGTTCCTTTAATCTTTTTGAGCAGTATATATAAAGCAGAAGTACTGTTCCTTAGTAACAATATATACTCAAGTAGTCGTCACAGAAAATGCTTGAGAGTACAAAAGCAGTTAAAAAAAACCAAACAAAACCAAAATCAAAAAAACAAAACAAAAAACAAACTTGGTATGTCTTACAGAGGTTCTCACTTAAAAGGAAAGATTCACAGTACTTGATAGATACAGATTATTTTTGCATAATGTGAGAAATCAGACACTAATGTGACTTATTCTGTGTAAAGGCATTTTAGCGCATTCTTTGCTATTGTTCTCTTTAATGTAACAGTCAAACCACTGAGATATGCATTATTCACCTAAATATGGTACACCAAATTAGAAAATAGTGTGGTATAATCCACAGTAGTGTAATGCATAGATGCACACTATGAATTAGGGGTAGGACAAATTATGAAATTATGTAGCAAAATAATGTATCGCCTCCTCTTGCGATCCTTTATTGATACTCTGGCACCATACTGTACATCAGTATTTCTTTTAAAATATGCAGGTGCTCCAAATGGAATCTCTTCATCAGTTTGACTTGAATTAATACATCATGACTCCCCATGGTGGCGCTTCTTTAAGGAATAAGGTTAACATGAACGAGGTAACTACTTGGAGTGATCGGTGAAAGCAAATCAGGCTGCCAGTCAATCTAATTAACACATTAATAAAGTTGAATATCAATGATAATACACACACACACACGCGCACACACACACACACTTGTTAGGGATTTTGTTGGTGACTAATTCCTTCCTCAGTTACAGCAAAGTAAAAACATCAGTCTAAAGGTGAGGGGAAATAAAAGAAGACAGCTAAAATTGGGAACAAATTAGTTAAACAACATCCATTCAGATAGTTTTTTTTATTTTATTTTATGAGCCATTTGAAACTGTTAAATTCTTCAATAATGAAATCATATTTCTACTGTTGCTAAAACTGTGCTTTGTAACACTGCGTACACACGCATTTTGATATTAGTTTGTCGAGTCTGGCAAGAGTTAGCAATGGTAGTGCCAACAGCCTTCTTTCTTCCAAGTCCTTACTCGCCTGTGAAGAGCGCGGTTGCACGCTGCTCTGGTTGTGCGGTTATATGCCACCGTATTCAGGCATAAACAGAGACCTCCTGTCACAGATGAAGAGAGAGGTGCTGCCATTTAGAATAGGGTGGCTGTATAACCTCTTAGATAACAATTAAAATGGTGCAGTATGTTAATTAAATGTGAATAATTAGTTTTAAAATTGCTAGTTTTTCTGTGCCATCTAACAAAGACAGCAGATTGAGATTTGAGTGAAAACAAGCTGCTTTTTGAGGTTTCATGTGACATAGAAAGCACATAGACTCATTGTTTGGCAGTTAGATGATTAGACAGGGAAAAGAAAAATGGCTTATTAAACTTGAAAAATGCGATGTCTCTCATTAGGGCATAATATCATTAAACTGTAAGTTTAATCAACAGTAATTCAATAATAGATTTTTTAAAAAATATGCTGATATTGTGAGAAAAAAATCAAAAAGGCATCAGATTATTAAAACTGTAATGGGATAAATACTGGAATAGAAGTCTGTCAAGATTATCTCATTCCCTTTAATCGGAATAAAGCCTGCTGCTTTGTGAGCGTCTTCTGGTGTTTACATAATTGGAATGAACTTGGCTCATTAAAGATAGACGCAGTCACTTTGAGCTTTAAGACAAAGTGGTTCTTGGCTCGGTAAATCAAAAGCTCAAAATTTGCAAGGTTGAAATCTCAGCACTTTGGAGCTGTAAACTGGCAGAGAGAAAACTAAAGGTGCAACAAAGACAGCCAAGAGTCTGAAATCAAGGAGCAAGAATTTGCCAAAAATATTAATGTCAACACCAATGTACTTCGGCACAACAAACTAAAACGCAAGCCTTGCATTTCCCATGAATTGTCAAGATGGATATCATTATGATGTGTGTCTCACATTTAGCCTAAAAGCTCTTTTGTCTTATGCTTCCACACATTGTATAATACAAGATGTCATCTACCACTGTGATGTCTCCCAGTGGTTCAGACTGCTGTTTTGAAGCCTTGATGTTGCCTGTTACCATCTTTTTTTTTTAATGTAACCAAAGTGATCATATGTCGATAAGAGGAAATCCTGAGAGCTGTTGACTAATAATGGTGCTGTCTAGCTTGGTTGTATAGAAGGTGCATCTTCTATAAATCAGTGATATTAAATAAGACACAAATTTTGGCAAATTTAAAAAAGCTTAAGCTAAAAATGTATTTGCTAAGATTTCCATGTTTTATAAGAATAATGTTATGTTGAGTTAAGGGCGTGTGTGACTGTAGAGAGAAAGCCACAATTAATGAAGCTGTGATACCACAATTCACCTGGCTTGGGTAAATAAAGAACAGAGCCTCTATTTTAATCCAGATGATCAAGGAAAATGAATGTGTGTCAGTGTGGACCATGAAGTTTATCTTAAAAAACCAAGACGAGACAATATCAAATCAAATCAAATTTTTATTAGAAGTTGGAACCTTAGTTTAAGTTTTAAATCAAATTATTCAGCTGTGACCTGACAGGGCCAAAATGTAGATGCCAGGAATTAAAGATAAATAAATGGAGAATCAGGCACAGTTTACTGATGGACCGGTGATATTAGTTAGCCAGACAGCAGTGGACTCCAAGCAGATTCACTCTCAAGTCAGTTTTTTATGAAGTAAAAACATGTTTTTGCAACAGTTTACGGCTATTTCATTTTAAAACTTTTAATATACTTATGGACTCTAACAACTTTTAATTTTATCATTTTTTCTTTTAGAAGATTTCATTATTTCTGCCAGTACTGGATAAAAAAGCTTAATAAGATTTACAGAAAAATTCAGCTTTAATATTCCCCAGTTTAACAGTTTATAATCTAATCTAATCTAATATCTGCCTTCACTGATAGATGACCATAGCCATAACAATGACATTTTATTGATTTACTGTAAATAGTTAAGTCATAGTAACTGCTTGAAATCTAACTCAAAAAATACAGCTGTCCAAAATTTTAATGAATGTCAAGTTTTGTCAGTAAAGGCAAATATGTTCTGAGTAATTTCTAATATTTTATAGAGCTATATATATGTTGATCAGCTAGATTTTTGAAATTTCAGTACAATTTTGAAAGGATGAGCTATTTTGAATAAGGAATATGAATTGTGGACAAAATAAGCCACGATGAACAATCCAAAATGGATCCGGATAGGATGAGCTGGGAAATGACCAGATCCAAACTACAGACATGGTTTGCTGATCCATTATGGAGCCTACAATAGGCTAGCTCTGGTTAGACCCACTGAGACTGATTTAGGCGATTTTCAATAGAAAATGTGCCTACTGAGGTTTGAATTTCAGACTCTGTACCTTACAAAATGTTGTTTGACATCATTTAATGACTGAATCTGAAGCAAAGTTCAACCAGAAATGTTCAGAACACAGTCAGACTGTCTGCAGGCTGCATTTAAAAAGTCACTTTAAAATACATTTAATCCGGGTTATCGAGTCTTGAAGTCATTTCAGTCTCATCTTCACTCAGTGAGTCACATCATCTGCAAGATCCCAACTGTGACAGACATTTTTCCATCAGTGTGACCAATTACAGCACGACAAGTGATTTATCACAGGGTCTAAAGCTTTATACAGATAAGTTTGATTCAAAGAGCGATTGCTATAGTAGCAATAAATGTGTCCAGTGCAAGGAAACTAGTGTGCGGCCTATTACTGTTCAGAGTCACAAAGTTAGAAGTTGGACTTATGCTAAGATTAGCTTTTTATTATTACTGGCAGATTGCAAAATGTAGCATCCCTACATTGTTTGCCATTTAGTTTAGCCAAACTGTACATAGTGCACATTACTATATATACTCTAAGCGAGTATTAAACTTGTACATTTGGAAACAGGCACTTTTGAATGGACACTGAACTTAACGAGCTGATAATGAGCTTGTCTTCTGGTGCAGGTAATTTACAAGTTTATCGGAGGTGTTTACCATAACAGCTGTCTGTTCTTGCTTTTCAAGTTTGATGAGAAAGTAACAAAACAAAAAGCTTAAACTGCTCCGTCCTGTAACACCGGGCTTGAGTGATTTTTCTCTAGATTCATCATCATCTGTTGCTCCCACATTACACATCAGATGCCTTGTCAAAAAATATTGACCACTTAATGTCACAGCAGCTCAAATGGTGATGATATGTCATCAGCTTGTTTTTGCTATCCCCAAGTGACAAAAATTCAGTTATCTTAGGTTGCAAGCATTGTGACATCATCAGTGGAAAATTAAATAAAACCCACATACTGAACTCCATAAACCAAGCGCATTACGTAGGTGAAGCTTTGACTGTGTATTTCTTGAGAATAGTACCCTACAGACCAACAAACAGCAGCACAATGTGCAGCCATAATTGTCCCTCTGGTCCATGGATCTGTCGGAAGAGTTAATTGTTGTAAAATGTATAGAAAATTGTATCTAAACCTTGTTGTTAGTTAACTTATCAATATTAAATATGTACAACATATATTACACTTAGTCGTTTTGTTGTAAAGGAATATGTCGCTGCATTCATGGACATTGGAACTGGAAAGTAAAATTTCAGACTACCAGATGGTGTACTTTTCAGTGTCTGTAAACCTTTCATACACAGAATCACAAGTGTATCATTAACTGGCAGGTCCCTCGAACATATTATCATACTGGTAGAGTGCTCTGAATATATTATTCATAGAGCCTGATAACTGTGTGGGATGTCTGTGGAGGAGTAGGGATAGAAGCAGGACCTACTGAATTGCAGCTAATACAACTAACGGCAACTAATGTCTTATTTGCAGCAAGCTTTTTTTGAACAATCATGCTATACGTTCATGGAGTAAGTTCAGATCTGCAACAGCACTGGTTAAAAAAACAAAACAAAACAATTACAGTGATATAAAACAGAAAAACAATGACTCCTTTGTGTAAGAAGCTGCAGAATTATGTCCCATTAACAATTTCAAAGAGCTCCTGATTACTGATCTTCAAGGTTAATGCATAATATGCAGTGGTATGGTAGCAGATTCCAGTCTTTTCCTCAATACAACTTTCCAGTCATCTCACAGGAAGAAGGTCTTGGGTTTGAATCCACTGGCTGACTTTCAGTGTGGAGTTTGCATGTTGTCGCTGTGCTTGTGTGGATCCTCTCCAGGTACACCAGCTTGCTCCCACAACCCAAAGATGTGCTTGTTCCATTAAATAGTAATTCTAAATTGGCTAGGTTGTACCCTGCCTCTTGTCCTGTAACAGCTGAAACTATCTTTAGTCAGCCTGCAAAGTCAAAGCTAAATAATAGTATCATATACTCTTTCAATTTTTGCACATACAGTATGGTGTATTAGAATTTTGAATGCATTTCAAAGGGCTAGGGGTTTTGTTTGAGATGTAATCACGTCTCAAAATAACACAATAAAGGATTTATGTATGATACTCGTCTGAGGTCAAATACATACATCTCCAGACGATGAAACAGCCAGGTAAAGGAGGTGGGTGACTCCTTAGAAGACCATGTAGGTGCATTAAGCTGTATATCAAGCATACTAATGTTAAACAGGGGCCTGAAATTCTAATTGTGTTCCTGTTAATCAACAAGACTGACAACAGGCAGGAAGAGCTCTAGAGGACTGGGAGGAAATCTATTAGCATACAATATGTTGTTGTGCTTGTTAAAATAATGGAAAGGCTTTGAGGCGGGGGTGGCTGGGTAGGTGCATTGTTCTCCTCACTGTAGCTTTAGTTAATTGCAAATCCGAACCCTTTAAAGCCGTATGGAAGTTTGTGCAGTTTGACAAGCTTCACGAAGACTTGAACTCCACACTCCCAATGAATTGTGTCTCTGGGTAATCCTAATTGAACATATATTGGCCATGCGGCTTACGTTGTTTTGGCACTTATTAATAGTGTGCCAAGAAGAATTCTAATGTGGTTTCTACAATTGAAATAAGAGATAAACAAGAGTCCAGATCTCTCTGGCTGGCTCAGGCCAGTAATGCTTCACTTGTCACTACAACTCCTCTAATTGGGCCCTAGGTGAAGACAGAACCGGGCTCTAGGGGCTGACTGGCTTTATTTTTCAGATCTATTCTTATAGAGTAATTTCGGTGCAGATTTGAATGACTTTGCTCTTTAATAAAAGCGCAACAGATTGCAGTGGTGTTTTTTTCTTACCACATGTACAGGTCATGAAATGCATTTCTCTCTCTCTCTGTTGCTGTCAGGATATGTTATTCATGGACCTGGCTGCTCAGTCCTCTTCACAGTTCTGTCCTCTAGCCACATTGTCCAATAATCTAAGTGAGTCTTAATACAAAGGTGTCCCTTTTTAAATAAAAACTTTAATTTTTTTTTTTTTGGTTAATACTGCTATTTGAGCCCTAGATCAAGACAATCAACTTATTATATTACTAGCAATTAATGCTGAAAAGCACTGAAAAAAAATGCATACAAAGTATATTTGATAAATGTAAACCTTCTCCCTCTGACAAAGATGAAATAACATTGGCTTTAAAACAGAGGTATCAAAAATATTTATTTGGTGAGCACTGCAGAAACTCATATCATAGGAATATGCTAGACATTCAGGTTTTGTCAACCTTTCAAACTGGTTGAAAGGATTTATTTCCTGGTTTCTTTGAAATGGCAGGCAGGAGATTGTTGAAAGCAAAAATTCATTTCTTTTTGACTGATAAAAAGGAAACTGAAACTCATTAAAGCCTCTGTTGGAGTATATCTAAAAGAGCAAACCAAACCTGGTGTGGGTGCTCACTGCTTGTGACACGATACTCACACGCACAGGTCCCAGGGGTGCTGCTGTGCAGAGAGACCTCAACACAGTGCTTCATCCTCTTGGCAGGCAGAGAGTGGCAGCCCTGAGGGAGGACCTCTCAGTCCTGTCTGCACACTGGCCAAGGCGCAGACATATACTGCCAGATATGTCCTTCCACTGGGTAGCCAAACTTTTTGCAGTTACATGAAACTACATGACCTCTTTACCCCTTATCCCTGTAGATTTTTTGGCAGGTTTGAAAATTTTACCATTTCTGTACCCCCAGGTTCATGCTATGAGAGAGAAAGTGTGAAAACTATGACAAAGGTGGACTTGAGGTCAAGATAAAAAGTGTGACGATGTCCTCTCTTGGCAAGCACAGCCTCCTCTAGTGGGCATTCAAACCAGAAATAGCACTGTAACCCCCCCCCCAAATAAAACAAAAGAGGCTGTTGGCGTGGGCGTGTTGCTACAGGTACTGCTGAAAAGATGAATATGAATCCAGAAAGATTTCAGCTTAAACTGTTCATCCATGAGTCCAGGGTTGTAAGACAACACAACACTGTTTAAAGGGTTATAATTACATCTGCAGAATATATGAGAACCCTGCATTGCTTTGGGAAGGTTGTGTTTTTCTTTTACATTCTGCTACATTGGATCCATTTCATATGCATAGTAAGCATGGTACTAATGGTGCAATAGCTTAACAAATGATGAATGTTAAAAACATGCAGGTCACAGTTACAGGCTCATTTAGCCAGCAGTGTCTGTTTTTGTTAAAATGACTATGAATCAGCTGGAGCTAGTTAATAGTAATTTCCTTACTGCTGTACTCTAACTTTTATCCAACAGTTTTTGTGCATTCTCAAAACATATTCTGTTCAGCCTGGTGAAATCAGTCAGCCCAGGACACAAATTATCTTTTGGTTTATTAATCTGAATTATAAAATTTTTATTGAGACAAAAATAAAGAGATTTTTAAATAATGTAAAACCACTGAGTTAGAAGGTGCATCCAAACTTTTGACTGGCAATGTACGGGGGTTGGACAATGAAACTGAAACACCTGGTTTTAGACCACAATAATTTATTAGTATGGTGTAGGGCCTCCTTTTGCGGCCAATACAGCGTCAATTCGTCTTGGGAATGACATATACAAGTCCTGCACAGTGGTCAGAGGGATTTTAAGCCATTCTTCTTGCAGGATAGT
>JAMQGT020011566.1:0-102491 GCA_024447675.2 Pterophyllum scalare | reverse complement strand
GGATGATGTGTGTAAGTGATCATATCTTCAGTTATGTTAGTGAACCTAGTGATATATAGGAGGATGTCTCCTATTTTTTTTCCCGTATTAATATTAGCATGCTCCATTTTGACAAGTAAACCTCCCAATGAACTGAATCATCTGTAAACTTCAGTTGTTTTGGAGAAAAAGTCTTTGCGATTTAATCTGAAGTCTTATTTGACCTTTTGGACAGAGGCCATTTTTATTTTACTATTTGCAATTTTTATTTTTAAATGAAAAAATAATGTGCAAATAAGTAAATAAAAATGGCCTCTGTCCAAAAGGTCAAATAAGGCTTCAGATTAAATCACAAAGTTTTTTTTCTGTCCAAAACAACTGAAGTTTACAGATGATTCAGTTCATGAGGAGGTTTACTATTCAGAATGAATGCTAATATTAATACGGGAAAAAAAATAGGAGACAGCGTAGTTCCTCCTCCTGTCCTTCACTCGTCAGCTAACATAACTGAAGTGGTGCCGCTTAGCACACATCATCCATTGTTTTCCGACAGGTAAAGTAACAGAAACATTACTGTACAAACATTACAGGGTATCAACCCGATGCACTAACTCTCTAAAACATACCCATCCAGAGCTGACGTCACAGCTCCAGGGTGCCGGCGTTTTAAATGCTCACATATTGCAGTGATGCTGCCATGGGAGGAAAGCTCTGCTTTGCACAGTCTGCATTCAACTTTATTTTTGTTTTCTGTGAAACGCTCCCACACCTCAATTTTTATTTCATTTTCTCCACCCTCCTCTCTGTTCCACCATCATTATGTTCTTCACATTACTTTCTTCTTTGTTAGTATTGTTATAATTGGCAGGCAATGGATGCAATACTGTCCCCATATCTTCCTGTAGTGTATCGTAGTTCTAAAATCACATTTGTGGTTTTAAAATATGACATGTTGATATTAAAATTCCACATTGACTACAAAAATTAGTCAACATGGAATTTTAATGTCAACACGTCATATTTTGATTATATTGACAAATTGTTGCAGCTCTAGTAAGGAGGTCAGGAGATAAGGGACACCACAGGGTAAGCAGAAAGGGAGGGAGCTTTCAAGTGGAGAATTTGTAGATTTTACAAATTGTCTTCTCCTCTGGATTCTTGCTAATCAATATTCCTTTAGCCTTATTTTCCATTAACTTTGCAAATACTTGTTTTTTCTCCTTCTAGGCAGACACCATGAACTACATGGGCCAGCTGGCAGGTCAGGTTCTGGTGACTGTCAAAGAACTGTATAAGGGCATTAACCAGGCCACATTGTCGGGCTGCATCGATGTTGTGGTTGTCCGCCAGAGAGATGGCACCTACCAGTGCTCACCGTTCCATGTTCGCTTTGGCAAGCTGGGTGTATTGCGCTCCAAAGAGAAAGTGGTGAGTTAAGGTTTTTTATTTATTTATTTTTTAAATTCTGTTTAATTCTACTGATGTAGTAAAGCAGCAAGCTCCAAAGATCCATAAAAAGACACATTTCCTGAAAGCACATTTCTATATACCAAGTGTTTAGTTTTCCCATAACATGCCCAAAACTCTTGACTGAACTGTCAGTGGTTGAGTTGCATTGTGGGTAATATATGTACCAAATTTTAGCAATGGAGACTCCGGTGTCATAAAAAAAACAATTTCTTATTCTGATTTTTAATATTGATTTTTCAATATTGTGTACAGTGTTAGCGAGATTACATTCTCAGGTTTTTAAAATGTGCCCATGTAATGATATTTGAGGTCATTAAAGTGCATGTGAAAAGATGCCCACTTATTTACACTGATGGACTGCTTTTCATAACATTTCCATCATGTATAAAATGGTTTTAATGACATCTCTCCGAAGGCATGGTCATACTGCCTTCCCCTTTAACAAATTTACCCCACACTTGGATCAGAAAAAGCATATGATGCCCCAAAGTGGGTAATTAACAAATATTTGGCAGTCTTTTATGTTTTCACTTCATAGACTGGTTGCTCTGGGCTTTTCTCCCTCATTGATGGTATTTGTTACTATATCCTCTTGTCTGGGAGATCACAACCAATTAATCATGGATGAGGAGCAGTTATGTTATTTTTACAGCTCACTTCTCTCTTTTTGTAGCCTCTCTATATTGGCCTTATAGTAGGAAGAGTAGGTTGAGTATATCTTGGCAGTAGTAGGAAGATGTAGATACAAATATTATGGCTAACTGTTATAGAAACCTTATTAGGGAGTTTTTCCTTCCCACTGTCACCAAGTACTTGCTCATAGGGGGTTGTTTTAACTGTTGGGCTTTCTCTGTAATTATTGTAGGGTCTTTACCTTACAATATAAAGCGTCTTGAGGCGACTGTTTGCTGTGATTTGGTTCTATATAAATAAACTTGAATTGAATTTTGTACTTGAGGTTATTTAAGGTTATAGGCTTATATGAACACACACAACACCGGCATGAATGGTGAACTTGTCCTGATATCTATTCTTAGAATGGTTACGTTGGGCACTGACTTGGAGAGAGCTTATTTACTTGCTGGTGGACCGGAGTGGATAATGATTTGCGGGGGAACTGACACTGTCTCACCACTTACCCAGAATCCCAATGGGCTTAAAGAGGTGGAATGAATGAGTGGTTTCTATGGCAACAGCAGCTCTACAACTTCAATGTGTGGGAGAGGGAGGAAACGTGAAGGAGGCCTCAGCAGGGGCTGTTGTGTAACAAACAGTTATGTCTGTGTCCCAGAGATCAATTATTAGACCCTTGTGCTTTGCTATAAATGCAATAAATTATGTATTTGGTTCTGATATGCAGGCATTTTAGAGAGTGGGATTTCAGCTGTAGTTGCTGGCCAAATACTAATTAAATTTTGGCTGCTGATAGCGTGTCTGTTCCCATACACCAGTCACTTTGGTTGGCAACCAGAAAAGTTTTCAAAGTACTATTTGGTTTCTAAAAAAACATTAGGGCTGTTAATTAAACACACTTATGCATATCCTTTTCCTGTTTTTCTTACCTGAAATATGAACTTAAAGAGTGAAATAGACTTGTGCTTAACAAAACCCCCCAAAAAACTAATATGCTGTATTAATTTGAGCATCTGTTAGTGGCCATGGCTCAGTGTTGACAAATCCACATCTCAGTTATTCAAGTGCATGTAACCTGTCACAAGCTGTGAACAGTTGAAGAGGACCCTCATTTATTCTGGCTCATTATTAATTGGGCATTGAAATTACCAGCCACTGCCACACATAAATTTCCCCCAGCACCCCTAAAAGGGTGAAATTAAATCTTGTGGCTGTAAAGAACCCACAGCAACATTAAAGGACACCAGCAGAAGGATATATACAACCTGACAGCAGGAGATGGAGAAAAACAGAGTATTCCTGCAGCCATTGGTTGCAGATTAATATTGATGATTTGGTTTCAGGTAGCAGAGCACTTGAGAGTCAGTCTGTCTCCTTTGTAGTCTCTGCCAGACGTGACCTGTTTTTTTTCTTCTTTTTTTCTTGTTTTTGTTTTCGGTGTCAAGTTTCTGAATGGCCCCCTGGTCCACTGGGGTTTATCTGGCAAACATGAATGGCCTTGTTCTGTTGGCAGGCTCCACAGAAAGGAAGCCCAAAAGACCCATACACTCATTAGGTTTTCTAAAGCCTCAAGAGAACGATGAGACTATGTGCATACAGGCCTTGTATGTGATCTTGCAAAATGATGGAAGTATAATAAAACAAGATCCAGTTTTTTTTAATCAATTAAAAAGGGTAATGTAGGATTTTTATTGCTTGATTGATAGACAAGGTGATTGACGTCAATGAATGACTGTTTTCAGTGTCAGTGTCCTCTGTTTGCAGGACACTGTCAATGCAGCCCTTTTCAGACATCAGATACATAACATTGTCTGTTGAAGTGGTGGGATTTTAGGCATCAGTCACCTTATGTTAATGTTGCTCACATAATCTTCATAAAGAGTATAACATAGAGAGACACAATTTCTGCATGATTAGGCAGATGTATAATGCATGAGGTCAGAGTTTTTTTGCTAAAATGCAATGTTTTGAGGTGATTCCCCCCCCTCATAAGTACTGATCAGGACATGTTCAAAAGCAGTCCTGAGATTGTGAGATAATGAGATGACAAACTCAAAAGCATGAGACAGTCCCTTACGTGAGTAAGCCATGGTCTTGTACTTGTCTGTCAATTAATGTACCTTCATGCAGTTCCAGTTTTTGCTGTGTCAAAAGTAATACACGATTGTTACAACTTTAACAGAAAAGTGATCATGGTGCTCATTTAGATGAAGATGTCAAAGTGTTCAGAAGATGTCAGACTAATAAGTAAGGAGTACATGTTTTGAAAGCATTATGTATTATAGATCTTCTCATGCTTCCAGATCGACATTGAAGTGAATGGAGAGCCCGTTGACTTGCATATGAAGCTTGGTGACAATGGAGAGGCCTTTTTTGTCCAGGAAGCGGAGCAGCAGAATGTAAGCAGGAAGCATCTTTTTTCATTAAAAAAAAATAAATAAATAAAAATAAAGTAACGGTACTGTTATACATCAGTAAAACATTTTCCCAGTTTTGTCATTTGTTACTTCTACAATCTTGTTTGTAGTTTTAGTTTGGCAGCCTCATGAAATCATTTATTTTGGAAAAATAAATGAACCTACAGACATATTTTCAAAAAAAATTTCACTTTCATTTTTGTTAACAACACAAGGTATGACCAACACAACAGCGAGGATGCCTTTGCTTAACATTCTTGAAGTGTAGGGTTGAGTGTTTGTATGAAGAAATGATTACTGCACCATATTGCGTAATTTCTTTAGTTAACCTTTGCTCAAGCTGCTATTGTGGTATCTCAGCAGTGACAACCATCTTGTTCTACTGGATCTGAGTCAGTATGCTGTCTCAAACTATGATTAATCTTTGTTTAAACATATCTTAAGCCTCATGTCCTGCTTTTTGACTTTAGCAGATTGTCCCTGCCCACCTGGCCACCTCCCCAATCCCCACCGAGAGTCACTTGTTCTGGATTTCAGAGGTGGAGCATAGGGCACCAAAAGATCTGGAAGATGACCCTGCTGACCCGGAGGACACTCCAGAGCCTCCTGCTCTGAGCACTGTGGCCACAAAAAAGAAGAAAAGACGGAGAAAGAAGCACAAAGGAGACCCCCGTAGAGAAGAACTGACCCCACCGTCAGTCACTACTGGTAATGCTGTTGCTGCTAACACACTCGCTGCTACAACTGCTGCTATGCCCAGCAGTGGGCAAAATGAGGAGATCTTTGAAATGGACCTGAGCTCTGATGAGGAAACTGCAGTACATGTATCAAGGTAGGTTCAGGATCAATGCTTGCTTCCAGATTTGTGTAAAGAGATGGGTTAATTATTATGCTGCTTCTGCACTCTGGATTTAGGTCACCTTCAGTAACTACAGTGCGTGACATTGACCCCAAATTACCTGCAGCCAGACATAACCTTGATGGTTATCCAATGTCTGATGGAGACTGGCCAACTGGTGATGGGTATGTACTGACATGAACCTTGAGCCATTAGCAAGGATAGCAATGACATGTAAGTAGCCTCTATCTTACTAATAGTTTTCATCTGTTTTTGTTTGTTTTTTTTATGTTCCTTTAGACATGGCTTGTCTCAGGCCTTTTCCCCAAAGAGTGACTCAGAACTGGTGATGAGGCCTTCAGAGAGTTTGCTTAGGGCTGAGTCTCACATGCAGTGGACATGGGGAGAATTTCCAGAAACCACCCGAGTAAGCAGTTCTTCCCAGTGGAGTTCAAAGCAGTCATCAGTTGCTTCATCATCATAATAACATCATATCCAATATTTAGGTCACCAAGAAAGAGAAAGCAGAACCACTGAAAACAGTGACCATCACCCCATCTGAGAGCACCCATTTCCGCGTCATCCTCAGCTCTGAGGCCATGGAGAATGAAACAGAGGTTGAAAAAGAAGATGCTGCCCGCTCTTCAGTGTGTAACATTGTCAAGCCGGAGCCACGGACACCTGTCACTGCTGTAACAACTGTGAGTCCGATATCATCTGTCAGCACCATATCTTCTGTTAGCCCTGAAACCCCTACAGAACCCTTTGATGTCCTGCTATCAAGCGTGGCAACTTCCACCATTTCCAGTAGCCCACAGACAGATTCACCCTCAAAGAAGAAAGGTATGTTAGGTGGCTGCTGAAGGCAAGTCTTGGTTAGCAGTTTATAAATCACTTAATATACAATTATAATTATATTGTACACAGGTGTTCCCAAGAGGAGCCAGCATCAGGGTCCTGAGGATATCTACTTAGATGACCTGAATGTACTTGAACCTGATGTTGCTGCACGATATTTTCCTAAGAGGTATGACGATTAAAGAGCCACTTAATTACTTGACCTTTGTAATTATAAACTACAAAGTGGAAGTGCTCCATTTTAAACTAGTAGAGGTTGGAAAGTGATTTCTGCTCTGAAATATGACTGACAGCCTCAAAGACCAGTATCATGACATATTGGGACCTTTTTCTTCTTTTTTCCTTTATTTTTCTTCAGTGAGACTGAGGCAGCTGCTAAACACTGGATTGACTCAGAGATGCACTCTGGTTCACAGTCTCCACAGTCAGTGGGTAGTGCAGCAGCTGACAGCGGGACAGAGTGTCTTTCTGACTCAACCAGTGACCTCCCTGATGTTACCCTTTCTCTGTGTGGAGGCCTGACAGAAAATGCTGAAATATCCAAAGGTACACAAGAATGACATTTATAAAAAATGTATCCTAAAGTGCACTTTTGCAGAAGTCCGAAAGTTATCCTCAGCCTACAGACATTCAGCTAAATTAGTTTCACCTACTACATTAGCCACACAAGGTGTCCAGCTACTGTTAGTGAAAGCTTGTTTTTATAACCATGACAATGTTTGTTCACACATGCAAGTATCTTACTCAAAGGTACTTCCCCTCTCATCTCTAAACCAGCATACATTTCTCTCAGTAAATTAACATGTACTTTGACACTTTCTCACAGGAGAATGTAAAGTCTGTTTTATTCAAAATTTACAGATTTTATTTTTACCTAATATGATGTCACAACTTTGTTGAAAGGCAGAAAAAAGTTTATTACATGCTGCTTTAAGATTTCTGAGCCTTGAATTTGAACCACAAATCCTGTCAAGTATTTCTGTTATTAATTTTAAATACAACATATTTTATAATAGAGCATAATTCTCTAAGGGGAAATAAGAACAAGAAAACACCAAGATGCTCATTTCCTCTGGACTAATATCATCACAGGACCTCTGTATTTGGTTAAATTACAAATGAAGATCACAGACTACCTCTGCAATCATTACAAACTGCTAGAGGTCCCGAGGTTGTACTAGTCCTTTGGGAATAAGGCTTTAGAAGCTGTGTGGCTAATAGAAGAAAAGGTTTCCTGACCTTTCTGTCGACTAAGATGTTATAGCTCATCACCACTGACCTTTTCATTAGCTGCCATTAATTAGTCTGCTCCTCCCCTTTTCATTTGCAGAAAGGTTTATGGAGCATATCATTACCTATCACGAATTTGCTGAAAATCCAGCAATTATAGACAACCCCAACCTGGTAGTAAGGATAGGAAACAGGTATGTAACATTTTTTACTTAACATTGGAAATGCTCCAGAGGAGCATTTTAAATATGTGGTCAGCATTACATTAAAGTAATTGTCTTTATCTTCAGATATTATAACTGGACACTAGCTGCACCCTTGATTCTAAGCCTTCAAGCATTTCAGAAGAATTTACCAAAGGTAACACGTTTGTTTTTTGTACTTTGTGCTGTTCATTCAAGTCACAGCCAGCTGGAAGTGATCTCACCATGACATGTCTCTGCCTTTTCTCGTTTATCGTAGGCTACAGAGGAAGCGTGGGTAAAGGAGAAGATGCCAAAGAAGTCAGGCCGCTGGTGGTTCTGGCGAAAGAGGGCAGATAGTACAATCAAGCAGGTGTGCAGGTTATTGGTAGAAGTAACCAAAATAAAATGAAGATCTCTTCATGTGTCAGTATTGTGTTTGTTTTGTTTTTCTTTTTAACTTTGCTAACTGTGGATTTTATTTCTCTCCCTACTTTATCCAGTCAGAGACTAAGCTTGAAACAAAGGAGGAGCCTCATTTGGAAGGGGAAGGGCCCTCCGCATCTCAGGAGAAGCTGGTCTTAACGTATGTGATACCAAGGGTTGTTATTTGTCAAGTAATTAAGTAATTTGGCAAAATCAAAAGCTATATTATTATATATAGGGTGGAGTTGGTTTAATGAGGGAGGTGAATAATGATGTATTTTAAAAAACACTAAATTAATTTACAGATAAAAGGAACTTCATGTCAGCTTTCTGAAACCAAAGTTTTTTTTTCACTTGTATTTCTCATCAGTGATAATGTAACTACCATAACTGTTGTTGTTGCCCTGTAGGCCTAAAGCGAGAGATTCATCCAGTGATGAAGAGTCCAAGGAGGTGAGCGCAGCATCCTGTCAAGAGAGGCTGCAGCCAGTAGATGGTCATCACCATCCCAGCCCACACACTTACAGAAAGTCACTACGACTTTCATCTGATCAGATTGTGAGTTCATTTTCGTTTTCCTTTCTCAGTTTTGCTAAGCTTTCTGCTTGTTTGGGTTATTTATTTTAAGTTAAAAGAAATGTTTTAATTTCAAATGTAAATATGTTTGTCTTTCAGACATATTTAAATGCATTTTGGAGTTCTTAATGAGATTTGTGATTGACGTCTTTTATTTAGTAGTAATGAGCGCCCTCTGCTGGCTAACTATGAACTAGAACTAGTGTTTGTTCCACTTGCAGTCTGTAGGGGGCTCTAAAGACCTTTACATGATCATTAGATGAGTGATTCTGGAGCGTAATACCTGTATTGTTGGAATACCTCTCAGTGAATGTAATGGACTGTCCCTCTAGATGCGTTTATTTATATATAGATGTGCTCACACACAATATATAAATGTTTCTGTGTTCCCAGGCCAGTCTGAAGCTGAAGGAGGGGCCAAATGATGTGACATTTAGTATCACCACCCAATACCAGGGCACATGCCGCTGCGAGGGCACAATCTACCTGTGGAACTGGAATGACAAAGTCATTATCTCTGACATTGATGGCACCATCACAAAGTATGGGCTTCCAGTCACTCACAGTAGTTTCATAGCGTATTACAGAGCAAAATTGTAGCAGCAAACTAACTGCTATGTTGATTATGGTCGGTATTAGACAGCACAGTAAATCAGTCTGTTGTTGCTTCCAGTTACATATTCCTATACTTATACAGTAGTAAGAAAACGTTAGAAGAAGGGGTTTCCCTTGGGTGCTCTACCTTAGTCCATCCTTTAACAACAGTTACAAATAATGCATACAAATATTGATTTTGAGCATATAGGTGGGAAGTAATCAATATGACATTTAGAGCCATCTTTTGTAGCAGCCTGTCTCAGCGCTTGTAATAAAAAGGGATCTAATTTTAAATCTGTAGTCAAAATACCGAAGCATCTGTTGCACACCTGCTTTGGAAACAGCCAAAGGTGTGCAAAAGCGGTTAATGTACTAATATATTATATAATATTGATTGGGTTTAATTTACAAAGGATTAAAATAAGATTCCAGCTCATTTCACTTACCTGAGTAACTTCATTACCATGGACACATTCAAGTTCTTCACAAATGGCAGATATGAAGGTTGTAATTCAGTTCTATTTATGTCAAGTTAATTATCTTAAAGCTAGTTACATCTCTTTTGAAACAAAACTGATGCCTGCTGCCTTTCTGACACCCACTCTGAAGTTCATTGGTGGTCGACATCAAAGGGGCCCAAATTGACTGCGGCTTATTATCTATGTGACCCTTTAGGCCAACCCCCGACATGCAGCTTTCTTTGAGTAACAGGGTAAAGAGCACAGGCACTATAATGAGGACATTTACATTTTAGTCTGTAAGCACACAGAGCCAGCTGAGGGTGAGACCATGTCTCCCCTATGGGCCAGTAATGCTCATTAGTGGAGAACAGCCCATAATGTTCTATATTTGTGATAAAATGGAAAAGATGTCATGGTGCTTTAGTTGACCTCTCTTGAACAGTCAGTACCACCAGTCTGTTTTCTCTTTCTCTACTTGATGTGCCTGACAGATTGGGTTATTTTATCATAATGCCAGATATATAGATATATAAAATTGTATTTATTTTGTTTGTGTTTAAATGTTTTAGGTCAGATGTATTTGGACAGATACTTCCACAGTTGGGGAAGGATTGGACTCACCAGGGGATTGCCAAGCTCTACCACTCTGTAGCTGAGTAAGTGCACAGCAACACTGATTAATTATAGAGGATGCATGAATGGTTGGTCAGTGGTTAGGACTGTCTGGGGTTGATTCCCAATCGGCTCTCTGTGGAGTTGATATTTCCTCCCAGTGTTTGCGTGGGGAGCTCTGAGGTGGATGACTCAGTAAGTTTAACTGTGGTTTAGACAGATTCATTGCAGAAAGTAAAAACACTATTAAACTGGTCATTGCTTTTCTTTAGTTTTACATTTAAATTTGAAAAAAAGCAAAAACATAATGCACATAGGAAATAAACTGTACTGAGTATGGGTATTGGTTTTGGTAGTAAATATATTTCCTTTGTATGATTTCCATTTTTTTCATTGAATTGTGACTTCTGCCCATTATGAGTGCATTCAATATAACTGATTCAATTAAAGTGCTAATCTTAGTCGCTGCTATTAAGGTCATGATAATGAACAATCATTGAGCACTGCTCTTCCTATTGGCAGAAATGGCTACAAGTTCTTGTACTGCTCAGCTCGGGCTATTGGCATGGCGGACATGACAAGAGGTTACTTGCAATGGGTCAATGATGGAGGCACCATCCTACCCCGAGGACCTCTCATGCTCTTCTCCCAGCAGCCTCTTCTCTGCTTTTCACAGGTACAGTAATATATACTCCATATATATGGCTACCAGTCTCAGTATCATGAATCTCATTACATACATTAAATCCTCCTCATCCCCAGATCTTAACGATTTTTCAAACCACCCCATATTTTTCTTAAATCCTTTTTCTCTGCAAAGTTAATTTCACATTAAATACCCCATTCTCACTTTCAAAATCCTTCCCACTCTCCAGAGTCTCATTCTTTATAATAAGCCTTTCATGTGCCATGCTATTATGACTACACCAAACTCAAGTTCATGAATTCCTATCTAAAAAGGCATTAACTGTGTTGGTATTATTCCCATCACATTTTATCTCTGTTTTGGGTTATTGTTTTCTCTTTATTTCCCTGTTGCCTAGCTGTCACAGTCGCCTTTTTAGAGACAGTTGATGACTTGTCTGGCTGATCATTAAATGAGAGGTTACAGTACAAGACCATCATCTTTCAATATATTTAAAATTATTAAAACTGGAACTGTCACTTTGACCTCCTCATACAACAGTAGTATCAATCCAAAGAAGCCATTTCTTGCAGAAGTTGTTTTTAATTTTCTAATTTTTTTTAATTATAAGATTGGAGAAAATAAATATTTAAGGTTCAGTTTTAGAGGTTTTTAATCAATTTTATAAATTTAAATTATTTCATTAGAGATTGTAAAGGTAAGGAATATTTAGACTGCACCGATAAACAAAGGGTACCTCAAACAACATAATTAGAAGAACATTATGGAAAAGCAAAGAACAAATTTTGGATAAGGTGTTAAGCTAAAATAAAAAAATATTAAAAACAGTGCTCACTGCGTAATAGATTGAGCAGGTCATTGCTAACATTTAATAACAATAAATGAATTATTGCAAAAGTAGAAGAAAAAGTTTATCACATCAGCCACCTCAGCTGCTGTGCTCTGGATTTCACTATTTTCTTGCTTGGATTAGTTTATCACAGTCTGGACTCTGCTCTGTTCAGCTAAGGTTCCCCCTGCTGTCCCACACATCCATCATCCACTCAGCCCCAGCCTCAATATCCCATCCCCAACTTATTCTATTCGTCTACAGTCCCCTACACATGTTCATCACATCTAGTTAACACTGGCTTATGATACAGTAGCCTTCATATCAAAATTTGTGAAAATAATACGTGCTGCTAGGCAGCAAAGCATGCTGCGATTGTTGTTTTACATTGATTTTCAGTAGTTCTGGGTATAAATGATCATTTTTGTTTAGTTTCTTTTAGTCCCACACACCCCCCAAATTCACTATATGATGAATAAACCTTTTTTAGGAGAAGTAAACTAACAGGTAATGAGGCTTTATTTTAACAAATGATTTTTACAATGACCCTTTGGTGGGTCTAGTGTTAAACATGTTTCCCAGCAACACTGGAAATTAATTTTGTATTCAAACCTATGGTTTTAGTGAATTGATTAATGTCATGTTTATTAAACAGTTAAACACTCTTGTGATACTCTAAATTACTCTAGCTAAATTTTAACATGGTTAAAGCAAGTGGTTTCTCTCACTTGCACAGCACAGTAAAACTTTCCTGGTTTCCTTGAACATGTCGAAATTACTCTTTTATTCAGTGACTTAATCACATAGCAGGGATTTTTGTGACCTTGAAACCTATTCAGGATGGTAAATGTCTCACCATAGCAACCTGCAGTATGTTGATTATTGTGTGATGCACGAAGTTGTAGATATTTGCATTATTTATGTGACCCTCTTGTTTTAATTTGCCTGAATTAGAAACACCTCTACCATCTGTGCATTCAGACTCATCATTTTAAATAGAAACGTCTGGAATGCATTTAGATTTTTGCCATGTTATTACACGATGTATAATGAGGAAAAAGTAATGTCTAAAAAGACTCAGAACGGGGTTCAAGAGAAACTAAACATGGTTGCCCAGATTACCTCTAACTTACACTGGATACAACAGTAAAGATGTGTTTGTCCTCTAATGAAACTGCCTGTTTGCTTCAGAGAGGTCATTGAGAAGAAACCAGAGATCTTCAAGATTGAATGCCTTACTGACATCAAGAACCTGTTCCAGCATAACAAGCAGCCATTCTACGCTGCCTTTGGGAATAGAGCTAATGTGAGTTAATGCATGTTTGAAGATGTCAGACTCCCAGACGTTAAAGTGCTTTTCTTTTTCTTTTTTAGCCGTGTTTTTCAGAGGTTCATGCAGTCATAATGCATTGCAAGATCAACATGACGCTTTGGCAGGCACTTTGCCTTAGCAGACATAAACGTGTGAAATAAGTACTGGGCTGAACCTGAGCTGAGGTCATTGTCAGACTGTGATCGCAAGTGACTTCATCTGTGGAAGAGGGCTCAAGTTGGGCACAGCATCCCGTCTTCAGCTGCATAAACACTAACACCCAGATGAAACACTTTCTCAGCCAGCTATCAAAACTTAGTCTGCCTCTGGCTCTCCCCAAAACAAAAACAAAAAAAGACACACACACACACACACTCCTGGTGTGGCCCACCAAAAACATTTACTCCAGAAATATTGCCATTACATGCATTAGGTGGAACAAAACAGGAAATCTGTGGTTAATGTTATTAACGCGGTCATTTCAGTTTGCAGCACTGTGTATTATGTATGAGAGGCTACTTTCCGAACATTACATAATCAAGAGTGTTCTCAGATGGCTGTTAACAGCACTGTTAGTAATTTTTCACCCCGTAAATGACAGGTTTATTCGCATGCTTTGTCTTAGAGGAAGCAAAATGGGTTTTGTGTGTTTGTAATTAATCCCAGCTCAAAATAAAAGCCTGTGCTCTGTTCATAAACTGAAACATTTAAGAAATCAAATTTGGAAGTGTTCCTATTTTGGAAGGATAATTGAGCCTTTAATCTTTATGTCTTCTTACAGGATGTGTTTGCCTATAAGGAAGTTGGTGTGCCAGTGTGTAGAATTTTCACAGTTAACCCAAAGGGAGAGCTGATCCAGGAGCAGACCAAGGGCAACAAGTCCTCGTAAGTAAATTAATGGTCTGACTCACTGCAAAAATCCCCAGCAGAAAAGATAAGGCATTGCCATCATTTAACATTTTTCTGTGTTTTTGCTGCTGCTGTTTTACTTTTCCAGCCTTTACTGTTTCTTTCACACTCCCATTTCTGAAGAGAAAGCTTACAGTAACTGACTCTTCTTTTCTGCCCAGCAAAAAGCAAAACATACAAATTTAGAGTCAAGCTAGGGAACATTGTGGGGCTTTTAGCAGCTCGAGCGACATATATTTCCCACAGGAGTTGGTGGAGAACAAAACAGAAATAAAAGGAAAGCAGGCCAGAAACACACCTTAAAATCGATCCTAGTCTGCAATAATGCCTTCAGGGGGCCTAAGGGTTATTTTCTGTATTTGGATGGCTCAATACAGTTCAACACATCTGAAAGCCTTTTTTAATATTTCTGTTGTTTGTTCATTTAGTTTAGTTTTTTTTTGTTCTTCATTACTAACTACCTAGAATATACATTTATTTCAGATTATTTAAATATTCCACCTGGTCTCTTGCTCACTCGGCCTTTCTGGTCTCTCTCTTTTTTTTTCCCTTCACAGTTATGGCAGACTTAGTGAGCTGGTGGAGCATGTGTTCCCTTTGCTGAGCAAAGAGCAGAACGAGGCCTTTGTAATGCCGGAGTACAGCTCTTTCTGTTACTGGAGACAGCCAATACCAGAAATCAATCCAGATGAACTGCTCTGAGCCGACACATATGGATACCCAGCTATACAGTTACATTCAAATGAACTGTGCTCCTGAATGCATCTCCTAAACACATGTGAATTTAAACCAAAATTGTTTCTACTTATTACAGACACTGACACAGTAACAGGGTTATGACCATGAACTCAAAAAAAGCTGGTAAACTGTATTTACTTTAGAGATGAGTGGAGATTATTGTCAGAACAGTAAATGAATAATACCTTAGAGTTCATCCCAGGGAGATGCTCCACTAATGCCTGCTTGTGAAGACATCCTGCCCACTGACCACTTTCTAGTCCCTGTCACTGTACAGAGTTAACAATTGAAGACCGATCTTGTCTCTCTGTAAATCTGTAACTTGTAGAAAACAATGATTTGTATAAGCCATGAATGAAGCAGGCAGAAGCCCCACATGAGGAGCTAGATTCTGAGTTAAGCAAAAGTAATTCAAGAAGTGAATTACTTCTGCTTAGCTGAAGCTGAAGTGAAACGTAAGGTTTTAAATTAAAAAGGCACACATTTGAATTAAAACAGGACAGGCAATTAACACTGGGCAGTGGTTATGTGCCAGTCATATTTTACTGTAGGTGCTGTGTTTGCCCAGAAGCAAGTACCCGGCCTTTAATTGGAGGCTTTACTCTCTTCTTAAAAAAAAAAAAAAAAAGGCAGAGGTTGGCAAAAAAACAGAGAACACCAACTATGACCATTGCACAGCTTTTAGTCTCCAGGAAAGCTCCAGTAAGTGTTCAGATTTCCTCATGTTTACTCTTAAGCGTGACTGTGCAACAGAGTTCACACGGCCGCTACACAGTGAGCCATGTTTGGTACTGTTAATGTCCAAGGTCATACTTGGGATATGCTTTTACCAAGTATGTGAACATGCGCAGTTTGCTGTGACTTAAAAAAAAAAAAAATGAAGCAGCTTCATGGTATACTGTCTTGCTGTTGTTTTAATATGTTCTGTTATGCAAGCTCTGGCAAATCAAGTGTGTTTTGTTAACAATGCAGTCATTATTTATGATCAATGTATTTAAGTTATGGATTTCTTTCGTGAGGCCTTTGCTCGTCTGAAAAATGAATTTATCACAATGCAATATTTCAAATTAGTATTTTGTATGGTGGGTCACAGAGTAACATGCATTTAACAGTAACTGCAAGTAGGCCTTGTACAAGCTTTCTTTGTCTCCAGCAACAATCTGTATTTTTTTTTTTATTAACAGTGAATTTTTCGACATGTAAGGCACGTAGACATTCCTGAGCGAACCTCAGAATCTGCAGCTTTAGTATTAGCAGATGTGTGTAAATGTGAGAGAGAATGCTTTTGAGATGGACCAGTGGATATAAGCAGATCTGAAAAGAGCTTAAAATGAAGGATTTTGCTTTGTGAAGTCCTCTGTAGGATGACTGTGGGATGATGAAAGTGTGTGTACCTAATCACTGAGGGCTGCTGCTGTTGGGGTGGCAGCATCCTGCACACTTTGCTTAGGTTCCCTTGGTGGCTTTATCCAGCGCACTTTGTCAAAGTTGCACCCAGAGACTCAAGACTTACAACTCAGCACACCTCCCACCCACATGCACTTCACCGACGGTCTAAGTAGACAGTAGACCAGAGTATGCAATTACTGCAGCAAGAAGAGTTCTAGTTTTACCTCTGATAATTCAGTTAATCTGAAATGTCAATATGAGTGACCGTTGAAAGGTGGTAGTGTTTGTTTTTTTAAGGCAGAAGGGATGAAAATGATGGTAATTTGAGGTAAAAGACAGAAAGGTAGCATCACAGCCACCCCTTAGCCTCGATGTGAAAGACAGAAAAGCCTGATCCTGTGCCTCTGGTGACTAGAGGAAGATAAACTGTTTCTGGAGATAAACGGGAAATACTTGACTGTACAGGAAGCATTTAGGGCACTTCCCTGGCATTAACTATGTATGATTTTTAGGAAAGGAGTTTTGGGTCAGATGGATCATACCACCAAGACAAGTGTAACTGACTATATATGCCAGTGTGGACTAAAAGAGCAGGAGCAGCCAAGATCATTTATTAAAAATAAGCACAATTTATGGTGATGGAATACAATGTGTGTTGCTTTGATTTGTTTGCTCGTTCTCTGCAAAGTGGTGAAATCAAATAGATCTATCTTATAATTAACAAGAAATTCCATTCTTTCTATGAAAGTAAAGCATCTTCTGTGAAAGATTCACACTTCATCCTCTCTGATCCTGGAATTGCGTGGTATATAAACATTTGAACTGGTATAGATATATTCTGATCATCGCATTCTTCTTTGATGCCTTTTTGTTTTTCTTATAACATGTATGAGCTATTATGTGAACTTAAGTTTTGTTTTGTTTGGATGTAATGCTTGGTATTTGTGTCCGACCAGCAGAAATGCGTTAAATGTGTGCTGTGTTTGATTTGTATAGCAATGTGGTTTGAAGAACAAAATCGGTTGAAGGGGGGAAAAAAATCAGGCCTAATAAAGCTAACAAAATGTGGCTTATGGTCATGTTTATATTAAATAAACTTTCTAACTGAATACATTTTTGTGTGTGTGTGGCATTTTCCTCATCTGCAAGTCTGAGACAAAACAGTTCAGCTCTAACCAGAGGCAACTTCTGCCCCGTTGCATATTTTGAAGTAACAGTACATTAATGAGGGTACTGCAGGTTACATCCCACAGATTGTTTTAGAGATCTCAGATGGGTTTTATTAAATATCATAAACATGGGAAGATTCATACAAATGGTGTTTATTTATTCACATTTGAATTAAAATATCAGTTAAGGGAGGCTTTAAAAAAAGGCTGAAGTGAAAGCAAAATTCTCAATTTGCTGCTGGAAAATTTTTTCTCATTCTCAGGAGTGAGAAAAGGGAAAATTATTTTTCATCCCCACCCACTTTATGTAACCACCCAAGTGGGGGTTTTGCTCGCTAACCTTATGTTTTTCAGTAGGAGTTGGCCAGATTTCTTAATCACTCAGTGCACTTCTAGAAGGATGTGAGATCATATTTAAGGTAGTTTATTACCTAACCAACAACATGCTCCACTGATAGTCGACCATACGGCATGCCGGGTTTTTAAAAGCTGTTGCTAAAACAAATTTGACCTTTTGTGAATTTTTAGTGTTAATTTATACTTCTATACATTTGCAATAGGTACAAACATTCAACTTGATAAATATATTAGATACAAATCCTGCTTCTTGTAGTCAGGCATCTTTGGCAAATGGCTTACAAATTTAATATAGAAACTTTTTAAATGGTTTTTAACTGAAGATGTTCACACAGGTAAAACAGCTGCATCACAGCAAATCATTAAAAAACATGGTTTCTTCAAACATTTCCTCCAGTCCACATATCTGGGAACAAAGTAGTCCTCATTGTTACTGTCCACCTTAGCTCCAGCTATCTTTTGGCTTGTGGTGGGTACAGAAAGATGCCGCTGTAGGTGGAGAGGATCTCCCTGGCTTCAGTTGTAGCCAGCTGGCCTCCGGTTCTTACCAGAGCCACTTGGTCTCCTTTTCTAAGGGGTAGGATAAGACTGAAGGATACTGTGCCTCCAGAGCCACAATTACCACCAGCTGGGCCAGCCAGGGGTCTCACTGAGCTCTGCAGCCTCTGTATACTGCGGTTAGACACAGACAGGACAGCTTCTACGCGGTCACCCTCCTTTGCGGTGAGCACACCTGAGATCAGGTATCGGCCATCCAGTGGTACAGTAAAGATCCCTGTAGGTGAGAACAGGACTGATTTAGTCTGGGTTCAATCAGTAATGCTACTGATTAGTACTCTCTTGGTTTCCAAATGTGTTTCCTGTTCATGGACCAGCAATGAATTGATCCTAATGAGTTTTGGCTCTGTAGCCAAAACCCGAATTAGCCAATTCCTCAGCGCCACAGGACTTCATTGTTGCCAAATTAAAAATTAAAAACACATTAATTAGCCACACTGTTGCATTGGGTGAGTCATTGCTCAATTACAAACATGGGTCCTGTAGTTAATTTTGAATTATCTTACATTCACCATCCTACCTCAAATACACATGAGAACGCACTTTGTATTAATCCACAAGTGAAAATAGTCCATAATTAATGTATTATTTGTTTGTGCAAAGTATAATGCACTACCCAGCTCTGTAATAATAGCATACTAACACATCTGTGTATTATTCATGTATCACAATGATACCAACAAATATTACAGTCCTTTTATTTTAAATCTATGTTTTATATGTGTGGCTGTACCTGTGGTGGGATTGTAATGTCCTCCATCATTCACTAGGACCCTGTTAAAGCGAATGATGCCAAAATCTCCTGAGAAAGGCTGCCTCGTGAGGCCAGCAGAAAAGGAGAAGGTGTCTGCCAAAACGCTATTGTCGGAAACTGAATGCAAAAAAAAAAAAAAAGTCAGTCAATCAGTATCTTGATTCATTCATAAATGAATGCATGTCTGCTACATTTCAATTGATCAGAATCCATATGTAGCAAATGGCACCAAATTCTGATTTACACTGGCTTTTTTGTAATCTTGCAACATTCGCAGAAGCACAGACAGGAGATTTCCAGAGAGCTTTTACCTGGTGAGTCAGCTGGAGTTTGATAAGCCAGGTTCCAGGGCACCTTTGCTGCTATGGGAGCTACAAAGCACAAACAGTACAAAGCATGTTAACTCATTATGTATTATTATAGCCACAAGGTGTGTGTGAGTGTACGTATGTATGTATATACACACACGCGCACACACACACACACACACACACACATATATATATATATATATATATATATATATATATAAACACACACGTGTATATACACATGCTTCCCACACACCCTTAAAGACACACATCCGGCTCCCACTGCCTTGCACTACGAGAATACAGATTAGTCACAGTTTTTCCAATTTTTTACATCGATACAGTAGAAGAAGTCTGCAGATGCACGTGATGTAACTTGATAATGAGCTGCTAAAGTACCTTGGCGTCTGGCTGGTTGAGGTTTGAATGATACAGGCTGCAGAGGAGGATAGCCTGCAAAAGAAACAGATGACAAATCCATTAAGTTTCATCATCATCTGAAGAGACAGGCCAGATGCAGCTGTTTGGTTTTTAATCTGGACATTATGGCACACTGTGTGATAGTTTCCAAGAGAAGGTATGGATCAAAACAAAACTTTCTGAAATCTAGACTTCATAATTGTCTTTTTTTATTATTATTATTATTTTGTTTTATTTAACTGTTTCAAGAAAATGGGATCTACAATCAGCTTCAAGTGTGTATAGTTTCCATTAAGGCTGGAAATTAAATTTAACTGTATTTAGTTTTGACTAAAAACAAACCAAATTAAAACCAACTTATCACAAGCATTCAGATGTAAAGAAAAGGAAACTTATGCAACAACAAAGAACAAGTGAAACCTTGAAACAAATCACACATTCCATTCAAAAGCCTGAAGCTGTGGGTGAATTATAAGTTTTCTCTTTTAGAAGTAAGGGGGGGGGTAAGACTAATTGGCATTTCCCTGGTTTATTCTCCCACACTACCAGTAAACACTAACAATACGACTAACGTAGGCTGCTCTCTATTCCTTTACTGCCAAACAGCTTGGAGGCTAGAACAAAGCCTTTGTTTTGTTTGATATTTTATTTAATTTTTCTATGTCCACCCTAAATAATTAAATCCTGAACTGTCTAAAGCTGTGTTCTGTTGCCTCTTCCTTCTGATTTGATTTGGCACCCAATAAAAACTTTCACATAGATTATAGAAATCATAAAAGTAAATGACATGAAAACAACTAATGTTCATTCATAATTAAACCCTTGTTCATATAACTATGTACTGACAGTGAAAGAACATACATACATTCACCGATCACTTTATTAGTTATGCCTTGTTATTACCGGGCTGGACTCCCTGTTGCCTTCAGAGATGCCTTAATTCTTCATGGCATAGATTTAACAAGGTGCTGGAAACATTCCTCAGAAATTTTGGTCTGCATTGACATGACTGTATCACGTAGTTGCTGTAGATTTGTTAGCTTCGCATCCATGATGCAAATCTCCCATTCCACCACATCCCAGAGGTGCTCTCTTGGATTGAGATCTGGTGACTGCGGAGGCCATTTGAGTGCAGTGAACTCACTGCTATGTTCAAGAAACCAGTCTGAGATGATCTGAGCTTTGTGACAGGGTGTATTATCCTGCTGGAAGCAACCATCAGGAGAGGGGTACTCTGTGATCACAAAGGAAGGACAACAATACTCAGGTAAGCTGTGGTGTTCAAATGATGCTTATTTGGTATTAAGGGGCCCAAAGTGTGTAAATAAAATATCCCCAACACCATTACACCAGTAGCCTGAACAGTTGATACAAGGCAGGATGTAGACATGCTTTCATGCTGTTTATGCCAAATTCTGACCCTATCATCTGAATGTTGCAGTAGAAATTCAATAAAATTTTATTTATACAGCGGCAAATTACAGTGGTTGCCTCATCAGACCAGACAACATTATTCCAAGCATCTATTTGGTTATTCCGTGCAGATTGTAGTTTCAGTTTCCTGTTCTTAGCGGACAGGGGTAGCAGCCAATGTGATCTTCTGCTGCTGAAGCCCATCCGCTTCAAGGTCCAAAGTTGTGTGTTCACCGATGCTCTTCTGCATGCCTTGCTTGTAGCAAGTGGTTATTTATGTTACTGCTGTCTTCCTATCAGCTTGAAGTTGCATTGCCACTCTCTTCTGACCTCTGACATCAATAAAGCACTTTCACCCAGAGAAATGCTGCTCACTGCATAGTGTCTTTTCTTGGACCATTCTCTGTAAACCTTTGAGATGGTTGTGTAGGAAAATCCCAGTAGATCAGCAGTTTCTGGAATACTCAGACCAGCATCTCTGACACCAGCAACCATGCCACAGTCACTCCAATGAAGCACCTTTGGGATGTATCACATCACTTTTCTTCCCCATTTTGATGCTTGGTTTGAACTTCAGCAGGTTGTTTGGACCATGTCTACATGCTTAAATGCATTGATTTGCTTCCATATGACTGTCTGATTAAAAGCAGCTTGGTTATGATTAGGAAAGTATTGTGCTTTTGATTAGAATTAGTCCCTTCACCCCAGTAACCCTTCACATTGTTAAATGTGTCACTGACATTGTGGGAGTGACACATCTGTGCTGTGTCTGTTTCCAGACACAACAAAAATTGCATTATTTCATATTCTGAAAATGACCTCATATTTAGGGTATCATTTGTATTTCATACATTACTGAATTAGTTTCGTGATGTAAATCCAAGAGGCCTTGAGTGAAACTTAAATAACACATATCATAAAATAACATTTGCACCTTCAGTCTGCATTCCCAGCTGCAAGCTTAAGACAATACCAGAGGTCATCATGGACCTTAAGACTACTCACCTGGTGCTCCTGCAAACCCTTTGACACGGTGGCTAGAAGAGTCCTCAGACCCTCTTCGCACAGTCACCCTGCGGTTGTATCCTGGAGGTCCTGCCTCTCCTGTCTCTACCACAGGCCTTATGGAAATCCGGGGCAGAGTCGGCATATCTGGTTGCTGGGGACTTGAAGGCTGACTTGGTGGGCTGATATTTATTATGTGTGTATTTGGCTGCACTGGTTGTCCTGGACTGTATGGCTGTCTGGGGTTGGATGGCACAGGAGGAATGATGACAGGGATGCGGATTTGTTGGATTCTGGTTCTGTCTGGCACAAAGGCAGGCGTCTCTGGTCTAAAGGTCATTCCTTGGAAAGCGAAAGAAGAAGAGAGACAGAGATGATACTGTAAATGTACAATTCAAAAGTAAAAAAAAACAACAACAACTTGCTTTTAAGAAATCATCCCTTATAGAAGCAAAGTGGGCGCTCTGTGTGAGCTCAAGCAACGAGAACCATCTGAACAGAAAACACTCGGCTGGTTGCCAGATCCCCAGAGGGCACAGCTATCACCTGGGCCTCTGAGGTTAAAGCACAGATGCTGAGATAGGGTCCTGGGGACGAAAACAAAAATAATTACACTACCTGCTTTGAGTCAGACCCTTCTCACAACCAGATGTGAGACAGATTTGAGACACGCTGTACTTAAGATTCAGTCAAGGCCCTTGTACATTAAATGGCTTGTCTGATGCTTTGTGTATCTGTATCTGTAATGTGGTTTAAACCAGTGGGGAAGTTGGGCCTGCATGGAATACATGTACCAGGCTTAAAGTTGTTTCATTTGATGAGCTAAGATATAAATTTTATTTATTCCCTTTATTGGCCAAAAAGTACTTATTCTTTTAGGGATCTCTAAGAAAAGCACAAAGAACTTGAGGAGTCTGCAGGGAGAACAAACACATTACAAACATACAAAATTTAGAGATATCACAATGTTAAATTTTAGAAAAGAAGTTGATGTGGTGAAATGTCCTGTAGCAGCCAGAATTGTTGATTTGTAGTATAAGTTGTATAGCAGTGAGATGTGTTTGACATAAAGTCAGCTTTCTAAAGATCTGTATGAATGTGGCTAAAGGCCAGCTGATGATTAGTGGCCAGATCTGCTGTAGTGCTTCTTTGGTCTTCTGCTTAGACCAGCATTGCCCAAACAACGAAAAAAACTTAAAAGTAGCCGCCATGCTGGCAGCTTTATTAGAGTGAACTTTTGCACTGTGGTGATTTGAGCTAAACATCAACATAGTAACACGCACCCATGTCCAAACATTTCAGATACATAGACATTTAAAAAACTGCTATAAATCATAATCCCCCAAAAGGAGTTCAGTTACCTGATTATAATATATGTTATATATAATCTGTTGGTTCTGGATTGAAACAGCCATCTGTCTCCCTAATACATGCTTCTAGTTTCAACCATTCATGTTTCTGTACAGCAAAGGGCAAACATCCATGGAGGCACCATGGACATTGGCAACTTTTTCACTCACTTTCAGTCCAGTCCTTGTACCAGATCATTTTCAGGATAATTCTTATTGAACCACTTAACCTATGAATCATTCGGGCATAAACAATGCAGTAAAAGCACACCTGGATAGAAAAACAAATATTCCAAATATTGACTTTGGCTTCTGGATTTCTATTTATGATTGCACCTCAAGACTTGAATGAAATAAATCAAAAGTCAGCTGTTAATACAACTGCACATTCACCCAGTGATCAATCCTAAACTACCTGAAAACAACTGCAGTATATTACATTATAGCCTGCCTGTGACTGTGGATTATGAAAGTAATCAGCCATTCTGGTCTTATCAAATAAAACATCATCTGGCCTTCAACAAAATCCGTCCTTCTTACTGCAAGTGATACCACAAGCTACTCAGAAACCACATGTACTGTATAATCAAAAACAAATTAAACCCAGCAATCATGTTGTACTGAGATAATCAGAAATCTCTCATTCATTTCCTCCCCATGCCTCCTCCAGGGTGCCAGTTGCCTGAGTGCATATTTCCCATGAGCTCTCAGCCTCAACCACAAAGCCCAAAAACACAGAGAAAAGCGCACACATTCAGATGCATGCTGGTGCAACCAAGAGCGTCACCAAAACCAGATGTTATTGCTTAGAAGCCGACTGAGACACTGGAGGGTAATGCTTTAGTCACTCGTGCCTCTGCAGAATTGGGTGACAGTTCGAGAGTGTTCACGAGTGACAACTGAAAGCATTATGGGATACTGCACCAGATAGGCTGATTGTGCAATGGTGTCAAGGACCACAAAGCAGGGAGTGGCTGTTCCACACATACAATAATGCACCACTCAGAGTCTAATCTTTCTTGCTAAGCACATCGACACAGTTTCATCCTCCACCCCATTTTCCCCCTGTAATATTTATGACTGGAGGCTCAAATTGTGTGCTGCACGGCATGGCAGACCTCTGGGATTCCACTTGTGTATATGGGTCTCCTCTGAAGACTTCCAAATGGACTCCTGGGTCAGAGATGGAAACATCTCACATCATATATTCAGATATCTAACCAGGGAAATTGTTGCACCGCCTCAAGATTCTGCTGGTGACTAAATTTATACAGTGAGCGTGTGCATGTGTGTGTGCACATGCACGTGTGTGTTTGTGCCTTTGTGTCAAAAACAAGTTTCCATTCTTTCCCATCAGACAACCTTAGACTTCAAACGGGCTTTTGTCTTTTGTGTGTGTGTGTGTGTGTGTGTATGTGTTTCTTCATCACAGTAGACAGTTAATCTTCCTGCCTGTCTCTTCAGTATAAAGCCTAAATGATCAATTGCGAGGCATTGATCCATGAAAATCAAAGCCTTTAATTTATCCCTGCTTTTTCCCCCCCCTTTTTTTCTGAAGACCTCATCCATTGATACACACTTACAGGACAGGGTGGAGAAACAGGTGGAAAGTCCTCTAGCTTTCTTGGAAGGACAAATTGAAAGAAAAAGCTGGAAAGAAGGAGAGCAACAAGGGAGGAAAATGAGCAATAACAGAAAGAGAGAAGGAAAAAAACAGGGTTGTGATTTGAGCTAGGCTGGGATCATCGCCAATAAACGGAGTAGGAAAAAACATATTGTGAATTGAATGATAAAATTAGTCTGATTAGTCGCTACTTGAATGAGAAACAGAGGTATTTTTCATATTTCTACATTTTCTAACACATAAAAAAGGTCTCTTTCACTTCCAAAGTTTTATATATCAGGCCATAATAAACATAATCTGACCCTTACCATTAGACAAATACAACCTGAGATGAACAACAAAACTCAGAGAAATTGCAAAAAAAAAAAGAAAAAAAGAAAAAAAGAGAAAGAAACAAGAGCTGCATCTCAAACCCTGCAGGCCTCAGTTAGCATATTAAATGTTAAAGTTCATGACAGTACAATCAGAAAAAGACTGAACAAGTATGTCTTGTTCGGAAGGGTTGCCATCCAAACAAGACCTTGAACTCCTCTGTATAACAAAGAGTCAAATGTAAGACTATCTGTCCAACAGCTAAAGCTTGGCCAAAACTGAGTCATGGAACAGGATAATGATCCAGAGCGTGGCAGAAAATCTACAACAGAACGGCTGAAAAAGAAAAGACTCAATGTGCTGCAGTGGCTCAAAGTCCAGACCTCAACCTCAAATGCTGTGGCGGGACCTTAAGCGAGCTCACATCACTGTCCTCCACAGTGATGTGAGAGACCGATAAAGACATACAGAAAATGATTACTTCAAGTTATTGTTGCTAAAGGTGGTTCTATAAGCTATCATGGGGTGTATTAAGTTTTTCACTCACTGCTTCTGTATTTTGGCTTAATTTTTATTTAACATTATGTCCTATGCATGTAAAACATTCGAATTGACAGAAACTGTATTTTTTCATCATGACTGTGTGAAACACAAATCCTTCAGAGATTGAAAGCTCTTGCGTAATTTCAAATATCTTCAGTAGATCACAGACGTGAATGTTTCCACAGAGTAATTTCTCCTTAACCACGACTCCCTCTCAGAGGGAAAGCAACAAGATACAAAAACACAAGCAGCAGTGGCAGACCTCTGCAGCAGGAGCAGCTGCTGAGGGCGAAGCAGTGGCAACATTTTGAGACTTAAGTCACACAATTCCAATTCAACAGTCACGCTGTGTACGGGCAAAGCTATTCCAGACAATCTTTCAGTTATGTTATTACAACACATCATCTGTTTTCAGCCTCCTCTGGGTCCTCATATGACTGTGTGGAGAATATGAGCTCAAACACAGAGAGGAAACATTTCAGTAGGCTCTCAGCCATCACCACACCCACAGAGCTGGGATTTTTTGTGGATATTTTATCTCTATTTGGACAATTTCTCTCCTTTCCAAACTTGAAGTAACTATTAAATCTTAAGCCACAAAGTCCAACTCCCTCCCTTGTGGGATTTAGGAAACAGGCACTGGGTAAGAGAAAATGAGATTACTCTTTTCAGGGAAATTTTTTTTGACACTTTTAGAAATACAGTAAACTTATTTACTCTATTCACTCTGAGATTTAGGTGAGTTGCCACAAGCAGTTTGCTAACGTAGGTTGGAACAAAAACTGGAAACAGACTGCCTGGCCAAATCTGCTGACCAGCTCCTCATAAATTCTCTATTTAACAAGCTGTATCTTTGTTAAATTGGTATAAAAATGATAACTCAGTGACACTTCCACATTTTATGGGGGTGGTGCTGGTGGGGAAACGAGTTACCAGGCAACAAGTTGATACTCCAGGAAGTTGCAGATAATTTGTCCTGGAACCAAGCTAGCTGTTTTCCCCTCATTCCAGTCTTTGAGCTAAGTTACAAGGTTGGTGCAGAGTAAACTGTAATAAGTGCACAAAAGGCATCAGCTAAATCTCTCTGCACTTAAATGGACATATAAAAAGTGCCACAAACAGCAGACAAACTTGAGTTATTAATGAAAAAGTTGGGTTGAATTTCCCTGCTCCTCTCTCACCTCAGGAGACCAATCACAGCATGAAGTGATTGTGAATGCCAGCTTGTCTGTCTCAGAAAGTTGCAAAGAATAGCTAACATAGCCACCCTCTATCTGAAGTTGGAAAGGTGGGAAGGGGGCTCGGAAAAAACAACATATCATAAATCATAATGTTCCTTGTAAGATAATGAAATCAAATATCACTGCTTTGAAATACCAGGCCATATTTGGCAAATGCTGAAATCGGTACAAAAGGCCTTCATGCTTTTCTTTTCTCCCCAACTCCCCGTCACTCTATTGTTTTGGACCATGGTATGGGAGGCACTGGTAATGGGGCCCCAGTCATGACATCACAGCTGAGGGTAGTTGAAGCATCTGGTCCTGGGTGTGGAGCCCTTCTTCTCCCCTCTCCATCAATCCTGACTCCAGCAGTGAGTCAGGGCCCTTAATGAGGACCAGACTCAACACACTGAGCTTAGGTCACCCTACGGGAATCTCTCGAGGCTGGTATGTGTACATGTGTAAAGAGAAAGAAAGGAGGGAAGGTTGGAGGGAGGTATGTGTACTAAGGGACTGGGAACTGAGGTTGAGGTCCACGGTTCTGTGGTGTGTGTAAAGAAGGGAGAATTATGGTGAAAGAAAGAAGACCTCACAATTCAGTATGTTCATGAAGGGATTGGGGAAGAAGGAGCAGTCTGCTCAAGTGTCTAAGTTATATTTACGTAAGGGAGCAACAAGGCACGTAATAGTGTGAGTAAATCATCATAACATCATACCAGCTAGACAGGCTGTAAAAATGTAAGATTTCATCTACATCTTTCATTGCCTGTATAAAAAGTGGGGGATTCCTGGAACAACACAAATCTAAGTCACAGGAAGTCTCCTCGGCGCTGGGACATATTGAATGACACGCTCGAGGCAAGCACGGGAGGCTCAGTGAACTTATGCCCTCCCACTTTGAGAAATACCCTGTGGCTATTCAAGCCTCCACGTACACCGGAGCCAGCATGATATGGAGATTATCCACAGGAAAAGTTTGTGTTTACACAGATGTTAATCACACTTGATAAACTCAGACGTTGGAAGCTAGGGAGGAAGCTGATAAAAAAAAAGATTATGTGTATGTAGTCACTCCTTTTATACTTGACTTCTTCTGGCTAATTTCAGTGCTTGACTGCACTAATGTGGGAATCCCCTGAACTAATGGACCCTTAAGTGGCTAAACTGTGCCATAATCTGAGTCCAATTACTGTCATGATTCCCTAGCGTGATAACGCTGCCCACTAATGAAGCAAAGCCAGCTAGCTAGTTGAGACAGTCAACTTATAAATGCTGCGAAAGGCACATAGCATACTTTTTTCGCGGCTTCATACTGTATATCCAGCTCAACCTTTTCATTATAGTGTCTCATTAAGCTGTTAGTATCACATCTTTGCTGCCATACAGATCACACAAGAGCCATTTGCTGCCATAGCTGTTGTTGTTCATTTCATAAGCACCAACTCCACGCCTGAATTCACCTTTAGGCTCCGAAGGTGTCACTATGCTAAAAATCAAAGTGCGTGTCAGGTGTTCAAAGCCCTCAGAATTGGGGAATGATTTAGGCAACTTTTGAAACTGATATTCTGACATTCAGTCCATGTTAGCAGCACTCTACCAGTGTGCAGAGATTAACGTCAACAGAGTCTGAACTTCTTGTTCAAGCTATATTTTTTTTTCATTCTTTACACAGCTACTTCCATCATTTTTGGAAAAATGAGTGCAACACTGAATGTCTTCCAGGAAAGACTTCCAGAAATATGCATCTGGATTCAGATTTAACACATTGTGATGCCAAGCCTTTCAGAATGCCTTTACATGTTTACACTCTGAACAGCTTTGAACACTTTTGCCTTTTGCTGTATTTGGATGTTACAATGTGCAAAGTGGTTAGTTTCTAGTACACATGAGCATTATTAATTTGTATTAATCTCAATTTTTGGGTGTGACCACACTGATGTGTGAACAGCACGGCTGTCCATTAAACTCAAGTTGAATTTATTTATCTTTTGCTATAAAGATCGCATTGGTTTGTTGCATTGAACGCCCAACAGGTTTTTCCATGTTTCCTTTTGTTCCTTCCTCAGATAAACAGTAATGTCATTAAACAGTCACTATTAACTCACCTGGCTCTTTGGCAGCGCCATCTTTTGAAACATGTTTGGCCATGGCAGACAGCTGTGCCTGAAACTTCTGCAAGGAACTCTGCAGAGCATTGATTTCTGCTCCGTGATTTCCGCACGTGACGTTCATCCTGTAGACACAGTCGTGCAGGCCGCCAACATGTCTCTCCAGCCCATCTTTCAGCTCTTTGATATTAGCAGAAATTCCATCTAACCTTCCACACACCTTTTCAAGTCGAGTTACACGCCCATCCACAACGGAGATGCCATCAGAAACTCCCTGTGTGTTCTGTTTACATTCATTCATTTCAGATGACACCTGCCTGCTAAGCCTATCGAGCCTATCCTCCAGCTCCCCCACTTTACGTTGAGTGTCTTCAGATGTATCCCCATTGTCCCGTACTGTACTTCCTTCTCCACTCCGCTCTGCATAGCAGCATGTTGAGTTTATTCTGTGCATATCTTGGTAGTATTTGCCTAAGGAATCACTTAACCCAGTAACAGCACCATCCAGACCAAGCACATTATTTTGGAGATTAATCAGACCCTTCTTGAAGTCATCCATCATCTGCACACTTCTCTCATCTGCTGCTGAATACCTTTGAACAAGATCCTCCAGTTGCTTGAGCTTGGCTGTGTTGGAACCCACGTCTGTGTGAAGGATGTCTAGGTCATTTCTATATCGATACAGGTCCTTTAAAATGTTTTCTACACCATAAGGTTTAGGTGCTGTAGTTACTTCTCTTGCGATATTTTCTGATCCTGCACATCCTGCAGAGCACAACTCTCCAACAGTATTAATCTTATCATCCAAACCTTGGAGGAGGAGCTTGTTGTTGTTAACTTCTGCCTGGATGCCATCAATGGAGTCACTTAATGTCCCTGGGAAATTTTTTTTGCTCATTTCCACCAGAATGTTCGTAAACTGGTCCTCCACACTGTTCAAACGCCCGTCCAGAAGCTGCCGAAGAGCTGCCACTTCTTCTGCAATTGTACGGGTTAGCTTCTCCTCAATATAGAAGCAGTGAGTCTCTGTGTTTTGTTCTGTAATATTTATACGGGCCTCCAGCTCCTCAATCAATACGGCAAAATCGCTGGAACTTTCCTGAGGAGAAGACAGGTGTGCCAGCTCGTTGTCAATGCGGACATTCAGGATGCGGTAAGCCTCTGCAATACGGTCAATCTCACGCCACAGGTCTTTATGGTCACTGTGTTCTTTGTCCTCTTTGGATGGATCTGTCTGCCTTTGAGTTCGTACAGGTCCATCTGCAGCAGCCATGTCTAGACGCAGTGATCGGATCTCCTTTCTCAGATCGGCTTCCTTGGAATTCACCAACTTGGTAAACCTGTCCAAAACTTCATCATGGCTATCTTCACAGGTCTTCTGCAACTTCTGGAGCTTGTCATTGCATGAGCTCTGAACTTTGGCCATTTGTTCCTCCACATTCTGATCTATCTCTTTCTTGAGCTTTTCAAATTTTCCATCAATATAGGTCTGTATAACATCAAAATCTGCTATGGTTGAAGCCTGAGACTGAGAGGCATCCATCAGGACACGTATCTGCCCCTCATGACTGGTTGTGATTCCTCTTAAGTCTTCCAAAGCTTCATCCTTGCTTTGCAGAGCATTGCTGATATCATCCAAACGAGCTACAATTTTTTCTATGTCCTTCTGTCCTGGCATCCCACCTCTGGTAGCCTGATGGCCATCCAACACGGCCGGGTTCTCCTCTGTGCCTGCATCTGTGGCACTGTCTGGTGGGCGTATGTTGTTCAGAAGTGTTACCAGCATCTGCTTTGTGTCCTCTTGCAGGTCACTGCGGAGGTTTGCAGTTAACCCGGTCAAAGCGGACTGGAGATCCAGGACTGTCTGAGACAGACGCTGAACTTCACCTTCCAGAAGATGCACCTTGTCTGTTCCACCACGCCTTGTCTCATGCTGTGGAGTCTGTCTTCGCTCTGGCCCTGGAAATATGGAATAACTTATCAATATTAAGATTCAAATACACATACCTTTGTTAGTGGCAACTACTGTTGTTTAGTAAAATATTGTTGGTATAAACTGACATAACAGAAAAAGAATTTCTCACTCTGTATGTATCTGGTCCCATGCCCAGGATTTGGTGAGCTGTACGGCTGCGTTCCCTGCACCGTTTGCCGGTCAGGAGCTGGTTTTAAATCTTTACAGTTTGGACCTTGGTAACCAGGACAGCATCTCCACTCTAACTCTGTTACTGTCTTGTAGGCAAGCTTGTATGTGGGTCGAAGCCGAGTTGTGTATCTGTAAATAAAAAGCAGAGCAAGAAGCATATGTTGTAATTCAAACAAATATGGACGATGGTTTAAAGAAAATTTGACTTTTTCAAAATCACACCCAGGCCTTTTGGAAAATGTTATCAATGCTGTTTTTCATGCTGAAACTGCTCCATTACTTCAAAAAGAAGAAACTGTATATTGGTTGACTCTTGCAATCACCAAAACATCTGTTTTTTTTCTTTTCTTTTTTTTTTGGACAGACATTTTTGAGCTTCTCTTTCAATCTCCACCTCGTGAAAATTCCAACTTTCCAGCCAAAGAAAGCCATTCCCAAAGAAACAATGGATTACATCACTTCCCTGAAGGCAGGGGTCATGTCATGCAGAACATCTGGAAAGTTGATATCTGAAACAATCATCTTTGCAAATTTCCAAAATTTCTCTTCAGTCTCAATAAGCAGGAAACAATAAAGAAAGTGAAAACCTGTGGGATACTTAGCAGTCTGGCTGTGATCTACAAAATGTAATTAAATCTCATCTTAACATGAGACAACATGAAGTCAGAGCTTTCTATCATACGTTGAGGTATCTGCTCTCACAGCCAGCTCTTCTTGCTTGGAACGCTGATGACTTAAGAACGATCAGCTTCCAGGAATCTTTTCCACAGCACAGCGGCTCTTATGCATGTGTTTGGGACTAACAATGATTCACAAAGAAAACCAAATTAAATTGCAACACAGTGTCTTCCAGTATAAAATTAAAACTGTTACTCACAATCACTGGTGCCAACGTTCCCATTCACAATGATAAGGTAATGATTTATTTAGTGTAAAAGTCTGGGGTTCAGATATGGGCTGTAATCAAATTGTATAACTTTAAATGGTTAGAGGAAAGTTTTATCATTACTATTATCATATGTTCATATTGTCAACAGTGCATGAGTATATGGGTTATACACTTTTTTATATTCATTTTTAACTATGATAATGCAACCCTAATGAGATTCTGAATTAATTGCTTTTTAAAGTCAACTTTTTCCTGCACTTTGAGTTATAATCAGGGCTACATCCCTTCTAATGCTGACAAATCAGCAAATGTGAACCATCAGTCTCATAACTCATTTGAGCATAGGACTAGATGAACAAACATGCAGAAAAATCTGCTCTGGAGGTCAAACCTTAATATGCAGGAAACTAGGAAAAGCAGTACATCAAAAAGCAAATGTGAATTGAATCAAAATATATATAAATATTACGAGTACACGATGGTTATAAGCTTTTATTTTTCCTTTCTTCTCATCGTATTATTCTTTATCTTGGACAGTTGGCAAGTTACAGTTAATCTCATTTACACACCTGTGCTTGTGATGACTTCTGGGCCCAGTTTCAAGACTTACACTGGCAAACTAACCAGGGTGTGTACTAAGTCTCACTCAAGATCTTTGGTAGGATCCAGCTACTGTAACAGGGCTCAGCAACATTTTTTAATTACCATACTGAGTGTGATAAGATAGAAGAAGGGCCAGTATTTGCAAACTGAATCATACCATGGTTACACCTTACAAGGAAAATATTACTAACATTTAAAAAATTGATCAAAATTCTATATCAACATTTAAATTTTCCTGCATCTTGCCAGGTGTCTCATATGCATTAGCAGCAGTACAGTGTGGTGATTTGCCTTAAGATTCCTCAGCATACTAATTTCTTGCATCCTGTTTGTTATTTTTTTGGTATTTGCTTCAGACATAAATGAGTAAGTTTTAAACTATTAGTAGTGTTCTCCTCTTCATTAGACTTAGCCTCAGCTTCCCCTGTAACCCTTCGCCTTTTTCAGTGGGCTTATTAACTTGCTGTAAAAGCTGTACTTTTTGGTTCTGCCAATGGAGTTTCGCAGCCACTGTGAACATTTCTGCCTCCAGCTCTCTCTCTCTCAAGGAAACATTTTGTATCTAGTCTGCCTCATGCATCTAAACATGCACCCTCAACCCCTTCTCCCCGGACGCTCACGTCACTTGTTTCTGGCAGTCGGGCTGGTATGCTGGGCAGGGGGCCACAACGGGCTCCTGGAAGCTCTCCACACTCCCCTGCACGGCGCAGCTCACGTTCTTTTGCACCACATAGGCGCACCAGTTCCTGAGGAGAGAGATAACCAAGTATTTCAATATACTAAGCAGTCTGACAATTAATTTAGAGCAATATATGGTGCAAATACCGAAGAACGCAGCTGGACTATAGCAGTATCATAACAAGCTCCATATGGTTTATGAGCTTTCCGTAAAGGCCGCGTTGTTTCAGTGAGCTTTGTCAGATCCCTCCCGCTTAGTCTATTTTCATCTATCAGAAAACGTGGAAATGCAGTGGTCTGCAGTACGTAAGAGATTGGGGGTGGTAATCAGTGGCGTTCCAGGATTTATCTGCATCTTATCGCCTTTGAGAACACTGGCAAAGTCGAGCCAAATTTAGTCACAGGTTGATAAAACAACAGGGAATGTTATCAGACTACATATGACCATAAGCGGCTAAATCCTCACCAATCTTAGGTCAGTCAGGTAACTGAGAAGTCTGGAACTCATCGGATTTGTTTTGGCAGCAGCGCAACAAAAGCGCACAGCGTTACTTTAAGGAGGAACGCCCGTTGTGAAGTCCCCGTTCGTTTCTCAAAGACAGCAACGTTTAACTAGTTCGTCTAAACTGTGTAAAAGTCAATACTTACCTGTTTCTGTGTCTATGCACCGCTCCAGTGTATGCAGACCCTTGGAATAAGTCATAAGATAAGGGAGTCCCGTGAGTGAGCTGAAAGTTTAAAATCAGTGTGAAAAATGTCCACAGCCAGTCCATCTCTCCACGCCTGGACTTCATACTTAACAAACGCATTAAAATAAATATTTCTAGCACAGAAAAGGAGGACTACCCTGTTGTTACCAAACGCGACTTTCCCAAACTTCAAAGTTACATTGCCCTTGTGACTGATTTAACTCCGGTAACTGAACTTTGGGGAAGTCCACAATCACTGCAACTCCCTTAGAATGACGTTGAAGCCCTCCCCACCCCCCGCACCCCCGTCCCAAACCTGGGGTGAAATGACTTCCTCCAGTCCTTTATAAAAAAACAAAAACAAAACAAAGTTTGCAGTTTAGCTTTAATTAAATTATTCTTTTAAGTCTTTGTGGCTAAGACGCGGTGATTAGTTAATGCAAGGGACTCGGGGGGGATGCGGGCATCATGAAGTCAGTCAACAGCCAGTAATTCACACCTCACTGATAATAGGGTAATACCCTTTCGAATGCAGCCCCCAGAGTTGAGACAGGTGTGTGAAGTGGTGGCGTTGATGATATTCATGACTAGGGACAACAGCACTAATTTACATTCAGTCTGCCCTGTTGGAAAATAGGAATAAAGCGTGCATGTATATTCTGGTGTGCACTCTCTTCCTTTCTGCATCAGCTCATTGGGCGAATTGTATTTTTAAAGCCTAACTGAGCAATTTTCTGATTTATTATTGTGAACAGAGACAAAATGTACAACATTAAATAGGCCTGCACTAGAGCTTCAATTCACAGCACTCGAGGCAGAAATTCATTGTCAGTGCTTTTACACCGTGTGAAAGTGTGAGTTTCCATGCGCAACATGGTGCTGCTGTGAAAATTATTCTTTGTGTGAAATGGCCTGCAGTTACCCTGTCTCCCATGGTGCTGTGGCAGGGAATACTGTATAAGTTCTTCCTGATCAGACAGATGCTGTAATTTAACACAACACTGATTATGGGGAAAAGAAAAAGACAGAGGGGGTAGAGTGAAGTGGAGTGGTGGTGGTGTTGGTGGCAGTGACCAGGAGAAGACTGAGACTTAAATAAAGACGGAGTGAGAATACAAAGCAAGATGTGGCAGCCTGTAATGACACAGAGGGATTCTTTAAAGCATCATGGGAACAGGAGATGAATGACAATACAAATGAGCGTACACATACACAGAGCTAGGCCTCTGTCAGACCAGAGATAGCCTTTTTCCCTAAAAAGAAGAAGAAGAAGAAGAAGAAGAAGAAGAAGTGTTTCATCAGACAGCCTCCACCAGGTCGGCCAATCGAAATATGCTGGAATATGTTACATAAGTGGAAGAAGGCTCTTGGGATTTGAGTTTCAAATAGTTTAATCAACAACAAATATCAGATAAACCTGGCATTAACACCCTTCGTACCCTCATGGGAAAGATCCTTTAATGAGTTTACTGAGAGTTTCTTCTTTTTCCTGTGCTAAAATAAAAAATAACTTATATATTCTGCAAACTTCAACACTCAGGTTTTTCAGATACAAAAAAAAAAAAAGCTGTCATGAAGAGGCTTCATGTGAATCAAAACTGTTGACACGTTGTTGTTTCTGCAGTCTCCAGAAGAGGGCAGCACAGCAGCAGTAAAAAAAAAACCCAGCAGGCACTCCTTGTAGTCATGGCAATTCCTATTCAGAAGTGTTGAAAGTGAGAAAAGGACATTTCATTACTGAGGCAGTATGAGAGCCGAATGCACAGCTTCATCACCTTGCTGTGTTGCGTTCATGTCAGTTATCTGTGTTATGGACTCTAAATTAAACATTCCCTATTCATTAGGGGCAATTTTATGGCTATCATACGGCTCACTCCATTTCTGTTTATTTATAACTTGTAACCACTGACATTTACTGTGTGTTGCCAACAGGTTTCAATTTCACAAGTTCAGAGCATTACCCAGTTTGTTTTCACTGTCTTAATTGTATGCGGATTAGAGTGCTTGCTCATTGTCATTTTCCTTGATGACATTATCAAGGCTTACACCTTCATAGTCATTAACTTCATATATGCCCTGACATTCATGCAGAACAGAAAGTAAGAAGGGTCACGACTGATGGAAAATACCAAGCCCTATTTTTTATTGGAAAAAGAGGAAGTAGACAGCCGGGTTTCACCCATAAATCCTGGGATATTTCCTCATTGCACCTCTCCAGGATCAATTTCTTATTTTTTGACTTTGCCGAAGTTGGAAGAATGATTGGAAATGGAACAGCTGGCACTGAATCCAGGGAGGATCATTTGCAGCAAACGATGTATTTGTCACAGAGACATGCATTTTCCAGGGCCAACCCTCACCATGACCCCTTCTTGAATCCTTTAAATTCAACAAAAAATGTGACCTTGATCGTTTCCTTTACTAAATGTGATGGTGCACATGTGGGCGGGGTTCCCGCTGCAGAGGCAACACAAAGCAGCTTTTCCACTGAAAGGATCAGATATGCGCTCTACTGCAGACTCATGTCCTGAAACACGCAGCGCTTCAAAGAAATTAATAAATAAATGAAAAACACTGGCTTTTTGTGTCACCAAGGGAGAGTGAGCAGCGGTGCAGAGATCACTTTCATTTGGCAAGCAGCATCTATGTACCACGCGCATTACACCAGTGGGTGACTCAGTGGGAAAGCCAAGGCCTGCAAACACTGCCTACGCAGGTGCTTTTGAAAGTGGGGTCAAGGGGCTGCCTGAAGGTGCTGTGGTGGGATTGCTACTTCAATTTTACTTTTCTCCTTTAAGCTCCACGCAGTGAAACAGAAAGATGCAGTGTTTTGATCACACTTTTTACTCAATTCTCTCATTCCTAGGTAGCTTTGAGCTGGAGTGAATTTTAAAAAATGGTCTCAATCAGAGGCCCTTCAATTGGAGATGGTTCAGTATTTGTCTCTTTAGAATGCATGCGAGCACTCACAAACACATTTTATGGCACAATGAAGCAGATGATCACTCACCGTGTCACTGCTGGCTCTTACTCCCACTCTCTGAGGCTTTTTGAATGTGGATTTGTTGTAGGGAAAACTGAAATTATGAAACCTTGGAGATTCAGCTCTGACTGATTGTCCTCCACGATTATTTCAGAATTAGCCCTCTAGTCTCCTCATTTCTCCTTTTCCTTCTCCTACATTTCACCTCCTAGAAAAAAGAAAAGGACTTGACAGAAACCAACTTGTATCACTGTCACTTTGTAATGGTCCACTAAACGAAAATAGCACCCTAATTAGTCAACCTTTCCATTATGTGTGAGACTTACATTTGTGGGCGCTTAGCCCGATTGATCTTTTTAGGTTATTAATTGGCATAACACTGCGAATGACCTCTTTTGGATCAGGTTGGAGGTTGTTGGATTTTCCTTGTTTTGCTAAGGAAAAGCATAATGATTCACTACAGAGCCACGATGAGAACATAAGATTAAGAGAAAGTTCAAACAAATGTCATGGGCTGAGACAGATGGGGAGACAGGCTTGGAGACAAAGAGAGAGAGAGACATAGCTGCCTGTTGTGGATGTACACAAATAACACACCCATCCACCCCCAGAAACACACACACAGAGCCCCCCCCCCGCGTCTCTCCCACACATGCACACAGACATGGCCCCATGCGTGCAGACACACACAGCAGATTAGAAAAGCTGATTTATTGGTTGTAAAATGTTAATATAGCTATCAGCCGTGCTCATGAATTGTTAATTAAGGCCTTGACATACTCGTCACCTAAAATGTTAATGAGGTGAGATTGCGTCAGGGCCAAGAGGTCTCTGTGAGTTACTGAGCAAAGACAACAGATGAGCCGAATCCATGAGACACACTGCAGACACACACGTACACACACACACACACACACACACTATATACAGTATATATATATATATATATATATATATATATATATATATATATATATATATATATATATATATATATATATATATATATATATATATATATATATATATATATATATATATATGTCTGTATATAAAAATACTGAACCATCTCCACTTGAAGTCCAGACTGAAATTCTATTCCTTTAATAAGGCTCCACCCTAATTTATCCACTTTAATAATAAAGGGCACTTTGATTTCAACTGTAAAGTTTAATGAAAAAGAACAACAACAAGGCAGGGGTAGGTGGGGTAATAACAACTATAGGAGAGGCCTAGCTAATCAATGAGATTGTAAAAATCTGAAATCTGACAACAAGCCTTACTGATGAAAGTGTGAAATTTAAGTTGTGCTTTGAAAGCACAACACAGAGCCTCAGTTAAATGCAATTCTTGGGCAAATCTTGTGCTCTGCTCTGCTGTAACAAGCAGAACTAAATTTGCAAGCTTGTTTAGACACCACTGGAGTCCCAGTGCAAATGAGACTCAGCCTGTCTCTGAATTAAATAAACACTAATTGTATACACATGGATTGATTACTAATTGGCCCTGCAATGGACAGACTCTCAGAGGACAAAAGTCACTGGAGGCCCCCTTGGCCAGAGGCTCTGTATAGTGTAGAGTGACAGTCAGCTTGTTTTGTTGTAGAGGAAGACCAAACAACTACAAAGAATATCAAAGAGGCTCAAAAAGACAGATACAGTTCAGCTATACAGACACACAGAGTGACTTTCTGTCTCTTTCAGTCTTTCTGTTTGAGTTTGGGGGGGTGCTTTTATGTCTGTGCCCAGAGGCGGGTCTCATAACATAGCTATGTGTATGGCCTACAGTATAGCCTATTAATATGTACAATGTGCTTGTTTTTGTTTTTGCATTTATGATTAGCAGAAAAAAATATTCATGTTCCTTCTTAGAAATTGAAAGCAGTTAAGCATTAAATGTTGAATTCATTTGTGTGTGAGCGCTTTTGCACACAAGGATAAAAACTAGCATGTTCTAGTATTCTGTGCAATATGGCTTTTATGAATATTTTACTTCTCTCACTGTTTTACTGTGAATACTCACAATATGACACCTGCTTGAGTCTTGTGACTGGGATGCAGGCACACTAGAGGCTGTAAAAAAATCACCTGCCTCTCCAAAAAAGTAGGCTAAAGCCACCTTATTAGGTACACCTGTTCAACTGCTCTTTAAGTGAGTCTCTAAACAGCCAGTGGCAGCAAGTCAGTGCATATATATATATATATATATATATATATATATATATATAAGGTCGAGATGACCTGCTGAAGTTCAAACTGAGTGTGAGAATGTGAAACAAAGGTGATTTAATGTTGCATGGTTGTTGCTGCTGATCTACTCAGATTTTTCCACATAATCATCTCTAGGGTTCCAGAGAACGGTACAAAAAAGAGAAAATGTCCTGCCTTGTATCAGTGGCTCAGGCTGCTGCTGGTGGTGTAATGGTGTGGCTGATATTTCCCTGGCACACTTTGAGCCCCATAGTACTAAATGAGCATCTTTTAAATACCACAGCCTGCCTGAGTATAGTTGCTGATCCCTTTATGACCACAGTGTACCCATCTTCTGATGGCTGATTTCAGCAGGATAACACACTAAAGCTCAAATCATCTCAAACTAGTCTCTGAAATGTGACCGTGAGTTTACTTTTAGGTGAACTAGTTGCCAATTATTATCTTTGAAGTATTAGTTTATTGTAAACACCTATTTTAGATCATCTGAGGTTATTTTTCTTTTAGTTGCCAGTGACATAGTTTATTTCTGTGGTGAAATATAGACTCAGTTGCTAGTTTATTAGGTACACCTTGTTAAAATAAGAGCAGTTTGATGGAGCAGTTTCAGGTTATTTTAGAGTGCTTTCCGGTGTTTCTGCTATTACCCTCATTTAACTGCTGACAAAATAAAAGAAGCTGCACAATGTAATACCCTACAAGACCTCGCTAAGACAGTTTAAAGATGTAAAGTTGGCTTTTTTCTTGCATTAGATGTTAGTTACAGCTAACTGGCAACTTAATCCAGATACTCATGTTTGAATATCCTTTATGAAATATTTGTTGTTGCTTTTTTCTCCTTTTTATGCTCACCCCATCTTTAACAATCGCATTTTTTCCATATACTTGACATTTAGCTTGAGAATGCAGGAATTTATACTTGCTGCTTGCTGCTTTGTGCCACAGTTACATCTAAAATAGTGAGCCTCTTGTTCACTCAACCTCACTCACCTGGCCTTTATGTAGTACTTATGGTCCGCTTCTGCTCATCACAGCTGCATACCAAGAGACTACCAGCTCCCAATCATGAATTTGTGAGAAAATCTCTCGCTGTAGCTAACATGTCTTTGTCTGCTAATGTCTTGGTTTCAATTTATCCAACTTGGCTCACGCTATTGTCTCCCAAGTAGCTGAAATAGCTGGATAAAAGATGGGGAGACTATACTCATAGCTCCCAGTAAAATGTATTTTTGACAAAACACTGTTAGCACAAACCTTCATCATTGTCAGGACATCACCACAGAGGAGACTAAATAATGTCAAAGTTCTGTATATCAGTGCTTTCTAGAGAAAAAAATCATAACAGATGTTCAGTCCTGGGAGAGGCATGTATTATCTACAAAGGAAAGCTGTTGCTGCTGTAATTAGCTTTTTGTTCCAGCAAATGTAAAAGTTTTTCTGGTTGTTTATTTTGTACAGTCTGTTTGACACAGTGGCTTCTGCCCACTCACAGAAAGTATTCATTAAATACTAGTCACGCTGTGATCTGAGATGTGTAGTAGTCGTTACCCCCCCCTTCACACAGACACGCACATACTTGTGTTGAGCTATAACAGGGTGAATTTCATACATTGGCTGGTATCAAGCTTTGAATATAACGTGGCTTTGGGTAGGGTTTGCAATCTTTATTGTCAAATCTGTGCTGATTTCACAGTGCTAGTTCATGGTGGAAAGATAAGTTCACAACCTAGGGGAGAAATATCAGCTCTGTATTCACATAAGTGTGTTTTTTGGTTGGCGACAGTAGTCATTTTTGGCCTTTTAAGACTAGCTCTTTTAGCTAAACAGTTTAAAGTGGTTTTCTTGTAGTTAACGTCATACAAAAAACAGTTGTCAAAAAAAAAAAAATTAAATCACTTTATTCTTTCCTTTTGCTGGAGCCTATCCCAGCTATCATAGGGCAAGAGGCAGGGTACACCCTGTACAGGTTGCCAGCCTGTCGCAGGGCTAACACACGTGGCGGATTTAGAGTCACTAATTAACCTAACACTACTAACTTTTGGACTGAAGGAGGAAAACATGCAAACTCCACACAGAAAGACCCTGGCCAAGGTGGATTTGAACCTAGGACCATCTTGAGATGAGGCAGTAGTGCTAACCACTACAACAACAAGTTGAAATGTTGCTTTACTGTATAACTTTATCAGTCTCTCACATAACTGTGGAGGAATTTTGGCCCACTCTTCTTTACAACATTGCTTCAGATCATTGAGTTTTGCAAGAATTTGTTTATCCACTGCTCTCTTGAGGTCCCACCACCTAACCCATTTCACTTTGATTGATGTGTGGACTTTGGCTGAGTCATTGCAACCTTGATTCCTCCCCCCTTTTTTTAGCCATGTTGTAGTTGTAGATTTGCTGCTGTGCTGTTATATGACCTAATTTTGGCCAGGCTTTAGCTGTCAGACAGATAGCCTCACATTTGACAAGAATATTTTGATAATGCAGAGGAGTTTCTGGTCGACTCAATTTCTGTGACTGCAAAACAGGCCCAAATCATCACACCTCCACCACCATACTTGACAGCTGCTACAAGGTACTTGTGCTGACATGCTGTGTTTGTTTTTTCCAAATAAGCCAAGCTTGAGTCTTTTTCTAAATTTACTGTCATGAATTTTAACATTGGCGTGCCAACTGAGGCCTGTAGTCTGAGATGTAGCTCTTGGACTTTTTGCAGTTTCTCTGAGCATTGCACAGTCTGACCTTGTGAGTAAGTTGGTGGGATATCCACTCCTGGAAGATCGGCAACTTTCGTGAATGTTTTCCACTTGTGAATAATCTGTCAGACTGCAGAATAATGGTGTTTGGATTGTTTGGAAATGGATTTATAACCCTTCCCTGATTGATGGACAACAACAACAACTACTTTACTAAGATTATTGCATTCCTTGGCATTGTGTTAACACACACTTGAATGCTGAAGACCAGCAAACTGCCAAAACCTTTGCTTCTATAGAGGTGCTCACACTTGCTGTTGATCGTTTAATCGAGTGCAATTGATTAGCAGCATCAAATGCACTTGATGCTACTGATTACCCTGAGAGATCCAGAGCACTGAATGGTATGACCAAGCACCGGATATGCCCAGGTGGTCACTGTTGTATGGCAGCTTCTTTATCAGAGTCGATGAAGTTAATCTTTTCACATACACAGACTTGTCCTTTTGACATTTCTCGAACTTTCCAAGGAGTTTTAATCAAGCCGAGAAGTCTATGTTGGCCTTCTACCTTTCATCCTTTCAGATGTTTTCTTGTCATTTCATTTTTTAAATTCTTTATCTTTCTATTCACTCTTTTGTCAGCCAGTCACATGTTCAATCTTAATGTCAATTATTCAAGGACTGGGCTGAATCAGATCTAAGTGATGCAACCCTATTTAAGATTTTGTCCTTTTGTTGTTCAGAGGGAAACAAAAACACGTCTCCATCTGTGCTTTGTATAACTGTGTGAGAAAAGAAGTAACCCTGAGCTTTGGCTTGAATGCTGCAGCATTTCTTGAACAACAACAACAAAAAAAATAAGTCTACAGGTTTCCAAAAAATCTGACGCACTTTCTTAAGTTTGGTTTTATCTCAAACTTCAGCAGAGTGACTCTTTTTAGTGCAGACATCCCAGTTTGAATGTGAAGTTTAAGGTTGAGTGAGTATGTTAACAAATAATGCTTAATTTGATTTACAGATACATGCCTGTCAGTCTCTCTAATGACGTACAGTAAGTAGACTATTGATCTTGTGCTGCGCTGTGACTCAGAGTGATGTAAATGTTTGTGATGTAAATAAGAGAGTTGGAAATGATGCTGTCAGAATGGTCCTGTAATGCTGTGATACTTTGTGTATCACCACTCCTTTTACTGTACATATTCCCTCAGGGTCCCTACTCTTCCTCCCCTGCAGCACATCCCCCGTTGTGTGCAGTGTCTCATTCTGTGCCAAAGCACCCAGCAGAGATTTTCACAAAAGTAGTCATCTTTTTCAAAAAGATGACTACTTTTCAGCTAGACCCAGAGTGAAGAGAAGAGGAGGAAAGAAAATGCAGATCACCAGTGGTCTCTGATCCATATTGGTGTGAATGTAATTGATTTCCCGCTGTGTGGAATCAGAATCACAGAACAAATGCTGACTGAATAGTTGAAAGGGCTGAGAAAATCTGGGCTTTATCTCAAAGCTGTGTTTGCACATCCTTGTCAAACTCACAAGGAAAGTATATCACACATGGCCTTTGGGTAGAATCTTGGCTTCATTACATCTCTCCCTTTGGTAAAGCTGTATGCAAATTATGCTTATTTAAGGTCTGTTTTTATATGAACAGATGGGTCTTCATAAAAATATAGACCTCAACAGGTAAGCACGCACGGAACAACACAAAACACTGCTACAATAAAAATACTGAATGGGAAAAATAAATCTCAGACCTTCTGCCTTTGTACTGTTTCTCCTTGTTTTCAGGAAATTGCGGCAGCCTCACACTCTGACAACAACTTCCCCTGTCTCCCACCTACTGTGCATTTCTATATTACCAAAGTAACAGCCAAAGAAATTGAAGCATACCATCCTTAAGCAGCATTACAAGCTCACATGGTACTGGGGCTAAGTTAGCCTGCAGGATGTATTGTTTTTCCCTGTGCAATTACTAAAGGTTTGCAGTCTATTTTGAACAGCCTAAGACCCTTTCAAGTTTTCTAGATTTTATTTTCCAGACTAATTTTCAAATGGATTACATTTATTTTTAATAAACCTAGAGAAAATACTCCATAACTCTCATCAGAAATAAGGCCGGCTCTGTTCTGACCCCCACCCAATCCCAACAGAACCATTGTTCCTTTAGGCTGTACTGGGTACCAGAAGCTAAGGCCCAGCAACCAGGTGCTCTGTCTTGAGCCCCTTACCCAGGCCGACTCCAGAGTTGAGCCCTGGTAACCCTATCCCAGGCAAGTAACCATGTTCTGGTTGCTCCTGACAACATGGCTACTCATATCACTAGGACACGCAAAACCCCTCCACCATAGTAGGACACAGACTGAAAGATTTGAGCAGTGTCAGCAGCGATGTGAACACTGTTCCCATCTGTTGTAGCGAAGATAGAGTGTGAAAGTGAAGTTGTCGATTTTCATGAGCTCTGCGTAGTAACTAAGTGAATAAGACTGCAAATACAAGCAGTGGAAATTAGGTTCTTCTGGAGGGTGTCTGGGCTGTCCCTTAGAAAGCAGCTCAGAGTAGAGCCACTACTCCAATTGGGGTTTTACGTACATCTGACCAGGATGTCTCCTGGGTGCCTCCTAAGCGAGTTGTTTAAGGCCTGCTGTACCAGAAGGAAGCCCCGGAGCAGACCCCGGACATGCTGGAGAGATTACGTATATCTCTCTGCTGGCTTGGGAACACCTCAATGCACTCCTGAATGAGGTGGAAGAGGTGGCTGGAGAGAGGGAGGTCTGGACTTCTCTGCTTAGACTGTTACCCCCACGAGCCAGACCCAGATAAGACACTTGTTTATATAAAGTCTCACAGTTGATAGAAAGAATTGTTTGTAGACCTGCAAGACAGAATTATTTAAAGGTTTAGAAATGAGGAAGGACATAACCAAAACAACCAAGAGCACTATATTTTCTGTCATTCTCAAATGGATGGATTTCGGAACTATCGTCATCTTTTAAGCAGCACAGCCAACTTTAATAACTGGGTAAGAAATGACTTGGTCAGTAAACAAGAACACCATGGTAACAATGTGTAAAGGTCCCTAAAATCCAGTGCTCAAAGGAACCCAAATCATGAGATGACATGACATTGCTGCAGTTCAAGAAAACTTTTAAAATTACAAAAATGATTCCTCATGAAGATCAAACACAAATAAGGGAGGTGGGAACTTAGCCAAAACCTAACAAAAGAGAAAGAATGCCATGAGCCAAAAACACATTGGACCTTCAGATTCAGGCTGCCCTCCTGAACGGAAACAAAATTAATGCAGCCAAGGCCGAAAACAGGAGTGCCAGTAACTCAAACTCAACAAATGATTAATAAACAAAAGCAGCTAAATTGGAGGCTGGATGAAATAGAGAACAAGATCACTCCTCCTTCTTGAGCTTCATTTGTATGCAGGTGTACTCCTGCAACCAGTTGACACAAGGGATTACCCAAAGTTAGTGACAGAGAGACGGTTAATAAGAATGAATAAATAAATAATTGGATTGTACTATGTGCCTGGGCACCAAGACTCAAGCGGTACTCTACCACCCAGGAACAGTGTTAACATTTACAGTTGTGTGAAAAAGTGTTTGCCCCCTTCCTCATTTCCTGTTTTTTTGCATGTTTGTCACACTTAAGTGTTTCGGAACATCAAACCAATTTAAACAATAGTCAAGGACAACACAAGTAAACACAAAATGCAATTTGTAAATGAAGGTGTTTATTATTAAAGGTGAAAAAAAATCCAAACCATCATGGCCCTGTGTGAAAAAGTGATTGCCCCCTAAACCTAATAACTGGTTGGGCCACCCTTAGCAGCAACAACTGCAACCAAGCGTTTGCGATAACTTGCAATGAGGCTTTTACAGCGTTCTGGAGGAATTTTGGCCCACTCATCTTTGCAGAATTGTCCTAATTCAGTTACATTAGAGGGTTTTCGAGCATGAACGGCCTTTTTAAGGTCATACCACAACATCTCAATAGGATTCAGGTCAGGACTTTGGCTAGGCCACTCCAAAGTCTTCATTTTGTTTTTCTTCAGCCATTCAGTGGTGGACTTGCTGGTGTGTTTAGGATCATTGTCCTGCTGCAGAACCCAAGTTCGTTTCAGCTTGAGTACACGAACAGATGGTCGGACATTCTCCTTCAGGATCTCTTGGTAGACACCAGAATTCATAGTTCCATTTATCACAGCAAGTCTTCCAGGTCCTGACGCAGCAAAACAGCCCCAGACCATCACACTACCACCACCATATTTTACTGTTGGTATAATGTTCTTTTTCTGAAATGCAGTGTTCCTTTTACACCAGATGTAATGGGACACACACCTTCCAAAGAGTTCCACTTTTGTCTCATCGGTCCACAGAATGTTTTCCCAAAAGTCTTGGGGATCATCAAGATGTGTTTTGGAAAAATTGAGACGAGCTTTAATGTTCTTTTTGCTCAGCAGTGGTTTTCTCCTTGGAACTCTGCCATGCAGGCCATTTTTGCCCAGTCTTTTTCTGATGGTGGAGGCATGAACGCTGACCTTAACTGAGGCAAGTGAGGCCTGCAGTTCTTTGGACGTTGTTGTGGGGTCTTTTGTGACCTCTTGGATGAGTCGTCGCTGCGCTCTTGGGGTAATTTTGGGCGGCCGGCCACTCCTGGGAAGGTTCACCGCTGTTCCATGTCTTCGCCATTTGTGGATAATGGCTCTCACTGTGGTTCGCTGGATTCCCAAAGCTTTGGAAATGGCTTTATAACCCTTTCCAGACTGATATATCTCAATTACTTTCTTTCTCAATTGTTCCTGAATTTCTTTGGATCTCGGCATGATGTGTAGCTTTTAAGGATCTTCTGGTGGACCTTACTGTGTCAGGCAGCTCCTATTTAAGTGATGTCTTGATTGAGAACAGGTGTGGCAATAATCAGGCCTGGGTGTGGCTAGAGAAATTGAACTCAGGTGTGAAAAACCACAGTTATAGTATGTTTTAACAAGGGGGGCAATCACTTTTTCACACAGGGCCATGATGGTTTGGATTTTTTTTCACCTTTAATAATAAACACCTTCATTTACAAATTGCATTTTGTGTTTACTTGTGTTGTCCTTGACTATTGTTTAAATTGGTTTGATGTTCCGAAACACTTAAGTGTGACAAACATGCAAAAAAACAGGAAATGAGGAAGGGGGCAAACACTTTTTCACACCACTGTAAGTGTTTACATTTCAACAAGAGAATGACCCGAAAACACAGGAGTGACTTCAGGAAAAGTGGGAAGCTCTGGAAATCTTTGTGTCCCAGCTAAGATTTCCAAAGTTTAAATAGTTAGTCGCAGAGCGTCTTTAGAGAGAGCCGAAACTGTCTGAGCACTGATACTTCCCATCCATCCTGGTTGACCTTAAGTGGTTCTCAGAGAACAACGGGAGAAACTTCCAAAACAAATCATCCTTGTAAGATCATTCCCAAGAACACTTGAGATTGTCATTGCTTCCAAAGCTTTTTTTAACCAAAAACTGAGAAAATGATCCAGGTACCTCTGTGGATGGTATATTTATACCGAAACATGAAATATGGAAAACATGAAAAGGTCTTCAAGCCTTCCAAGTTTGCCTGTTAGATTGTTCAGCACCACAATCCTGACACAGGCCGTTTTTATTTTAGAACTACTATAAAGCATGATTTTTTTTCCAATAGAGCATAATACAGAAGACAATATTTGTGGAAATTTAGATAAGGTATTGTCACATGGGTTGTTCAGCAGAGTGTCTCTTAATGCCATTTGTGTAATGTTCAAAGGTTCCGATGGTTCGACAGATTCCAAATCACCATGTCTTCTCAACCTGAGAGGCATAAAATGCAAAAATATACAGATAACAGAGACAGGAGTTTGTCCACAGGCAGTTCCAGAAATGTGTGAAGTTACAATAACCTTCAGATTTAACTCTACTTTCAATAAAAACAAACGCTAGAATTGCTTCTTTGTGAGCCTCATTTTTATGGTTTTCTTTTGAAAAGAGTTTTGTTAAAATCAGGATTGTTTTAAAACCTCTAGGAAGCTCACGCTAGGTGGCACTACGTGCAATGTTGTCACTACATTAGAGGTGCCGGGAAAATGAGCATGAACTCATGAATCAAAGTGGCAGAGTTCTGAGTAAGAGCAAGTAGAAAATGCTGGAATTTTGCATAACTGATAAGTCTAGTCATGAATTCAAAATCCCTTGCCTATTGTTGTTGTTGTTGGTGGTACTTTGCAGAGATGCTCTTGAGCCAGGACTTTGGCTGCCATACACTCTATAGAGTGCAGGTGCTCTTGGCAGCAAAGGCTAATCTTCAACACTGGAGACAGTGATTAGAGAGAGGGAATCAATAATACATGGTAAGGGATGTCTAATGTACCACAGGGACTAACAGACAGTGACGTGTCTGATACCCAGCTCACTGCCTCATATCTTCAGGTTTCAACAGAGCCAAAGCAAGCACACGAGGTACGAAAAGCAACAGGGGAAATAAAAGCTGGGAAAGAGAAAGGTTGGACAAACAGATATAAAACTGCTTTAATGTGCAGAGAAAGCTGCTGTAGGAGTGAGGCAAAATAAAACTGAAAGTGAAATTTAAAAGCCTATATTTGAATTAATATTTTCCTTATATTATTAAATAACATTTTGGAAAATATATATCTTATTGACAGCAGAATAAGAAACACCCGAGAAAAACCAGACACAACAAACTTATTAGAAATCTCCTGTTTAAAAGATTGCCCTCCCTCCTCACACTGACATGATGTTTCAAAAATCAATATGGGGCTGTGAAACAGGCCAAAATGAAATAAGTGTGCAAGCTATCCGGGAAATAAGATTGGCAGACAGACAGAAGCATGCCACCAGTCTCTGGGGACGGATGCTCGCCAAGCGGTCTCTCATCCAGAGAGATTGGGGTTAATGTCTCCTCTGCATTAGCACACTAGCTCCACATCAGCCATCTGACCTCAGCTCCAGAAATACTAGATGAAGCCACACACACACACACACACACACACACACACACACACACACACACACACACACACACACACACACGCACACACACACACACACACACACACAATCTCAAAGATGAACAATAGAAGTATGAGAGAATAATGATCTAATTAATGAGAGATTGGAACAACTGTGTGCGGTATACTTCTGCCCCCACCTCTCTCCCTCTTCATTACGCCTCCACCTCTCTGTCTCATTTCCAGCACTGCTCATCATTAGGCCACAAACACAAATACACAGAGTTCATAGATCCAAAGACATTCGTCCGCGCACAAGGGATCGATGTCCTGAAACAGCTTCTGTCACAATAAAAGCTCATTACTGAATTGACACTCCAGAACCAGACTCATACGACACGATGTGACAGGTAGCTCATTATTGCTTGACTTTTTCTTTGCAGCTTGAACCTCTCCATCGGCAGTTAGCTCCCTATTTCACCATAACTGCTTGTCATGCCAGATATATGACAGAGCAATGAATATTCAAGTAGATATGTATTTTTTATTTCTTATATTTTGCATGCCTGAATGCAGCATTTGGCTGTAGAATGATGTATTGTTGAGGATACAGACTTGGCATTGAGCAGGATTGGAGGCAGCAGCTATGTATGTTGAGTTAACAGCAAAAGTGTTGCCACGGAGACTCAGGTGAAGTTACTGAACTGTTTTGGCTCCTAACCTTGACTCAGATGACGTTAATGTGAAGCTCAAGAGACATGAAAAGCTGATTTTTGTGTTCATGGGTCTATTGAGAAAGTCAAACACAGCGTTTATGTTCTTATTCAGTGAGCTCACACTATTCAAACTTTCAATGCCACTAAGAGGGGAGGGAGCTTATGAGATTTGTGTTTGACAGAACAAAGAGAGAGGCAGTACACCATAAAACTATCATAAAAATTGTTGCATATAAGGTGCTTTAATACTGAGCAACTAACATTTTTTTCATTATGTGGAATTATGGCCATCGCTGCTACCTGAAGCCCAAAGTTTTATTGCCTGACTGAAAGTATAAAAACTTTAAGACAGTTGTCTTCTCCCACTAGTGTTAAATACTATCATAAGTTTCCATTTTCTCCCAAGTGGATTGCTTGAGGCTGGCTCGAGAAGTGAGTCAGTCCCCATATACCCTCAAGTTAAAATGGCCAACTATACAGCAGAAATAAACATGTTTGTGATAAAATAAACAGAGTTTTGGTCTCTGTAGCTAATTTCATTCTTAATTACAGCTACACATGGAGTGAAATTTTACAACTGACCAGTTCAAATTGTATGCAAAGGCTTTAGCCTGTGCATTATTAGGGTATTTGTCAAAACATATGGTTTGATGGGTGGCTAATAGCATTAGCAGACCAACAAATATATGCACCAGTTTTCATAAGTAAAGTTCAGGTATTTTACTTATTATTTAGATTGATGCACCATTACAGTCTATGGATGGATCTCGCTTTAACTGATGATTGGCACTTCACTCCCTTGTCCAAATAGCACCTGGATCCAAAAAAGAAAGGTGGCGATGGCCATAATGCTTAGTAAACATATGGGTGAAATCACAGTGGCCTGTGCATGTCATTAAATTAAACTAAAGAGTGTATCTTTTACATGCTTTTAATGGTTTTCACCCTCATCATCTCAAAGAATATTATTGTTGTGAAAAAAAAAGTGTTGTATGCACAGATCAAGCATAACATTATGACCACCTTCCAAATATTGTGTTGGTCTCCTTTGCTGCCCCAACAGCCCTGACCCACCAAGGCAAGGACTCCACTAGACTCCTGAAGGTGCTGTGGTAATTGGCACCAAGATGTTAGCAACAGATCCTTTAAGTTGCAAGGTGGGGCCTCCATGGATCGGTCTTGGTAGTCCAGCACATCCCACAGATGCTCAATTAGATTGAGCTCTGGGGAATTTTGAGGCCAAGCCAACTCTTCAAAGTCGTCATTGAGCTCTTCATACTTTTCCCGAAGCATTTTTGTTTTGTGGCAAATCCTGCTAAAAGAGGCCACAGCCATCAGGGAATATTCATCAGTAAGTCTTGGCTGCCCATGCCCCTTTCACTAGTTCACTACTGTTCCTTTCTTGGACCACTTTTGATAGATACTGAACAGTGCAGACCACAAGAGCTGCAGTTTCTGAGATGCTCTGACACAGCTGTCTAGACGCCTGATTGGTGTATGCATTCTTTATAATATTATTTAAGCCATTTAAAGCAAAATTGTTAGGAAATGATTGTTTTTCATTAACTGCTAGTCTGTTCACAATCCTTCCAATTAACTGATTGTGCACTCTGGCTGTCAATGGCTAAAACTGTCCATCAATATTGATCAGAGACAGTGTGCTCAGCCAGTCAGTTTGTTCAACCAACATTCAGAACCTAGTGCAGAGATTGGATTTCCTTTGCTTAAACCCTTCAGTATATTTTGTCATTTATTTTCTGTCCATGAGCTAGAAGATTAATGAGCCATCTATTTCAGTCAATTTCAGTTGTTAACAATGCAACACTATCCATGTCTTGCTCATCATTTTAAATATTTGCACCAAATTTGACATATCTGAATACTTTGCATATGTCCACATTTTGGATAGTGCTGTGGATTTTACAATTGTATAAAATCCACTAAAAATGATAAGCAATACTAAAAATGAGCCAATAGCAAAGACTGTTATAGAACTGAATGTCAATTTGTCACAAATTAGTTGGTACAGGACATTTGGTTTGATATGAAACCTCCACTATTTCTTACACCATGTAGTCTTTGCAACATTTTATGAAATAAATCTCTAAAGTTTAACTAAAACAATTTGGCTGTACACAAATTGTTGTCAGCTATAGTATCCTAGCAAGGCTGGCCTTCAAAGATGTGTGAATGTTTTTTTTTTCTTTTATTGGAGCATTCTGTTCACAGTTTTGACAGATAAGAAAAACGGCAACATTTCTGTGTGTGCTTGTGAACCTGAAATATAATGGTTCATTTAAGTTAATCATGATTTTGTTTTTAATGGTCACACATTATTTTGTAGTTTTGTGCTTTAAAACGTACAGGTATGAGCCACATGAAGGAGCATTAGTGAAGGAACTGTTTTTTATTTGCTTGTTTATTTATGGCAGTATCACAGCATTTAGGTAGCGTATTATGAGAAAAAGCCAGTAATGCATTTCTTTTGTTTCTGCTGTACTGAAAACGTTTACAAGTTACAAATCCAAGCTGATATACTATTCAGGACTTTAACGCACATGCTGCTATTCAAAATTTTTGATACCTTGCTTGTAACATTTTTCAGAGCATGGTTTTGTCAATACACAAAAAATATACAGGAAAATATGTTTGGAAAATTAATTTATAACAGAATGACTGCTTTAAGTGCAGACTGTTCTGTTGCTGTTGTCTGATTTTGCTTATGGGCTGATGTTAACACAGAGAGGAATAGTGTAACTGCTACCAAATACAAAGTAGTCAACTCTAATTACAGTGGTGCTAATGGAACAAATGGGGATTTTTGTGGGTGTTTTTCAGTCAAATCAGTTTTTAAAACTATACTTCATTTTCTTTTCCTTTCCTTTCTTTTTTTTTTTATTTTAAAAAAGAGAATCTTGGAATTTTGCAAGTCATGGAAAGTCTTTCTTTAACCCTTGCCACCACAGCTGAGTATTTTTAGGCTATTGCATGTTTAAGATGTGATGAGTTCTGTAGTTAGAAATTTGGCATGTTGGTATTTCTGGTCTCCTTTTTTTAATATCAGTGACAACTTGTCAAGAAGCAAGCATGACACAGCCTAAACATAACACGCTTAAACCTAAAGTGATTATGGCATGTCAGGTTGTCACAAACAGGCTCAATGACAACTCGTCAAATGCTCATTCACCTTCCGTTTACTGTGTGCCCTCTGTGCTGCCTGCCATGATTCATCTCCCAGGGGAAGGTGGTTTAACTGCAAAGAGACGTTTGTGTCTGAGAGGACTCCTCCTCAAGGGTCTCTGCTTAGCCCATGATGACATTTTCATTTGACCCATAGGCAACATTGCTGTAATGAGAATCCATCAGAAAGCAATCTCCTATAATAGAAAGGGGTTTCAATTTGAGGGCGCTTATATTGATATGCAAAATATGTCAAAAAAGCTTATCAATTTGATGAGTTAGATACACAAGAAGCCAGTGATGATGCACAAGATTGGTTTGTTCAGCATTATGGCAGCAGACTAAAATTATGATAATTGGTATGGACTGAGAGAGAAACTCTTGAAAATGAGAAAAAAAACCATTCGACTTTATTAAACATGTATGAAATAGAGTTTCTCCCCAAGTGCGTATCAAAAATTGATTGTATATGTGTCCAAACTAAGAGTTCAGATCAAAAATAAGATAATGATTTTTTCCGGAATCCTTTACGCCAATGAAATAGTTTTGCATCATAACAGACTAAATGCCATTTGTCAAAAGCCTCTAAACGCCACTTCCCATTGCCAGCAAAATCCCCGACATCCCTAGAACCAATCAGAACGCAAGCTCGGATCATATACCCCCACCACCGGGGCATCGGAACTCTTCAGATATTTGTGCATAAACCCAGTGCAGCTTCAGCTCCATAAAGCTGTTTTGTGGTAAAGAAGTGTTAGAGCTATTTTTTAATAATATATAACTGCCAGTTTTCACATCAATAATTATAAGAAAAACATGTTATTTCTATTGCCTTGTCAAATTTGGTAAAGAAAGAGTTTGAAAGGGCTGACTTCAGGACTCTCCAAAGTACATTAAATTGGATAATTTCAGTTGTGACTACTCTAGTTCTAGTGAACTGATGTCGTTGTAGCTGATTGTACTGAACGCTTTTTTTTTTTAAAATTTAGATTGTATTGAATTGTTCTTCTGACTTCATTGTTAGGTGTTTAGCTTATTTTTGCTTTGTCAATAACCAGCTCATTCTCTCTTTTCTCTTGAAATGATAATAAACCTCTTGAATCTTGACTAAAATATTTGAGATATTGCTTCTGAACAGTAAAGTAATGAGAAGGTTGGTGGTTTGATTCCCAGCTCCTACACTCTGCCTGTTATAGACTCCGAACCCTAAATTGTCCATAATGCAGTCATTGCAGTCAGTGTGTGTGTGTGTTTGTGTGTGATTATATATCTGTGCGTGTGGGAATGTGTGGATGTGGCTTGTGGTGAAAAGCACTTTGGGTACTGAACTGGAGTAGAAAAACTGTGACTGTATATGAATTATTAACAGAAAACTGAATTCAGTTTTCTAGAATTACATTTTAGAAATATTTGTATTTGTCGGATCAGCATATAATTCGTTATGTCTGAAATGTTGACTAAAAATGTAGTAATAACTGTTTCCAGAGCCTACTAATGTTGGTGAGTCACCAAAGAAAGACTGCATGATCATGTGAATCCAATTGTGGCATAGAGTTTAATATGATACTATTTGGCTTGGGGCATGAGCATTGCCTGAGCAGGACTTGCCTGCAGGATTCCTAATAAACAACAGCAGGTATATCACCTGCACTAGAATAAAAACTCTGATCAATAAGTAGTGCATGCTTTATCCCTGACACTTATAGCATAAGTAATTTGTGCTAAAATGTCTTATAAACTGTTTTTGCACAAATGTTCCAGCAGCTGATGTATCATCTTAGCTTTTTAAATCCAAATCTGTCTTTTCCTCTAAATGTGTCGGGTGGTTCTTTTTGGAAGTTCAAATGTTTTGCCCCAAGCTTGTTGCCCCAGTAAGATAGTTTTTGAAAACAGCAGCCAAAACCTCTGTAGTACTAGCTTGATCAGTTCATATTTTATGTGTGTGTGTAGGTATCATCAGATAAACCTGCAACATGAGGCAAAGCTGCAGCTTTTTGTTCACGGAGCAGAAACATTCTTAAGATTTTTCCTTCTTTTCCTGATTTTTTTTTCCCCTCACGTTTGAGCTTTGACAGATTTTTGCGTTGGCAGGGTTAATGCGAGACATTTTATAGACAAATGAAATGAATGAGAAATTAAAAAGAATCTAGACAATTAACAGTAGATACACTTTAGATCCTGGCCTACAAAGCACAGTGGTCTATTAATCAATTGAAATGCAGCAGTTGACTGTCAATGTTTGTTTTTAATTTTGGGCTTTATTGGATAGTGCGACAGCAGACAGAAAAGTAGGCAGAGATAGCAGAGGAAGACAACAAGGGCCACAGGCCAGACTTGAACCCAGACCGCTGACTTTCAGCCCTGAGGAATATGTTCACAAGCTTACACCATGAGCTAATATGGCATGTGAAGATTTAAAAAAAAAAAAGATTTTCTTTAACACATAGCTGATATTCAATCAGTTGTAAATCTAAAAATCAGGGACTACTACAGTACAAGAACCACTGATTCAGTGATAATCGAAACGAGCTGTAAGAATATTCTTAAATATCCTGCACAAAGGCAGCCGTTAGTTCGAAGCATATCAGGTGGTAGTATTGCCATTAAAAATATATATTAAGCAGAAATCATAATGCATTTTAAATACTGTGAAGGAAACAATCAGGTATAGTGTGAGTAAAAAAAAAGGATAAGAAAAAAAAACATGCAGCGGTAATTTTCAATTAATTTTCCTCCATGGGTGTAACCAGATGAAAACATTACATGCTCTACTGTCATCGGAAGGTTTCATCTTCTCCTGAGCCTCGAATGAAATTTACCTTATTGCCACCTCCCTCCCTCCCCCACACCGGGTGTAATGAGAGAATATTTCCCCAGAGTGTGAAAGCAGATCCAAGCTGTACTTTTAGAAACTTTATTAAAGCAACCTAGCCAATTACTTTTGTGTTTGCCTTCCTTCTGATGAGTGACGATCCATTCAATAAGCCTGGTAAATGTTAATGTAGAATAAATTTTCCGCTGAGTTCTCTTAGTGATCAGTGAAGTCTTTTCGCCTCGCTGACACTACTGCCAACAATAGTTTCATATCTTCCAGCAGGCGTTGTTTAACTGTATAGGCTGTAAAGATGTGAATGGAAAAGTACTGGAGCAACTATGACAAGAATACCTCTGACTAAGGGGGATTGCATTTTAATATAAAAGTCTGGAAAGATTCCAGCTGGCAAAACCTCAGCTGGGGGAAAATCTGTTATTGAATTGACTGTTTAGCTTGCAGTTGACAGTTTATCTATTAATTTTTACACTGAAAAGGAGGGAAAAACAAGCCAGTTGCAAGCTGATGGATGTGTTGTGACCTGCTTTTAAATATTATATTTAAGCATTAGAACTATAATGGTCACTGTCATCTCGTCATTATAATTTAACTAAAGCTGCTGTGCCATAAATACGGTATAAGCTTAGCATTAAACCAGACCATCTGAAATTTTTTACAACTTTATTGCACACTTTTAGAGATCAGTTTTTGCTTGATCTTTATGCTACTGTATAAAAAAACAAACAAACAAACATATAAAGTGGTCTTAGTTCCCAGTGAATATCAAATAGTATTTTTGTTTTGAATTTCTCTTTCAGACAGCAGTGCTTTTTGTAATAGGAGTGTTTCCTTTTTCCAGTTGGTGTCACAAGTCATTTTTAGTAGGGAATATATCAAATACTAATGCACTGATATTAGATTTTCTCACACCTATCCTGACAGTGATTGATGGTCAAAATATAAAAATAATGGTATGTGGGAATAATACTTTGAGAGATTTGAGTGTAATATTGACATGGTGTACAACAAAAGCCAGTAGTGTCTCCTATGTCTCAGAAAACTCTCCAAGTTCTGGGTTGATCAGAAGCTCATGACAGTGTTTTATCAATCTTTTATTGAGCCTGTTCTCACGTTCACCATTATCTGCTTGTATCAGTATCTCAAGGTCAAACACAAATCTGCTCAATAAAGCGGTCGATGCCAGCAGCACAATAATTGGCTCAGCACAGGAATCCAGGATCTTTACAACAAACAGTTGTATAAGACAGCAATATCTAACTAGTCTGATTTTTCCCATCTTTTACAACTGGTACCCTTTAAAGAATGCCACTAACTAAAACCAACAGCTTCAGTCATTTCTTTACACCCTCATGGCATCTCTCTCCTAAACTCAGTGAAGAAAAGGTTGTTTAGTTTTATGTTTTGCAACTAATCTGTTTTCTATATTTTTAGTTGCTACTTTTAATGTCGGTGCTAAGTGGTTTCTATTTATTCAACTAAGCTTTTTATTGTGTTTTTGTTTTATTTATTTCTTTAGTCTATGCAAAATCCCACCACTGCAAAAACAACTGCCTCAAAAAACAAAGTGATAAAGTTAAACACCATTTTTACTCAGTCTTTCTCTTAGTCTCGACACTGGAGTTTTTGCAACTCGATCTTGGGTTCTTTTAGACCTCTGTCAGTGCTCTTGGTGAGATCTTTGCAGTGAGCTCACTCCCAGGCGGGGTAGCACTCCTGAATTCCCATCATTCATAGACAGTTTGTCTCATTTCCAACTTAATGCATCATTATATTGCTTCTTCAAAGTTGCTGTTAAAATTGTAGTGATCAAAATGTATGTAATATGAATCAGTCTTTCTTGAGAAAAGAAGAACATGCCAAATCAGTGACTTTGCCTCTGTTTATATGAAGGGGCATGTCCACAACACACACTTCCAGTCACATCTCATCAGCTGAAAATCCTGGCTGCAAGTGAAGCCATTAGCACAAAGGTTTGGTGTGCTCACAACACACATGATTATGTATAAAAAGAACACTTGTTGTTTAAGTAGATTAACAATTGTATTTGTCCTTAATTGTGACTCATATAAAGATAAGAGTGTTCAAAATAATTGGGGCAGAAATCCTGGTAATTGCGTGGAGTTCACCAACTCTTTCTTGCAACTATAGTTTTTCTCAAGTTCAAAACAGCATTGTAGCCCACAGTCCTTTAATTCAGTGAGACGTGTGAAAGAACTTATTCCTTATTCACAAGGTTGTTTTATTTTACTGAGCAATGGCAATGCTTCAAACTGTAATGATTCACACTGAGGCCTGAAAGAGTTTCCATATAACAGAGTCAGTGGGATGGAAGGATTCGTGTGAATCTTTGTCACGTTTGTAAGTTGGCTTTTTTTGGGACGCAAATGGGCAGCGTATCCTCCTGAGCTCTAAACCATGTAAGACATACTGTGGAGGCAGTAACAGTCCCCTTTGAAAATTGTACAAAAAAGAAGAAAGTTCTTTAAAAATGCTAACTGAAACAGCTGTGGTCCACTCAAGCAAAAGCAAAGATCAATCCACATGCAGCCTACTCTAGTCTCCAAAAGTATTGGAACATTGAGGCCAATCCCTTTTTTTTTTTTTGCTATAGACTGAAAACACTTGGGTTTGACATTGAAAGATGAATATGAGACAAAAGATCAACATCTCAGCTTTTATTTCCAGGTATTTACATTTGGATCTGACACAGAGTTCAAAAGATAGCACCTTTTGTCTGAACCCACCCATTTCCTGTGAGTAAAAGTATTAGAAACTTAAAATAGATTAAAGTGAATAAGACTTAATATTTAGTTGCAAATCCTACACCACTAAACTGACATCACTAAACCTTTGCATTCTTTTTTGATATGCTTATCCAGCCTTTCACTGCAGCCTCATTCAGCTTTGTTTGTTTTGGGGGGTTAGCAGGTAAAATGCTCTATAGTGTTTAAGTCTGGAGCTTGACTAGGCCAGTCTAAAACCTTCCACTTCCTGCCCCTGCTGAACTCCTTTATAATTTTGGCAGTGTGTTTGGGTCATTATCTTGCTGCATAATGAACGATCTCTCAATCCGTTTGGTTGCATCTTTCTTTAAACTGACAGACAAAATATTTCTGCAGACTTCTGAGTTCATTCCTTTAATGTCAAACCCAAATGTTTTCAGTCTACAACAAAAATAAAAGGATTGGCCTCACTGTTCTGGAGAGGAGTGTATGTTTAACAGTCATCCTACTGGGATATTTAATGTACAAAGACTACTGACTGTGGTTCCTGGAGACCCCCAAAACAAGTTAAATATAAGAAAGAAGCTGCACTTCTGCACTTTAAGCCCAAATAATACTGTGATTGAGCCATTAAACCTGCCAAGTCTGGATGGAACAGCTGACAAGAAAAGTGATGGACACTCAGACACACATGATTACCTCTGCATGTGTTCTGTGTGGTTTCTTTAATTAGATGCTTGTAAGCACTGTTGGTGGTCTGTGAGTTTTTTTTTCTAGCTTTTTAAAGCAACAATTTGACCACTGCTCTATTGATTTGTTTATTAAGTGTTGTTGCTGGGAATTCAGAGTTTTAATTTAGATAGTTTACAGTAGAAATAGGAGAGGGAGAGAAAGAAAGAAAAGATTCCAAGGGCAATGGCAACTGCCCATCACCCCCCACCCCAATTGATTTTTCAGTTGTCTTTCAGAGAAACTTACCCATGCCTACTCCCAATTCAGTTTGTCATCCATTGGTCATACTTAATGACTGATTCCGGAAAGTTGATTCTGTTCATCTGGATCTAGTCACAGTGTTCACAGAGAGTTGGGGAATGGCTGCAATCATAGCATTGTAATATGGTGAAAGATATATGCTTAGGCTGCCTCCTCAGTTCAAAGATGGTCATTCGCTTTTCACATAAATGGTCTCCTTGACTCTTTGCCCAAACCAGTATTCCTCCCTGTCCAGGATATGCACACCCTTATCATTGAAAGTGGCCACTGGCCACAGAATAGGCTGCCGAGTCCTGGCCTGATGAGGCAGTTCTTCTGTGCTGTGCCATCCACTTTGCCAGAAGTTGTTTGGTTTCCCTGATGTATAATTCACAGTGATCCTCCTGGCACTTCACCACACACACTATATTACTCTGTTTGTGCCAGGGAACCCAATCCTCGGGGCAGACCAGTTTTTAGCATAGCGTGTTTTGGGGTTTGAAAGCCACAGAGACGTAGCATTTTGCAATGCGTCTCAGCTGTTCTGATACTCCAGAAACATACAGAATCACCAAAGGTTTTCACTTAGGCAGCAGTTTTCCTTCTCTCCTGCATCACCTGGTGTATTCTTTAGGTGCATTCCCAGCTTTGATAAATGTCCAGCTGGGATAGCCACATTTACTCAGGGGCTTTTTGATATGATGTTCTTCTGCTTCCCTGACTGCTGTGTCTGTGGGGATGGTACTCACTTGGTGTTGTAGCATCCTGATGAGACTCAATTTGTGCTCCAGTGGATGATGAGAGTCAAATGTTAAATACTGATCTGTATGCGTTGGTTTACAGCATGTTCAGATGCCCCCCCCCCATTACCGATGGAAGTAAGATATCCTGTAATTTTTCATATTCTCCTGGGTGAACTTGATGTGTTTGTTTATAGAGTTAATGTGATCAGTAAATTGTGGTACATCCTGAGATTTGATTTCCAACCAGGTCTCATCCACATACCTGAACCAATGGTGTTCCAGGATAGGATAACAGGACCCTCTTTTCCAGTTCCTCCATATACAAATTGGCCACAAGTTGTGAAACTAGGGAACCCATGGCCCATGTTTCTGTCTGTAGTACTGGCACTTATATGTTAAAAATGCCACTTGGATGAGTGACGACATGTTTCTCCCACTGAAAACGCTACGTCCAGATGAACAGATGGACGATTAAGCGTGTATCATGGCATTTTAACTCGCTTTGCCAAGGACTGCCTAAAGCTGGTATGTGAGTACGAGCAAACAGCATGTAAGTGCATATTAATGATCATGAAACTGACCTCACGATTGTAATATTGTAATGACTGTAATGACTGTCTCCATTGCAGTTTCACATAAACAAAAGGCCTGGACATGGACCACCCTTGCCCACACTGTGTGATGATGAAATTTACTTTACTTGGACCAGAGCAGACCCTGCCAGACTTGTGGATGCAGATAGTACAATCAAGGCTTAAGTGGTATATAGTGAAGAACAATTTTCCCACAAGAGTCCCTTAATTCATGTAAAATTCATGTACAGTTATACAAAATAAAATTGAAAATCACATTTTAAACATTTTAAAATTCACAACACAGCTTGTTCTGTGCTTGAACCCTTACCCTCTTCCTTAAAGACTTTGTTAATAGACATTAAAAAAAAAAATCCCATTCAGTCCTAATCACAGTGAAATATAGATGCACCTTGCTATCCAAGTTGCCCAGCCAAGCAGCATTAGCTGGTAACCGATCATGTCTGGTTTACAATACTTGTTTTAAACTCAAAATTTCAAAACATCTAGTGACATCTGGTTTCTGAAAGCTAAGATAACATAACCAAAATAGCCAAGTTAAGCCTTCAGACAGGACTCGGCAAATCAATTGGTGACTGAATGGTTGCTATGTCCGTGTTTTCTGTGGGTTTGATGCATTAATATTAGCCCTTAATGCTACTAAATGTAACCACTTTGTATGTTAAATTCTAGCTGATGAATTTAAATGACTGATTAAATTACATAAAATCCATGAATATGATGTAGTGGATGACACAATGACATGCCAAGGATGAAGAGATATGACGAGGGAACTCATCCACGTGTGCTTATGTTCTCATTAACAAATGCTGCAATGACTGCATCAACAAACTCAGTTCTTACTTTCTCTGAACTCCAGCACAACCTCTTGTTACCAAGGTAACCATGAGAGAGTATAGTATACCATCAGAAGAGACTAAACCAGGCAGCGTGCAAGTTATTGAAGTCAGTCACAGAACTGACTGAAACTTTCCTCATGTGCAGCTTTCAGCATTAAAATCGTAAATTTCAGAGAAGACGATGGATTTTTAACAAGACCGTCTGCTGCTGAAAGTCTGTACATGCAATGTGAACCTGTAGAATAAAGGCTGGGAATGATAATGTTGCATTACCCAAGGGAAATGAGGGACTGAAAGGTATGGAGATAATTATTTCCTCCATTCTTCCGGTCTTTCCATTTCTCTGGTCCTCTGCATCCCATCTCTGGCCAAGCTCTGCTCCCCAGAGGTTTGCCAGCTTCCTATTTGTGATTGAATATATGTACTGTATCAGTGTACGCATGTTAAAGAGATTGTTTATATATTCCAATGCATGTGTACTTGTACCAAAAATACAAATGTTAGTCTTGCTAAGAAAAAAAAAAGTAAAATAATTTCTTTTACCTCCCACATTTACTGAAAGAAAAATGTAAAATGTAATATTTTTTCCAGTTTTCAGTGGTTACTGTTAATCTTTTTTTTTTTTTAGGTATTTAGTCACCATAAATATATGTGTACTAGTATACTCATTAATATGAAGCTTTTGGCAGAGGATAATATTTGTGAAGGTAAATTTGTTGCCATATGCGAAAGCTGGCTGGTATCGTTGTCATCTTGTTAGTGTGCCTATTTGTGTGTGTCTGTGTGTGCCTGTGTATGCCATCATGGTTAAATGTCCTGATGATACCTCCTCTGGGGGAACTTCTTCAAAGGCAGTTTGGAGTGTTTAGGCAGGTGTTTATACTCTACGTCTGTCTGTCTGTAGACAGATTTTGTCAGCACTACACCATCACAGCACTGCGTGATGCAGTTGCAAAATTTTGCAGGTGACATGGAAGTGAAGGCAGAATTCCTCAATAGAGATCATGCTGTCTGAGAATGTGCTGGCTTCATATCTAGTGTGATCCTGCAGCTAGTTTGGATTGCACAGTTTTTTGTGGCCTCCATCTTAGCCTGAAGAGGGTAAGGTTAATGTAGCAATTTCACTGTATTTAAAGTATGCACTATTTTGTTGGTTTATGATTAACAGACAAGATATATGCCAACCAATGGCAGTTTCAAATGGCAGGGTGTCGCACTTATCAATATCCGTATAATGACTATTGAGCCAAATGTGCATCCTGGAGGCCAAGGGGGTTAGTACAGGTCATATAAATAGCAGCATTCATAGTCTGGCTCCAGCTGGGGACCTTGGTGACATGTCATTCTCCATTGCCCTCTTTTTATTTCCTGTCAGCTTTGTTGCCACCAAAAAAGCAAAAATATCTTCCTGAAATCACGTTCCATTGAATGTCAGTAACTTTAAAACCATGGCAAATGTCAAAACTCAAGCACTAATTCAGTTTAAACAAGTCCTGAAGTCTTGAGAGGTGACTGGCATGAGTGTGAAGGATGATGGGCCTCTCGTGACAAGGCAGCACTGTGAATATTTCCACTGGCATGAGGTTGAAGGGTCATCCATCTTTCTGTGGAGACAGAAAGACAAATAGGCTGACACTCTCCGGTGACTGGCTGTCATACATCTATCTCATCATTATTGAGCTGCTGAGAACCAGCACCCCATCAACCCATGTGACACTGCCAGCATTTTCACTCAGCCATGGCGCGCGGGATCAGACACAGCAACATTAGATGAAAGGCTCTTCACTATGTGTTTGGAATGCTAAGAAGAAGTTTCTCTCAGGTTTGGACTAAAAATAAAAGTTTTCTTTTATAGGTTTTGATATTGAAAATTGCTGCAGGTAGTGATAGGAGGCCTTGTTAAATTGGTTACCTCAAATTTAAAGTGACTTTTTGCAATAAAAATATACAAGGCATCTTAAGTCTGTCACTTAACATATCAAACAATGAATCCAATAATTGAGAATAGAAATAATGACAAGATTAATAGAGAAGAAAATAACCCAAGCAGTTTGAACATATTAGCTTGGGCTTTGGGAATTTGTTAGCCGTTTTTAATTACCAAAATGTAATCAACGTGTTATTCAGTTATGAAAATTGGAAATAATTGAAGCCTTACTTTTTTAGTCTTCTCTGCAGTGTTGTGCGGACTGTGTACTTAAAAAAAGCCTCAAGCCGTCTGTGATGCTCCCCAAACCCCTGACCCTTGCGGAAATGGCACAACACTGCTAAGAATGGACCAGCGCTGTGAGGGTCGATCTAAGCAATTGGCCCATCAGTGGGCATATCCTGCTGCCCCGATGTGTTTTGTTTCTAGCTGGCTGCTCAGTGTAATCACCAGGTGCAATGAAATCTCATTATTCCAGGTCCTGATCTTGGCGTGGCGGGCTGAATAATAATGGCCAGCTAGTGTGTTAAAACTTTGACCCCAGCATTAATTGGGCATGACTTGTTGGGTGCCTGCACTGGAAGAGCTTGAGGGATTTTGCTGTGAGGGATTCTCTTCCCCACTGCAGCTGGTGGGGAGCGTGGGCAGAGTACTAGGAGACTAACGGGTCAGAGTTCATGGTTGCAGTGCTTTGGCCAAGGCAGACTATATCTTCTTTCACTCTGTGGTTACCCAATGTGTGAAACCTGCATCCAAGCCTGTTGTACTGAAGAAATGATACTGATTGTAGTATTTATTTAATGAAATGCCTATCTATTCAATAAGAGTAGATCGACTGTGAAGGGCCATTAAAACAGGGAAGGCAATAAGAATGCTTAGCTAATAAGCAGAAGTCTTTGGAGGGTAGAGACAAATTAGGAAATCTCTTTCCTGTGGGCTCCATGTACTGAGTATGTGTTTCTGTTTGTAGGTTTTTATGTATATTGTGCGTGTATCTGTGAGTCTGCACGTCTACAGCAAAGCCTAAGGAGCAGACGCGGTCGCCCCTTGAGATTAGAGTGCAATAAAGAAGGATGAACACGTCCGGAAAGCTCCAAAATGCGTTCCAGACACCGCCTTACTGGAAATCAATCCAGTCGGTCAGCCCCCTGCATACTGGGTTTAAGTGGGAGTGATGGCAGGAGAGAAGGAGCCAAGTAAAGGTACAGACAGTGCTAGAGAAAAGGAAGGTGGGAGGTAAGAGAGGAAAATGAGTAGAAAGGCTAAGTGAGAGGAGCCGATTGAAAGCATTATAGTTAGCTCAGTTAGTCGACTACCTCTCAGCACTCTGAGGAGAGGTCAGTGTGAGTCAATAGGACAAGAAGGCATAGAGGCTGCTGCTTGGTCTTGTTTGTTTTTAAATGCTCATTGGCTGATGCTGAGATTCATTGAACAGCCGGGTTCAAAACACCAATATCTCTGCTAGTTTAATAGTGCGTGCACACAAAGGTGAGTCCACTCTCTCTGCTGGAGCCAAACAAAAACCGAGGAGGACAAAGAACAGTTTTATTTTTCAGTTTTCCATAGTCTTCCTGTCAAACTTTCTCCTGCTCTCTTATTTCAGTGCTTGTTCTGGTGAGGTTAAGAGAGGCAGAGGTCAACACTCATTTTTTGTACTGCTGAGACAAACACAAAGATTGACTAGAGTAAATGCTGCTCTGACTTCATATCAGAACAATGATCATTGTTCTTTGCTGTGAATGTGTCAGAGGTGTCAAATGTGCCTCTTTGGACAATTACACACTTATCATGTTCCCACACTAAACACAAAGTGATAGAACACAAAAAAGATGTGGGTGCTCATCCAAAAAGAGAAATCTGCTGTGGAGGTGTCAAACTCACACATACTGTACAAGCACACATTAGAAAATAGTGTCTTACTTCTTAAACTTTATTGATGTACTTTAAATATAGAGAATAAAAAAAAGTGACTGATTTGTCTTGGTGACATTGGAGTACAAACATATTGACAACTTGCAGAGTTTTGCGCTGCATACTGATAGCTCAGACACTGAACAAGGACAACTGCAAGGACTAATGCTTTGACAGCAGGGAAATGCTCTGCACAAGAACTGCAGCTTGTTTATGTTATTTAAACCATTGGGCAACTAAACTGACAGAAGTAAAAGGCCAACAAATAAATGTTAACAAATCCCTTGAAGACCTTTGTGACAATATAGTTTCTTTTTTAAAAAGTCTCAGTAACTCACTAAAACATTTTTTTGTTTTTCTCTAATGATGTCTAACAAGACTGGGTGCAAGTCGTTACATTCCTGAAATATGTATTCAATGTCATAAACAGCTGACAGCACTGGAAGTAGATAAGGCCATTGTCAGTAGAATGGCAGATGTCACTGATGGCAGCCTCTAAGGCTCAAGCTCCAAATAATAATTTAAGCAGCACTTTTGCGGACTCCAAGTAATAGCTTCACTTCCTGGAATAAAGTTGCCTTTCTGTTTGAAAGGCTACTGATTTGCTTACAAACACACAGAAAACGCAAAATCCAATTTTGGAAACATGGTGAATTCCAGAAATGTTGACCATAGCTGGTGATGTTAACACTAATTATATGTGTGTCTGAAGAGAAAATGGAGCTCTAAAGGCATCTCAAGGTCAAGAGTATGGCTGCTGGCACCATTGTTTGTTGACTATGTCCTACATAAACGCACCTGCGGCTCTTCATTTCAGCAGACCATTTACAGCAGCAGGGGGATGTATACTGACTGAACTACAAAACTGCAGTTGTAATAAGTCTATATGTGAGAGCCAGTGGAACAGTTGTGCTTTAAATAATTGGTAGACAGCAACAATTTGGCCTTGACTACACAATAAATACTGTATAGGTGTTAAATTATTATTACTTTTTTGAAGTTTCCAGAGGCCATACTGATGGTATCTGATGTTTTGCAGAGGGCAGCAAACCAAAAAAAGTCTGCATGTTGACTCAAAGGACACCTATTATGCATTTCCTTATTTTCTGTCATATATGCTATTACAGTGTTGGCTTTCTTCTTTCTTCTCTCTGCTGCTCCTTTTAGGAGTTGCCACAGGTGATCATTTGCCTCCATCCCACTGTGCCTAACATCTTCCTCAGTCACACCAACCCTCTTCATGTCCTCCTTCACTAAATCCACGAAACATCTCTGTGGTCTTGCTCTTTCTTCCTGCCTGGTAGCTCCATATTCAACATCCTTTGTCCAATATTATCCACTATTGCTCCTCTGCACATGTCCATGACCATCTCAGCCATGCCACTTTGTCTCCAAACTGCTCAACCTGAGCAGTCCATGGTGGGCGTTCATATGAACATATGAACATATGACTCTTATCCCTGACAGGGTCGTCTTAGACACACAGCACTGCATGAAAACAGAAGTCCCACCCACTTATTGTTCAAGGCTTTTGTTTGGAAATTTAGCTTGTTTTAGACACTGGCTGAAAATATACAGATAAAACGATTGTTTTGAACTGTAAATCATGAATAGTTACTCTATTAGAGTCCAATAACAAAAATATGGAGCTGAAAATGAGCACACTGGGTCCCCTTTAATAAATTGACCGAAACAGTTTGTTGATCGAGTTGTTTCTGCTGCATTTACTTTAAAGCATTAACCGAAAATTATTTCCACAATGCAATATGACAGGTAATTTCTTCCTTCTTGGGTTTTATTTGATTCTCTGCACAAAGCAGTGCCTTTTTTGTTGACTCTGTCCTACAAATACTGTGAGTGTCAACCAAAAATGGATTGCTGCTGTTTTATTTTTCATTAAATTCCACGAGGCTGTGTCCCTACAATTTTCCAGTCCCTAATGGATAATTAAATATCAGTCTTGGCATTATGAGAAATCACTGTAATCAAATCAGTTCCCTCATAAGAACATTTTCACCTAAGACATCTCTACTTTCTTGCCATTTTGAAGTATATTGCCATTTCAGAGCTCTCCAGAGTAACAACCTATATTAGTTAAAAGATGAAAGGGGCAAGCTTTGATTTCAAGTGTCAACCATGTCCTTGTTTAGTGGCAGTCAGTATAATATAGATGCTGGAAATATTTATATTAACAAAATGCTGGAAAAAACAAGCAGGTATGGGGTATTGTTCAAGAAATGAAAAAACAAGTGAGCTAGAGTATGTGTGCTGTGTTGAAAAAAATATATATATAAAGTGATCAAAGATTTTTCACATGCACCATACTGGGGTTTATTCATAAGCCAAGCTGTTGCTTGTCATTTGGCCAGGGCCACTTAGAGCTGCTGGGAAAGAAATGATCCATGTCTCCATCTGAATAGAAGACCACATGTTGTCAACTCAATACTTTGCTACTGAAATTGCAGACAAAGACTTCCCTGTAAAGCAAGAAAGCTTGACCTTCAACAAATCACAACTCTTTCACCGCATTGTAAACAGCTCCGTCTGTCTGCTCTCATGTCTGTCTACAAGAAAGTAAAGAGAAACATATTTTACAAGTAACCACCTATAATCAGTCTACTAATATTTATCTCTCTCTCTCTAATAGTGAAGGTGTATTGCTGCACCTTAAAAATAAGGTGTCACATATTATGGTGCTGTCCTGAAAAAAGTTGGGATGCTGTGTAAAATGTAATTTAAAAAGAATGCTAGAAATTGCAGATGTTTTAAAACCTTTTATTGAAAATTATACAAAGACAGCTTATCAAATATTGGAAGCAATGAATTGTTTACATCTATCCATTTTCTTAAGTATTTATCCCATTCAGAGTTACAGGTAGGCTTACACCCTGGACAGGTCGCCAGTCTGTTGCAGGGCTGTCACAGAGAGACAGAGAACCATTCACGCACACATTTATACCTCAGTGCAATTTAGAATCACTACTTACCCTAACATGTATGTGTGTGGACTGTGGGAAGAAGTTGGAGCCAGAGAGAACCCTCTTCTTTACCAAACCAAACCAAACCAAACCAAACCAAACCAAAGTCTATTATTACAGAGCCATGCTGTTGTAATACGTGTAGGAAGTAGCTTGGTACAGTCTTATTAGAACAGGAAGGACTAAGATTACCTGGGGAGTTGTAGTCATTTTTAATATTTGTGTAGGCTGTCAGGATCTTAATCACATCAAAATCTTTACCTGTATGTAATTTGTAAACTAAAAATTACATTTATTATAATTTTATTTCTGTGACAGTAATGTAGATGACTGTAAGTAAGCACTTACTCTAGGAAAAAAAGTAGAAAGCAAGACTTTGGAATAGGAAAGTGCACTTTTTTTTTTTAATGAAGAATGACACCAGTTCAAAACTTTCTTCAGTATTCCCTCAGTCGGGAGCATACAAGTGACCCCGGACCTTCCATATACACTGATCCTTTGAGCACTATGCCCCCAGCTGGTTTAAAAGCATTTTCAAGGTATTTCTAAAGAAACACCAGGAAACAATCATCTCTGTGACCGGTGGCTTGTATTGTGCCGGGTGGTTCCTATTTCAGGCTTGCCTGGGCTGGAGTTTTGGCACCTCAGTCGATGAGATGAATTGCTTGAGGCAAGAGCTTGGGGATAAGCCTGGGGCAGGGCCAAGACATCCAACAATGATAGAGAGAAAAGCATGAAAGACTGTCATCAGTCATCACTCCACTAGAACGTACTGCTGGAATACAATGTGAGCTTGACATTTGTGACTATTGATTGTTATGGCATGAAAACCATGTAATTCACCTTTTTTCTTTTCGTTTTTTTACATTTTTACATTTTTACAAATTAACTTTTTTAAATTTCCTTCTTAGGAAATGTCTACTGAATTCCTCCTCCTGAGTAATATAGTGGCAAAGGCAGTCAGCCAGAACTTAAAAACAGCTTTAAATTAAATTAATTAATGATGGTCCTAAGAACAGTGCAAATAAGAATATGATTATGGTTAAGGTTGAGGCTCGCTGAGGAAAGCTACTGCATTTTGACACCTTGCCATGGCCTCTGACAGTCCACCCCCGTGTAGATAGGTATGCACAAATGAGCTCATTTAAAACAAGACTGTTACTGCGGGAAGGCTAAAAGTCAGACAGCCAGTTCTGACAGGTGTCAAGGTGCCTGAATGTATCCTCAGCAAAGGCACTGTACCGCACTCCCTTTTACCTTCAGGTGCCATATGGGACACGGCGTAATGTGTTTTAGTGCAGGAAAATGATGTATTTATAGTTCTTTTATGAAAAAATAAAGTCCTTATTGAAAATCCTAACACACATGAAGAACATCTGTCATAACAAATTGCTATCATCATTATTTCTATGGGTGTAATTGACCATTTGTGATTTTAAGTATTTTCATTATTGATTCATAATAGAATAGCAGAATTTGATAAGGAGCTACCCAGAGGATTTTTTGAGTTAAACATTATATGCTCGAGCTGTAGTTGTAAATTTGTAAAATGCCAAGTTCTTATGATGATCTGCCTTGGTCTTACACTACATGGCAATTCATAGAGGTGATGTTAACACTCTAAAAAATCATTTATACTTAAATTATGCACAATATTTCCACAAAATGCTTGGAATTCAGCATAGATTAAAATATACTATGGCTATCTATCTATCTATCTATCTATCTATCTATCTATCTATCTATCTATCTATCTATCTATCTATCTATCTATCCATCCATCCATCCATCCATCCATCCATCCATCCATCCACCCACCCCTTCCTCCCTCTGTCCGTCCTTTCTTTCTTTCTTTCTTTCTTTCTTTCTTTCTTTCTTTCTGATCCAGAGGCGCATTTGTGAGGTCAAACACTGATGTTGGACGAGAAGGCCTGGCTCCCAGTCTATGCTGTAATTCGTCACAAAGGTGTTCTTTTGGGTTGAGGTCAGGACTCTGTGCAGGCCAGTCAAGTTCTTCCACACCAAACTTGTTCATCCATATCTTTATCGACCTGCTTTGTGCACTGCTGCACAGTCATACTGGAACCATAAACCCCGTCATCAAACTTTACCTTTGGCACAATGCAGTCAGACAAGTACTGTTCTCCTGGCAACTGCCAAACCCAGACTCATTCATCAGATTGCCAAATGGAGAAGCGTGTTTAGATGGAACATGTCCCCACTGCTCTAGAGTCCAGTGGTGGTGCGCTTGACACCACTGCATCCAGCGCTTTGCATTGCACTTTTTGATGTGAGGCTTGGTCACAGCTGCCCGGCTGCTTCTCCTCTTTGCAAGCTACATAAATACACATTGAACCCTGCTGGGTTCACACCTTGGCTGTTGATCTAAATTTACCCGCACCGTGATCATATAACCTCAAACTGCTACCTTAATAGTAATTCATAATAGATGTATATTCTGTATATAATACAGGAATTACTAACAACACCCAATCCTATCCACCCACATAATCCTAATCAAAAACTGTCATCAAACGCGTCTTTAACTTTACCGGTGCTGCCCACTATCACGGCAGGGATCCCAGCAGCCGAAGACAGCACCCTGATGATCACAGTGATGATCTTGGCAGGTCCTGAGTTAAAATTTTCTCAACTTCAAGGAATGTGACTGAAGTGACTACAAGTAAGAGCAAAGAATGTTTAGGACAGGTTTGTAAATACATTACACGGTAACCTTGAGTGTCGCCGATAAAAAGTTATAGTCCCAACCCTGAGCCTGTTGATGATACTTGCAGCCTTCAGCATGGTGCTGCTTCTGCTTCATCACAAATACATGTATGTAAGTGTAACATAGAGTCCCAGTTTTGAAAACGTGACATCATGTTAAATCCCTAAAAAATCTACTGCTGGCACCGTTTTGCTTTAGCCGTGCTCCATTTGTGTTCAACACTAACAGTCTTCCTCAGTATCTAACATCTACATATTGATATCATATAGTTTAGCCACAACTGATTGCCTGACAACACTAATTCAGACATTTCAGTGTTTTTCAGCGCAATTAAGCATATTTCACTTCCTCCCCCTCCTGACATGGAGTGTCAATATAATTAGGCAGTATTTCTTTTACCCATTTGCTTGGCACTGGCAACAAGTCATTTGATGAGTCCAAGCACAGCATGTCCTGTCACTGAGTGAATGTGTGAAAGAAAACTTTTACCTTCGCAACATTTCCATGCCTGTCTGCTTCCTAGAAAACAACAACCACAAAGAATCAACTCATGAGTCTAATTAGAGCCACAAAGTGGTAGCAATGGCTGCTTGGAGATACCAAGAGACATGTAGAAAGCCAGCCAACTTATTTACTTATTTATTTATTTGGCTGTTTTCATTTTCTGAGGACACATTGCTAAATCTAAATGTAACCAAAACCTCAAAAATAAAGAGCTACTGTATCATTTCTAGTACTGTGCCAGCTATTGCAGGTAAAAGGTGACAAGGTGTATCTAATTAAAGTTTTGAAAATGACCATGATATGGCTGAATGGAAAATGCTGATTAGTGGCAACCCTAAAGATTTATTAAAAAGTAAGATAAAAACAAACAAACAACCAAACAAACCAAAACTAATTATTTTTCCTGTCTGTGGTTTTCACTGAGCAAAATGTAACTTTTTATCTACTATATTACACGCAATGGGACAGTTGTTGCCAAAAATGTTGTTATTGATTATTAAATCTGGATGTCAGGGTCTAGGATAAATATATCACAAATATATCAGGTTTGAGACTGTGAGGAGGAACATTTCTTGAGAAATGATGGCAACTGTGTTTGTGTATTTGTGTCTAATATGTGCCGGGCTGGAGTGCAAACTGGGGCAGTGTGTTTATGTGTGTGTATGTGCATATGTGAGTAGTCTTTAACTCCCCTGCTGACAGTGTGTGGGTGATGGATGGCAGTTGTGCTTACTGCCTGTTGTGTCACACGGACACAAACACACACACATTTAGCTTACAGTTTTAATAACTAGCCATATTACACAGACATAACCAAGTTGACAATGCTTTCCAATACAGTATGCTAACACTGTGTCACACTTTATCTTCTGCATATTCCCACTGATCTGGATTACACTGCCTCCAAGCATGATGGCCTGTTGCTAATGAGAAAAGTCTGCTGTGCTTTGATTTAAACAAGAAAACATCTCAACGGTGTATTTTGTCCAATTATGCTTATGAAATTTTCAAACTGTGATGCCGGTCACAGTAACTGTGGATTACACATCTCCGACACTATCTTTATCTCTTGTAAATGTCTGAGTTTGGTTGCTACTTAGAGCAATAATGCTGTAAAGACCATCCATTAGTAGTGTTAATTATAGAAGTACAGAAGTGAAAAAGTTAAAGTAATTAAAGTGAAAACAGATGTATGAAACTTAAGATGAATGAAAACATGTTCCATATGGCATAATTCTGTGAAAAGTGGAGATGAACCTTGACATACAGTGCTTTCAAATTTCTTAATGTGGCGTATGTACAGTATGTGGTCAGTAGGTTCACCACTAAGCCATCTGGGCGCCCTGTCATGCAGATCTTATGTTTCTGTCTGACACTGTTAATCCTCTCCTAATCAGATACAAGCATTGGGGAAATTAACGCACGTGCATCATTATTTATTATCAAATTCATGATTGTTAGGCAGTCTGTTTACTGTACATTGCACAGTGTTCCCTGGCTTTTAACACCATGTCTCCTTTTTCATTGCCTTACCCCCTTATCCAACTCAGTGCATTATGGGGCTGAAGCTCATCTTAGCTGACACAGGGCAAAGGTGTGGTACACTCAGGACAGGCCCCACAGAGAGACCGGCAACCACACGCTCTCAAATTGACCAATTTAGAATCCAAAATCTTTGGACATTCACTGGAGTATTGATGCTGGATAGAAGACAGAAGCAAGAGCATGGAATACCCATCCACTGTGAGGAGTTTCAGTGTTTACAGCTTGAGCATTTGGTGTTGTAGTTAGTAGGCACAAAGACTACTCTCAGTGTTCGTGAGAGTGGTGGTGGAGTCGTTAGTTTCACCCAAGTGTAATCTTTTTTTCTTTATTTCAGCCAAATTTATTAACTGGAGACATTTTCTCGATAATGACTACATGTGGAGAATTGGAGAGACAAGACAGAAACTCGGGTGGATGTAAAGTATGCGAAAGAAACTCATTACAGTAATGAAGCAATTCTTTAATTCTAAGTCCTTTAGGTTGTTCCTTTTTCCTGAATGTTTATAGCAAAGATCACTAGCCTGAGACGAGGCTGACAGAAACTAACTAAAGGGCTTTGAGCCTCAGGGACCAGCCTGGACATATTGTCGGGAGATGGTTTATTTGACCACCTGGCATTAATATGTTTGATCCTGTCTCAGGTGGAAAGCTCCCAGTACAGGTGTGAATGCATCCAGGCATTAAGGAATGTGAGCCCCTCAGACCATACTTCAAGGTCATTTGGGCAACATATGGTCACATTCTTTTAGAAGTGCTTACACAAATGTGTCTTAGGCCACGATGAAGGCGTGCCTCTAGGACTCAACTGACATTCTCTTTGCAATAGGGTGTATTTTCTTTTTCACATGACTGTATTTCCGGCAGACTAGACAGTGGATGTTCTGCTGTGTGCTGGTTAAAAACAGTGTAAGAAGTGTGTTTGGTGGAAATGTGAATGTTCACTTTCCTGTAGAACAGGGGAAGTAAATCCGATTACAGCTGATTCCTTGAGACACATGCACAGATGCATTTTGATGCCAGGTATAAACTGATGTACACTGAGCTGTTCACTTTTGATTGGATCACGGAGTGCATGTTAACGCCAGGCTTGTACAGTGTCAACAAATGAAAAATTTGATACGATCTGCATTTCGGTGATTTGCTTTTTTGATTATTAATTTTTTTTAAAAAAAATACAGGTTTTATTATTAGCAAATTTTAAGAGTGAGAAGATGAGAGCATCTGTAAAATAATAATGCCTGTATGATAAGAAAATTTGTGGCTATGTTCATTTAAGAAAACACAGTCACAGTAATCAGAATGGGTCCTTTTTTTTTCTCCTAAATTACAGTAATTGTTTTCTCACCAAACTATCTAAATTACAGTGCAGTGAAAAAGTATTTGCATATTTGTCACACCTAAATGTTTCAGATCATCAAACAAATTTTAATGTTAGTCAAAGATAACCCGAGTAGATACAAAATGCAGTTTTTAATCATAATTTCATTTATTAACAAAAAAAGTTACTTTTTTCACTCAAAACATTTAAAAATAGTATCTTGTATTTACTCAAGTCATTTTTGACTAGTATTAAAATTTGTGCAAATCAGGAGCAGGGGGCAAACACAATCACAATCTTATTTCCAGAGGTTGATCCATTGCACTGATGGTACTACTGTCAGTGCAATATGAATTCAAAATCAGCCTATCCACTATGTGTTGATCTGCTGACTGATAAATGATCAAGTCTGCAGCCATTTAAGCATTGTGATGCCACATGAAAGCTGTTAATGTCAGATGTGAACTGTTAGGGCCACATGTAGGTCCAGACAGTCATCGCCCTCTTGACTTGTGAATTAGTGTGAAGCTAGCAGTTGGGATGGCGTTGTAAGGATCATATCCTGTATTGTCTTCCATCCTGCAACAATACTCCAGTGAATAGTTTATTTAGACTTGAATGAGTCATCCTTTAAAAAAACATCTAAGTGTCTAATTTAGCTTCATTTATTAAGATCCCCATTAGCTGAAGCATCGCAGAACGTATTCTTCCTGGGTTCACAAATCTTTACACTGTAACAACAGTGCACTATAACAACCTACGCACAGTCATATAACATCATAACAAAAACAAAACAACACGCACACACAAAGAAACAAAACAGCATAAACCATGCCCCATATCAGGGTAACCCTGGTGACTGACTGCACTAAATTAAACATCCATCTATAGAGCACACACACAATAACCCGAATTCATATTAACATTTTCTACTTGTGGTTAGATGTCACGGCAAATAGATATTGTTTTTAAAGTTTTTCAAATCTGGATTTAGATTTGTGTTATCTCTTTTGGCAATGAACTTCATTCCATTCCTACCTGGAGGTATATTTTGTAGAAGTTATTGCCATATTCTCTACTTTATTTTAATCCAGTAAAAAGATATAAGTGCAATTCCTATCCTTCGGAATCAGATTTTTAATCATATATCTTCATCTGTCCTTGCCATATTATTTATTAGATATCTACTTTATTTGTAAAACAATTATTAAAATAATTTGCAATATCAATTGGTTTAGTTAAGAAATTACCTTCAGTATCTATGAAGGATCATCTTTTATACTTTTGCCCATTAAATAATTTAATGTTTTCCATAACTTTTTTTTTTATATATCATTAATCTATTCAGAATATAATTTCTTTTTCTTTCTTTTTTAACTTGGTAATAAACGTCCTTAATGTACAATGTATTAGCAATCTGATTTTAAACCGAGTTTACTGGTTAATAATTTTGCCTGCCTGCGTTCTACCAGATTTCTTACATGGGACTTGGTGTTTCAGTCCCTGAAGCTTCAGCACTCTCTGTTGGTGTTCTTCTCACCACAGGATGGAGCAAACAACCCAGCACATCATCAGTTGTGATCCACAGCATCAACGGGTGTTTTGACCATTTGCCACAATACACCCTCTGCCGAGGCAGGCCCACCGCAGGTTGATCAATGCCGGGTGTGCGTCAGATTGTCACTTGAAGGCCCAGAACCAGTGACTACTTCTTTCTGCCATACTTGACAGTTCTTTTACTGCCTTCCTTTGGGTTCTTTGAGTTCTTTGAGTTTTCTGACAGTAAACTTCCTCAGTGGTGAACGTTTTCCCTCCAGTGGTATGAATAAAACATGAAATTTATCTGGTGCTTTTTTAGGATCTGCTTCAGATAATCTGACTAACATACTTAAACACCATCCACAAATTTATGCGGATTGAACTCTCTATCTCTTAAGGAAAACATTTGATGCCATTCTGGGAACTTTTGTTTCTCTCAGCACGACAGTTAAATTATGATCATGTCACCCTATCATAGATATTCCTCTAGAGCATAATCCTGCATCACAGATAAAGATGTGATCAGTACAAGTATAGATTTTTGTGACATCTCTTTTCTGCCATATTATTCTTGGAACATTAATTAATTGAGCTAATCCACACGCATTTCCTACAGTTAAGACCTTATTTTCTTTGCAAATTCCAGTTGATGTTCAGGTCACCCATAAAATACATCTCATAATTAATTAATTAATTAATTAATTTAAACAATGTCATACACTGTATCCAGATACAAAATATTTGCACTTGGTGGTCTATAAGAACAGCCCATCAATACTGACCTGAAGTATGGAAAACATACTTGCAGCCATAATATCTCAGTCTCACTTCCTCTGCAAGTCCCCCATGCAATCCCACAGCCATGTGCAGTCCCATTTCTAAAGAGCCCATACCCTTGTACCATTAATTCAGCATCCTCAAATGTAGAATCAAGATGCACCTCTGATGTTGCTAAGATGTGAATGTTATCTGAGAATAATAATTCCATGATTTCAGGTAATTTATTTCTAATACTATGTATATTTATGTGTGCTCTCTTTAATGCTTTTGTTTTTGGTAGTTTAGAAGAACTTAACTTGGACTAAACTTAAAGAAAAAAAAATTGTTTACCCACTGACAGTCAAATGGCATTAGAGCTACCACTAAGACAACATTTATTCAAATGCACAACAACATCAAGAAAAAAACAACACAGACAACTGCAATACTCATCAACAACCTTCTCCTATAATCATAATCACTGACATTGCCACACAACTCCTAAGGATAGCCTAATATCCTACTAAATATGTCAAAAATAGAAACCAAAATAAAAATTTATTTAACAGCATCACAAAATATATGCAAAGGTTAATTCGACATTCAAATTAAATAATAAATGTACAAATTACCTTATTACTCATATCTCTTATTTAATATCCCTCACAATTTATAGTCCATTTCTTTATATCGTTTCCATATTTGGCAAGTCTCTTTTTCAGTGACACCTTAACAAGTCGGTCATATGGGTTTGATAATCTTAATAAAATAGTTCTCTCCCATCTGATCTTGAAAATACTTGGTCTTTCCATTTTGTGACTGGATGAATTATCCCATGTTTAATCCCAGTTTCATGTTGCATTCCTCCGATGTTGTGGAATTGGGCCCTTCTTTTTTTTTTTTGCCATATCGTCTTCATTCCTCGAAAGTAATGAAAAATTTTACAAATCATTTCTTCCAGTAATGAATCCCATAATTTCTTCCAGTAATGCATTAGTTCTTCCAGTAAAACATAAAAATCTACAAGGAGGAGATGTGCGATTCAATATGTGCTAGGAATAGTTCTTCATTTACTTGGCATCTTTGCATGCATTTAAACCAGAGCCTGATGGCTTTTTTCCCAGCTTACCATATTTGTGTGTGTGTGTGTGTGTGTGTGCGCCTTTTATAAATGTGACAGGCTATCTTTTGATAGAGTGACTGGAAATAGAAGCTGACCTTAAAAATGTGATGGATGAGGGGGTTGGATGCAGAATACTAAAACTGCCAGCGTCAGGCACCAGCCCCTGTTGGCTTATAGGTTAAGGTCATCGTGCAATGACAGAAGTGGGAATGGGGGGAAATAAAAAAAAGACAATTCATCTTGCGGTGGCCTGAACCCCGGATCCCTCATCACAACTCTGTCTGGGCTTTCTTGTGTTTTTGTGCGACCAGACATGTCATGGCAAATTAGGCAAATTCACTCACCAGTAATTGGTTTCTGGGGAAGGTTTTTAGGCTGACATTAGGAAAAGAGTGGCTTCCTTCTTTTGTTAATTGAGCCAGTGGTTAGTGTCAAAGAACATGGCAGAGTTGTTCCCTCAGTGAACAATGGCATTAAGAGTATCCGTGCTTAAAAAGTTTCTGCTTCCCTCCTTGTCAGGCCATTGAAAGCCCGTCTAGTCTGCTGTCGCGTTCTGTGAGGATTTGTATGTATCATTACGCTAAAAGATTAAAGGATAATGGTTGAGTAAATGCTGCTGTACCACCTCTGTGATTGCAACCGATTTGCTCAGAATAATGTCAAACTGTTGTGTCACGGTGGATGGGTCTGCAGCGTGTGCAGCGGCTGGCAGCTGTTTAAACTTTTATCTTGTCAATGAATTTTTGATGTCATGACCCTTCAAGCTGTTGAGAGGGAAAAGAAAAGAGGATGCTTACACTAATATGTTTGCACATGTATATCCATTATAAATTCATTATGGGCATCAAGTTCAAAGATACTGACTCACTAAATAGAATTTAAATTCATATGATTTACTGGAGGCAGGTCCATGAGCATCTGTCTTTGTTCCTGTAAATGTGTAACTGTGTAATCAAAAACCAAAATGTCCTGGTGTGTGTGTGTGTGTGTGTGTGTATAAATGCATAGGTTTTGTAGCCTCCTGGCTGCAGAGAAAATATAGACATTTCAGAACACAACAGGCACTCTTTTTGATTATAAATTCTCCTAAAGACAGCTTTGCTGTTTTTGAAACACCCTTAGTATTATTTTGAGGAAGCTAGTACAAACACTGTTCATCTTTTCATTTGCACCTTTTCATGAGTGTGTAACTGTGTGTCTTTGTGTGTTTTTAAGAATTGAAGAGTACATGGTGAAATACATTTTTTAACAGTTGCACTTTGAAAGGCACATATTTTTATGGAACTTCAAACATGCCCCAGGCGATTTGTGTTGGTAAATTCAAAGCACTGGAAAGAGGTTGTTGTGAACACTGAAATTTCAACCCATTTACATGAAATTTGGCAAACTTTCTGGCATACAAGTTTTCAAATTTTCTAGACTTTTTTTTTTTCTTACAGGCATGCTCCTATTAATTTGGTATCAGCTACTCTCAGCTTCTCTCAGATGCTAGTTGTGGCTCTCTGAATTATTTCTCTCGCAATTTTATCCTACCTGTCCTTTCTCCTCTGTGCTAGATCATTTGATATTTTGAGACCTCCGTCTCTTTCCCCCGATTACATATATTTTGCGATCTTGATCATTGTCCTCCAGGTGATTGTGCTTCTCCTCTTGCCTTTCTGTCTCGCTCTCTGTCATGTCTCTGCCATGTTCCCGTCCCTCAGTCAGCCTGTTTAGTTTTTTCTCCTGTATCTGTGAATGCCATGCTTGCATGTTTCTGCAGTCTGTCCTCTTTCCAGATCTTCATGGTGAAGAGGAGGTCCTGTAGCTCAGGTCCTAACTACCTACACTTCACAGCAGAGTTGGCAGGCTGTCTGAGATGTCTAAGGAAAATTTACAAGGCCCTTGAGGTGTAGTTAGGTTTAGAAAACATGCAGGTGCAGACCAGTACAAATCCATCAAAAAAGAAAGAAAGAAAGATGGAAGGAAAGAAAAAAGGAAGGAAGGAAAGGAAGAGAAAAGTCTCCAGCCTATGCTTTATTTTCTAAAGATTTTAAAATAGGTTTAGGTGTCTGATCATATTTGAGGCTTTGTTGTTGACTGTCTAACAAAACAAACAATGTGAAAAGTGGGTTATGAAAAAATATAAGGAGTATTCTATATTTTCTGACATGATATGGTTCAAATAAATATGTGACTAAATAACTGAAGTAATCTTGTGTAATAAAATCCACAGATTAATTAAAAAAAGAAAAAGAAATGGTGCTGAAGTATTCTTTTTGTGACATCCTAAATTGTCAAAGTAAGTGTTAATTTCATGGTTATCTGAGCTTGCTGGCTTGGTGGTGCAGTGGTTAGCTCTGTTGCCTCACATCAAGAAATCTTGTGGTTTAAACCCCCGTGTTGGCTGGGACCTTTCTATGTGGAATTTGCATTTTCTTTTCAAGCCTGCGTGGGTTTTCTCCGGTGATTCTAAATTGGTTGTAGGAGTGAATGTGAGAACATGTGAGCATGTGATAATCTGTCTCTCTACGCCCTCCTCCCGCACTGTAATGGAACTGGGAATTGAATGTAAATATAGGCAGTTTAAAGCGGGTTCATGAAATAACCAGAAATTACCTCTTTATTTCCCCGAGAGGCCAGTTTCTGTCTGGGAACGTTTGTTGATGGGAAGTCGATGAGAGATCTACATTTGTAATTCCTGCTGATTCATCTGTCTACGCATCGGCCATTAGTCCACAGTTGTTTACAGGTTTATACACTCAACGGCCACTTTGTTGGGTACACCTATTTAACTGCTCGTTAACACAAATACCTAATCCTTCAATCAGATGGCAACAGCTCAGTGCATTTATGCATGTAGACATGGTCAAGATGACCTGGTGTCAGTTCAGGAAATGGAGGCTAATATTTGCAAGGGCTCACCAATATGGGACGACATAAGATTGGAAAAATGTAGTAGGATCAGAAGTTGGCTCAAAAAACATGAAAGCACGGATCCATCCTGTCTTGTATCAGTAGTTCAGGCTGCTAGTGGTGGTGTAATGTGTGGGGGATATTTTCTTACCACACTTTGAGCCTGTTGGTACTAACTGAGCACAGCCTCCTCGAGTATTTTTGCTGACCATTTACCTTTAGGACCACAGTGTACTCATCTTCTGATGGCTGCTTCCAGCAGGATAACTTATCAAGTTACAAAGCTCAAACCATTTCCAACTAGTTTCCTGAACACAACAATGAATTCACTGTACTCAAATTGCCTCCAGTGTCACCAGATCTCAATCAAACAGAGCACCTTTGGGATGCGGTGGAAAACTGCAGCAACTCTGTGATGCTATCATGTCAATATGGACCAAAATCTCTGAGGAATGTTTCAAGCACCTTGTTGAATCTATGCCATGAAGAATTAAGGTAACTTAAGCAAAAAGGGGATCCAGCCCGGTATTAGCAAGGTGTACCTAATAAAGTGTCTAGTCAGTGTAGGAGTACATCCTGTACTTTTGGTGGTGGAAATTGTAAAGAAGTAAATCTTAAGTTGCAAGAGCACAATAAGGCAACTGAAGATGGTAGTACTGAAGTTTATGTGCATGTTTTTGAGAGCATATGTAGGTGGGAATATATGTGGGTGTCTGTTGAGGTGTTGCTGCACACTTTATAAAAATCCCTTCAAAGTATCTTAAGTTTATAATTTGAAAAGATGAAATAGCACAACCTTGACAGTGATGACTGCATGCAGTGCTATAATGCTTTCTCTGTTATTCAATGACACTTTATCTGCTGCAGACTTAATTTTCAGACGTCATCATTCTCATCATCTGGGAAAAAGTCATCCTTGAGCTCATCAGTATAAAGTAGACTTTGGTTACACCGATCATGCAACCATCTCATTTCCTGTCAGTGGAGTGGTAGAAAATATTTGGCTCAAACTCCTCTTTAGAATGAAAGCATTCAGCAGCAGGCATTAGAGATGCAATTATAATACCTTTTGATAACCAGTCAGACAAGAAAAGAAACTGACAGATGAAGGAATGAGGGGTGGATAAGTCCTGAGAACCAGAGGACTGCTGGTAAGACACAGTGCTTGTCAGGATTTACAGGCTCTCAATTTGTTGTGGGTGGGCTGGTGTGCTGTGAATGGTAATTGCAGGTACAATTGTGAGCAGTGAGTCTAGTGATACCACTACAAGCTGGGTGAAACATGAACTCCAATTGCACCATGAAATAAATGTATGCAATCAAAAATGAAAATCACTCTCCATCACAGGATAATTTGAAAAGTCTAATGGTGCAGACCTGTTTTGGAAAAGGTTGTGTGGATTATTATGGCTGTGCTTTGACTGCAAGCATTCACATCCTTTTATAGAGTTACCACTGCCTTTATTAACACCTTTCCCTGCATTTGCATCTGTGTGAACTCAATAAATTTGCCTTATAACTGTAAGCTGCATATTTTGTTTCCAATGCTAAGTAGATGGCGAGAGCTGACATTGTTATTAAACCACGGTGCACACAGAGTCACCCTGTTTACCGAGGTTATTTTTACAATATCATTATTACATGCTGAGGCAGGATTGGTCTAGTGTGGGTCACATCTGTAGCACTAGAGATGTTTTTGACAGAAATATTTTGTTTTGAAAAGTACGACATCATTATCACTCCTGTTTGTTCTCTGAGATTACTGTGCTATGTTGATGGCAGTGATGTTGACCAAAAAGATAGAAAACTATTAATTTTGATAGGGATTTGTCTTAGATGAACAAACAAGCATTCTCTTGGAAGAATGAAGAGTGAAGAATTCAGTAAAAATTAAATCGCTTGCCATCAAGTCACCAACTTTTGAAATTCTCAATTTTTTTTTTTTTTTAACCACACGTCCCAGCATTTTGGGTTTTTATTTTCACTGAAAGAAAGAACAGGAGCTCAAAGGTAAAGGACAGAAACAACCACATTATACTGGTTACACAAGATCTTATTAAACATCTGCACAGACAGCATGCTCACACAAATCTGACAGAGAACCCAGATTGATGTTAAAGCTAAGTGTATGTTGACCCCAGCTCTTCAACAGGTAACAAAGGCAGTGATGAGCAGTCATGGTTGTAGCATTGTAGATTCTGTTTCTACCTGTTTGTGTTTTTACAATAGGATCTCAGTGGTGACTGCTTTGAAATCTCTTTGGGCTGGTTTTCAACTTTGTGTTGTGTTTGTGTGCAAACCTTGACACTAAAAGAAAAATTTGGGGTGCAGCCTGAGGTTTACATTATTATGTGAACTGGTAATTATGTGGCGGTGAATTTCAGGCTATGCTATGGAATCATGTGAAAGTAACAAACTACTTTCTTCAGGGAGTAATAAAGTAATGGAATGCACTATTTTTTTTTGGTGGTGGTGGGGGGTAATGTGTAATATATACATTTTTTGAGTAACAATCCCACAATGCTTATCTGTGAAAGTTTGACATTTTGGGAAACACTTACAGGAATAGGCTTCATTGGTGACAGTGACAGCAATAATACTTTGTATTATAAGGTAGCCATTTAGCTGAGTTTAGCACTAGCTTTGCTCTGTTCAGAGGTATATCAGCCTTCCGGCCCTTCTAATGTCCAAACACAATCAATATAAGTCTGTCAAATGCATGTTTCAGACTTTAGTATTTTGGCAAGAGAATGAAACATTTTATTTCTTGTATCTATTTTGTTGCTTTATTCAGCGCACCTGGCACAGTAGCAGGGTTCTAGCCAGCAGTTGATTACCCATGTTGAGAATTTCACCAGTTCACCATCGGCACTCTTCCCTGCGGGCGTACACCCCGCCCCGTCACTGATACCAGGCTGATTTGTTTTCTGTCGCTAGATCGCTGCACTATAGTATTATTTTACCGCAATTTGCAATCTACCACAGGACGGCCAGTCTGGGTCACAATGTGCATGCGTGATCTTGCGACAGCCCTGTTCATGCTATTAAAAATAATTTCCCAACTGCCAACTTAGCAACTTTGTTGCTAGATTTAGCGACTTTTTCCGTGACTCTGGCAACTTCTGAAGATAGCCCAGCAAGCCTCTGCTGTGTCTTGTGTACACCCCCCCCACCAACACACACACACACACACACACACACACACACACACACACACACACACACACACACACACAACTGGCTGAACCCTGAGTAGTGCACATTTGTCCAGGGACAGCATGTTTGTTTAATATTGTAGCTAGGGAAACACTCTGATTAACTAGTCTATATGGCTTCCTTGAAACATGAGATTGATCTTCTTCACTGGTGCATAAGAACACTTGTACAGTGGTCGGTTTTTTGCACCAGCTGCCTCAGGGTTTGCTGTTTGGATGCTCTACTTGCTGCTTTCTCCCTTACATTTCATTTATCAAACATATTTTCAAAAATGCTCAACTATCCAGGTGGCACTGTGATGGTGAGCACTGTCGTCTCACAAGAAGAAGGTGTGGGGTTTGAATCTGACGGCTCGCTTGGCTCTTTCTATATGGATTTTACGTGCTCTCGCATGCTGTCTTGAGATAATCCAACTTCCTTTAGTGGTCAAAGACATGCATCTTCAGTTAATCTGTGACTTATAATTATCCATTGATATAAATGGTTGCATACCTTTAGGCGTTGGACCTGTCCCAGGAGGTGGATAACCATTGGGGTCTTGATTTAGGCTGTCATGTTCAGTCCGGTGGTCGCACAGTGAACTGAGTTTTAGTTCACATGGGATTTCTGGGTAGTCTTCAAACTGAAACTCCTTGTAGTGTTCTGCTTTTCAGTTGCACTTGCTTGTATATCCATTTGTGGAGTGAGTCAATTACCCAGTCAAGTGTTTAGCTAACAGCTGCTGCATAATTTCAGTGATCATGTAAACTAATTTAGGCAAATCATATTTTTGTGTTTGGTTTGGTTTTGTAATTTATTTCAAGTTAAATTTCTTTAGTCCAATCACTATTCTTCACAAAAGCTTTACCTGCCTTCATTAAACAAAGTCATTAGACCCTTTTTTGTTTGTGTTTGGAAAAATTAGATCTAATGATCAAATGCGCTTGTCATATCCTGTAGTGGTTGTGTGCTGGTGTCTCCTAATTAGTGTCAGAATGAAATATGTACCCTGTTTTGAATTTATTTTTTGGTATTAGGGCTCTCTTTGGTGATGTTTGGACTCTAGCCTGAATCTTGAGTCACTCATGCAGTTGGATCTGATTGAAAAGTTAGTTTTCTGGGGTGGGGTTTGCCAGGCTTGTGAGTCTTTTTATCAGATGTCTGTCAAAAACAGAGGTAATATAAAAGCTGCCAAAGCTGACAATAAACATGCTCACAAACACGGAGCTAAGATGGGAATTCTAAGACTGAGGGAAGCCGTACACACCTGTCTGTATTATTATTTATTTTTTTTATCTTATCTTCATGTGTAATATCTGCACCCAGGAAAGAGGATTAGACCTTAAATAGGTTTTTAATAAGCAAGGAAGTCATTGCGAGGCAATTATCCACCGTTGCAGAAGATGTGTGATTACTGCAGTATTACTCTCATTTCTCTTCCTTCTGCTATGCAGAGTGATAGCTGTGTGTGAGGAGCCAGAGGCCATGGTGTTGAGAAAACACATGAGCTCAAATGGTGAACAGACTGGCATTTCCCAGAACTGATGTGTGCGTGTCTGCATGTTCGTATCTGAATGTTTGGTGTGGGGGTGTTTGCAGTCGCAGTTGGAAAAAGTGCGCACACACGTGCCGTTCTGCGAGCACACATCAGCGTGGTTGGCTGTGTGTTGTACTAAGTGGGATCTGTTTCAGTGTTGACGGTAAAACTGGGTTTCATGTAGCAACTCTAAATTGCTGCCAGTCCATCTATGAAACTGGCAGCAAACAGTAGACATGGTGTGATGATAAACATGAATAATAAACAGCGTTTTTTTTTTTGTAGAGGCAGTGCTGTCAGAGACACAGAGGGAGCGAGAAAGTTGAGCAGCTACAGTGATTTGTATGTGGGCAAGGACCATCCTCTGAAGGTGAACAAGCTGCAGTGTGATAGCTTTGCTTTTTAATCAAGGTGCGCGCGGCATCGTATCGGCAGGAGATTTATTGCCGAATTGCTTTCAGTCGGTTACCTGAAACAGAACTGTATACTTTCACAGCCAAAGAGCAACAGAGAGCCAAAATAAGCGTTCAGCTCCCAGGATAATTATTAAAAATGTTTACTAAAACTCAGAACTAAAACAAGTAAAACTAAACTTCTAATTACATTGTTGGGACAATATTGCTTTTGAGCCTCTCTGAAAAAGACAACGGGGCACAATTCACAGAATTTATGTCACACTTAGTGATTGAATCTATAATCTTTTCCAACTAAGAGCAGTTTAAAGGGCTTTTAGCTGCAACTCTAAAATAAGTCAACAGTTTATCTCCCTATCCCTCCTCATTAGTGAAATCTCTAGGCTACCACACTGAAGATTGTTTTGTTTTGCTTGAGATTGTGATCTCCTAAGCACTTTGTGAGAGCTATTAAAGCTCTGCTTCCTTTACCAGAATACCTCTTCGAGTCATTTTGAGCCAGTGTTTTGTGGTTGCTTGATGTTTTTATGTTGTAGTCATATGCAAAATTAAATATTTGTTTTGGTGTTGTGGAAGGCAGTGAATTTTCCTCTGGTGAAACACTAGTAGTTATTTTAATAACTTATCTTAATAACTTATTAAAGACATACAGTGTAATCCTTGTATCCACATTTAATCCATGTATTTGACATATCAACTTTTCCATTATGAAAATAACTATGCAATGCCAAAGCTTTGATTTGTTTATTGTTTTTTTTTTAAATGTTTTAATCTTAAATCGGGACTACACTGATTGCCTCATTTTGTCAAGGCTTCTTTGCAATGGTCTCTAAAGCTTTCCCATGCCCATAACTGGGGATGTACAACATGGCACTTCATTGTTGCCTTTTTGTGGTTCAGCATATTGCCACTAGAGCTCACTCTTAAGCAGAACAATACAGTTGGTGAGAGTAGTTGTCTGTAGTCTCTAAAATGGTACTACACCCTGCTTCCTTCACATATCTGCTTACACACGGAGAAACATTTATAATTTTGGCAATGCAATTTCTTGCTTCTATTTTTGGACCCATTTAATAGCACTGCTCATACTTAATGTACCTATTAGCTTTAGTGCTTTGTAACCCTTTATAATCCATGACAGGTTGCAGTATGATTCCTCATTGGAATCTGTTAGATTTTCTTTTCCTGAATGGTTAAACCTCCAAGAAAAGTCAGAAAGGCCTGTGGCATGTCTCACCTGAGTTTAATTCCTATCATTTCATCGTAAACCACGATTCACTAAATCCAGTAATGATGCAGCTCCAAAATAATTAAATAAACACTTCCTAAAGCTTTGTTGATGTCTCACCTGGAACCAGAAACATGCCACTTCTCTTTGTGTACACATGCATTTTTGTGGATTCAGGTGCAGGGTTTGGAGTTCGACAGGGACACCATGGGAAACAGAACAAAGACAACTGTGTCTAGACACTTCTGAGGCAGAAGGAGCCACTCTGTCACAAAAGTAATATGACAAGTGTTCACTTTTGCCGTCACGAGACCCAGGGAAACTATCCCTTGTTACAAGGCAATGACAAGTTCAGGCAACAAAGGACAGGTAAATTGACAAGACCGCGGTTAGGGAATGAGTTGAAAGCAGTTTACAGAGTTAGAGAACACTCTGGGGAGAGTCTGGGCTGTGGGAGAAAGGAGAGAAAGAGGGTTGAGAGATAGACTTAGAGAAGAGTAATAATGAAGAATGAGAGCGAGTGGGAGGGAGCTGTCAAAGCAGAAAGAAAGTGATCAAGTAGGTGTGCAGCTCAGAGGGAGGCTGGGGAATGAAGGGACAAGGCTGGTGAGAAGAAGGTGACAAGCGGCTGTTTTAATAACTTCAACTTACCACAGGTCAATTGAGATGAGATCTCCACAAGCTCAGAGGTGCCTTAATAAAAGGCTTACACATCACATTGAATAACTCACCATGAAAAACCAATGAAGGCTGCTAAGGCTGTGACAGACATGAAAAAACATGGGGACTTACCCACCTTTATAAAGGCTGGTGTTACAGTCATCTAGAGGACGAGAAAAGAAATCAATACCAAACAATGGCAAAGCAACTTTATTAGTTCTTATTAGACCAGGTTAATGAATCCCACTGCAGTGACAAAATACATTGATATGGGCTGTGAATTGATTTTTTCCCCTTCAACCTTTCCATAACTCCACCTAAGTGTTTTTCATTTCTTCACTCTCACTGACTACCACAGCCACCGCAGTTCTGTAATGCTCCCCAGTGACTAAAGCTTTGTGTTGGACGTAGGCTTTAACAGCTCAGGTTTTTCTGCTATGAGCTGCTTGCGATACCCACAGGTAGTTGCTGTTGTCAATCACAAAGCAAAAAAAAAAAACATTCTTGACTTGACTCCATTATAAGTAATGCCTGATCTTATCAGCAGAAACACCAAATGCAAGAATTTCTGAAGATGTTCCAAATCTCTACTTGTTGCTCTTGTTGACAAACTATGTGGTTTTCCCTGGTGAAGCGACAGCACTACTCAGGAGTGAACGAGCATCTACCCCCTGGCTTTTTGCTCTACTGATATTTGAGTGATGTTCTGCAGACCAGAAACAACATTATATGGTGAGCAAAGCTGTATAAAGTGGGCATGATGGGGGTCATGCAGCACCCCCTGGCAAATGGTATAAGACTCGCAAGTTTAGTACTAAAAATTAAGCAACAGTAGTGCATCTCAAGAAAAATTAGAATATCAAGAAAAAGTTATTTTATATATTCTGTATTCATTACATGTAGAGTAAAATATTTCTGGGCTTTTTGTTTGTTTTAATTTTCATGCCTATGGCTTCCAGTTCCTCAATTTATTAGACTATTTTCTTAAAATAAATCAAAAAACAAAAAGATTTACAATAAAAATGCCCAGCTTCTGGAAAGTATGTTTTTATACACCCTTTACAATGCATTACTGCATCAGTGTGGTGTGGCATGGAGGCGATCAGCTTGTGGCTCTGCTGAGGTGTTACTGGAGCCCAGGTTGCTTTGATGTTGGCCTTCAGCTCATCTGCATTTGTGGGTTGGTTATTTCTCATCTTCCTCTTGACAATACCATGACATGGCACCCCAAATCATCACAGACCTTGCATTCTGTGCCTCTTTGCTCTTCCTCCAGGCTCTAGGTGAATGAAATGCCAAATTTACTTTCATCTGAAAACTTCCAGTTCTTTTTCTACTTATCCCACACTATCCCTTATCTGACATTGTCTCTAGCCTTATTAGGAATTTGACACTTGTAGCCCCTTTCCTGAAGACACGTGTATGTTGTAGCTCTTGATGCACTGACACAGCTCAAATCCACTCCTCGTAAAGCTCTCCCAAGTTCTTGAATTGAATTTTTTGGACAATCTTCTCGAGGCCGAGGTCATCCCTGTTGCTTCTGCACCTGTTCCTCCCATACTTTTCCCTTCCAGTCAACTAACTATCCAGAACTCATATTGTATATCCCCCAAACACCCCCTAAATTAAACATGTTACTATGCTTGTGAGATGGCCAGGCTCAAACATGAAGTGAGAGAAAATCACATATATTCAGACTACTCCCCCTCCCAGGTTCCACACTGAGATTATTTCATCTCACCTTTTAATTAAAGATGACTAGAGAGATGCCCTGACTTAAATTCTACTACTAGACTATCACCTTGAAATCTGTTCAGTGAGCCTGATCCTGATTAGATCTCCTGGCAAAATCTTTCCCCTCAAAAACTGATTTCAGACCAGTTTCAAACCCCCCCAGCTTTTCTGGGAAATTAAATATTAAGCACCTTATTTCTTGCCTCTGGGATGGATTGGCGATCTGTTCAGGTTGCACCCTACCTCTCACCCAAGGACAACTGGAACAGGCTCCAGCCCTCCCATGACCCTGAGTTTGGTAAGTGGTTATAAAAAAAAAAAATAGATGGATGGATAAATGGATGTGTGCTAGAGTAGTCTTGTCTGAGGAATTTGTCTTCAGAAAATATTCAGACCATCATTTTGCAGTCTTTTAAATATTTTAAATTTAACATTAGATGAGTAATATTAAAGTATTTATTTTTGATCAGTCTACATTCAATAACCCAAAATGTCCAAACTTCTTTGAAACATTATTAAAAGCCAAAACAGAAATCTCTCATTTATAAAAATGTTCAGATATGTATTCCAGTTTTTTATTAAAAAAAAACAACCCTTTGTTAGGACAGTTTTGTGTATTCTTGAAGAACTCACAGCTGAATTTGAGCTTTTTATCATATTCTTCCTGGTAGATGATCTCCAACTTCATTGCTTGGGATGTAAAGTCTCTGTGAACTGCCATCTTCATTTTTGTTCTCCACAGATGTTGTAAAGAATCTAGGTCTAGCTCCAATCTCAGGCTAAATCTAAAGGATTCAGGTTTGAACCCTCTAGTACTGTCTTGGTTGTAAGCATTGGTTCACAGTCTTGCTGCAACATGAGCCAGTGCCAGAGCCTCAGTTTGCTGCCGTCTGGAACATGTTTTCTCCAAGATTCAGTCCTTATTCGGCTACATCATACTGCTTTCATTTGAGAATCATGGACATGCATGATGCAGCCATTGCCATTGTTATTGTAGATACTGTATTGTGTTTAGCATATAATGAGGAATGTCTGGTGTTTTTGAGCCCCAGTGCTTGGAGGACATCTGAAACAGTGGTGGATCTAGGATTTTTCTGAGTAAGGGGCCATCAAGGGGCCACAGTATTCATAGAGGGGCTAAGTATTTGTGGCAGATGTGGTGATATACGGACCAATAAAAATTAAAGCCATTACATTAAAGTTATGGTAAATCTTATCACCATGAGGTGTGAGAATTCAGTGGACTTATGTGCCATTTCACTAAATAACAATATCAGACATTTCATACATTACAGCATTAACTGTTGTTGCTGTTTCCCCTAAATGATTTTTGACCTGATGAACAGGGACTGGAGGTGCCCTGCTCTTGACCTCTGATCTATTGTGTTCTGCTGCTCTCTCCCTCCTCTCACCCTGCTCATTTTCAGCTGGCAGACTCACTCTTTTGCTCAAAAACTGCTGAATTCCCGCCTGAGACGGACCCTTTCGTTTCATATTCTTCTCTATCATTACCAAACATTATAGTTAATGTTAACACACCAATGCAAATTACAAGGAAGTACATGAGTTAGTATTAAATGAATTAGTGAAATGCTAACATTCATGTCCAAACACAAGTAGGGCCTCAGTTGACATTACTCTTAACTACTTAACTTTGCTTCTTAATTTAATGTTTTGTCAGACTTATGCTATGTGACAGCTGTGAGTGAATAGGGATTTATGACGTACCATTACCAACAAACTCCTCAAAATGTAGACTGGCATCGGTTGGCGGTTAAAAAAACTTTCTACGCAAGATTGTTCAAATTTTCTTCTTCTGTGAGCTTTATACACACTAGACATTCCTATTTGGCTCATTAGCACTACTGGTGTTTCGGCATGGAATTGGATCCACCTATAATCTGATCATCGCTCTCGGACAAAGGACAGATGAGTGACTGGACAGTGGCACTTCAGGGGGCCAATGATCTGAAAAACTGTAAAGAAATAGCTGCCTAGCCATCCAGCCATCCATCCGTTTTCTTCTGCTTATCCAATTCAGAGTCACAGTTGGGCTGGAGCTGTCAGAGCTATCATAGGGTGAAAGGCGGGGTACAGGTTGCCAGTCTGTTGCAGGGCTAACACAAAGAGACAGACAAGGATTCACACCTTCAGTCAATGTATAATTATCAGTTAATCTAACATGCCCATCTCTGAGCTGTTGGAGGACGCTTGAGCACGCTGAGAGAACCCATACAAACATGTGGAGAGCATCCAAACTCCACACAGAATGAGCCAACAGTGCTACCCACTGGACCACTGTGGCATCTATATTTATATGTATATTGGTGTCAGTCGGGCAGCACGATGGCGTGGTGGTTAGAACTGTTGCCTAGAAGGTCCTGGGTTCAAAAACAACCATCTGGTTGGGGCCTTTCCATGTGGTGTTTCTGCGTGGAGTACCCAGGTTCTCGCCGGGATACTCCAGATTCCTCCCACAGTTAGTGGGGTTACGTTAAAGGGTGTAAACATGAATGGACAGCATCCCCCCGAGACCCTGAACTTGATGCAGTAAGTGGAAGAAAGATGAATGGATGAATTCCAGGAGTTATAGGCAGTGCTTAATGAAATTAAACAAGCAAAAGTCTTAAGTAGCACAATATGCAGCTAGATTCTATACTTTAAAAGATTAATTTGGAAAATAATGGAGTTTATTAGGTTTGAGTTAAGCCTGAAGCAAAGTATACATATAAACAAGGAGTTTATATTTATCCCCCTCCTCTACTACCATCCATGATTAAATTTAAAGGTTATACAACTTTAAAGGACCCTAGTGTGTTCATTTCTAGCTCCACATTTTTATTATTGGTAGCTTTGCATGACCGACAGCTCATAATATTCCTATAATCCTTATTTACCTCATACTGAGCCTTAGAGCAGCCACTCAGAGCCATAGCTCTCTTCCCCCTTCTGACTGGCTGCCTTTCATAAACAGCACTCAAAGCCTCATTCATCCATTCACACAAACAGTTTTTCCCTACCTGGGGACTTTGCCTAACATTCAAGAGGCGAGAGGCAGGGTACACCCTGTACAGGTCACCAGCCTGTTGCAGGGCCAACACAGAGCGACAGACAACCATTCACATTCAGAGTCACACCCATGGGCAATTTAGAGTGACCAGTTAACCTAACCCAGACCTTCTAGATGTCATTCAAGTCAGATCAAGTCAAGTCAATGTTTATTTCTATAGTACATTTAAAACAACTTCCATTGGCCAAGTGCTGTATAGATCATCAAAACATGCAATAGTCATTAAAACAACAATAAATACAATCAAAAAAATCAAATGTTAACTGGTAAAACCCTAGGTAGAATAACAGATATATAAAAACTATGTTACCATAGTAAAGCCAGAATACTCCACTCAACTAGTCTCAAATGCAAGTGAATATAAAAATGCTTTAAGAAGTGCTTTAAAATGACTGAGAGAATGAGCTTCTCGTATATGAGAAGGTAAGTTATTCCAAAACTTAGGTGCCACCACTGCAAAGGCTCTATCACCTCTGCTTTTCAACTTGGACCTAGATCTACTTAATAGCTGTTGGTCTGTAGACCTCAGGTCTCTAGTAGGAATATAGGATCTCAAAAGATCTGTTAAGTAGTCAGGCACCAAACCATTAAGACTCTTAAAAACAATAATAAGAATTTAAATTTGATCCTAAAATAGACTGAGAGCCAATGTAAGGAGGCCAATATAGGTGTACTGTGATCATGCTGTTTATTGCCTGTCAACAGCCACGCTGGTGCATTTTGAACAGTTTGCAAGTGGCAAAGTAACAGCTGGTCACAGCCAACATAGAGAGAATTACAGTAGTCAAGATGAGAAGTAATGAAAGCATGAATTACTCTCTCAAAGTCCTGTGGAGGGAGGTAGGCCTTAAATGAAAGAAACTCAACTTAACTACAGAGCTAATCTGCTTATCAAATTTTGAAGCACTGTCACAGATAACACCATGGTTCCTTGCAACAGGATGGCAATAAGAAGCTAAAAGGCCAATCTAAAAGGTGGGGTTGTCCAAATTTCTGTTTTACTTTTATTTAGTTTGAGAAAATTTGTTTCCAACCATAATTGAATGTCTCTAAGACAGTCCACCAATGTATTCACAAATGCATGACTGTTGGATTGTAGAGGTAAAAAAAAAAAGCTGTACATCATCTGTAAAGCAATGGAGGTAGATATTATGCTTTTCAAAAATGGAGCCCAGGGGAAGCATATATAAGGAAAAGAGAATGGGGCCCAATAAAGAACCCTGGGGAACCCCACACTTAAGAGGAGACACTAATGACGAATACTGTCCTAGATGCACTGTGAAACCGCTATAGACAAATATGACTGGAACCATTTAAGGGCTGTCCCTTTAATGCCCACACATGATGCAAGGTGTGACAGAAGAATACTATAATCTACAGTGTCAGAAGTTGCAGTCAGGTCCAGCAGCACAAGGAGAGCAGAATTACTAGCATCGAGAGTTAAAAGCAGGTCATTAAAAACTCTAGCTGTGAGGCAGTAGTGCCAACCACCACGCCACCGTGCTGCCCTTTAAACTATGCAAAGAGATGTAAATATATGTTGTTGTGTGTCTCGAGCAGTATATCCTATTACCTAGGTTCCTAAAATGCTGATAGAAACAAACTACATGAGAGATGCAGAAAAATGTGAATGTCTGGCATGTTAGTATGTCATCATTTACAGTGCCTTGCGAAAGTATTCGGCCCCCTTGAACTTTTCAACCTTTTGCCACATTTCAGGCTTCAAACATAAAGATATAAAATTTAAATTTTTTTGTGAAGAATCAGCAACAAGTGGGACACAATCGTGAAGTGGAATGAAATTCATTGGATGTGTCAAACTTTTTTAACAAATAAAAAACTGAAAAGTGGGGCGTGCAATATTATTCGGCCCCCTTGCGTTAATACTTTGTAGCGCCACCTTTTGCTGCAATTACAGCTGCAAGTCTCTTGGGGTATGTCTCTATCAGTTTTGCACATCGAGAGACTGAAATTCTTGCCCATTCTTCCTTGCAAAACAGCTCAAGCTCAGTGAGGTTGGATGGAGAGCGTTTGTGAACAGCAGTCTTCAGCTCTTTCCACAGATTCTCGATTGGATTCAGGTCTGGACTTTGACTTGGCCATTCCAACACCTGGATACGTTTATTTGTGAACCATTCCATTGTAGATTTGGCTTTATGTTTTGGATCAGTGTCTTGTTGGAAGATAAATCTCCATCCCAGTCTCAGGTCTCTTGCAGACTCCAGCAGGTTTTCTTCCAGAATGGTCCTGTATTTGGCCCCATCCATCTTCCCATCAATTTTGACCATCTTCCCTGTCCCTGCTGACGAAAAGCAGGCCCAAACCATGATGCTGCCACCACCATGTTTGACAGTGGGGATGGTGTGTTCAGGGTGATGAGCTGTGTTGCTTTTACGCCAAACATATCGTTTTGCATTGTGGCCAAACAGTTCGATTCTGGTTTCATCTGACCAGAGCGCCTTCTTCCACATGTTTGGTGTGTCTCCCAGGTGGCTTGTGGAAAACTTTAAACGAGACATTTTATGGATATCTTTGAGAAATGGCTTTCTTCTTGCCACTCTTCCATAAAGGCCAGATTTGTGCAGTGTACGACTGATTGTTGTCCTATGGACAGACTCTCCCACCTCAGCTGTAGATCTCTGCAGTTCATCCAGAGTGATCATGGGCCTCTTGGCTGCATCTCTGATCAGTCTTCTCCTTGTTTGAGATGAAAGTTTAGAAGGACGGCCGGATCTTGGTAGATTTGCAGTGGTCTGATAGTCCTTCCATTTCAATATGATTGCTTTCACAGTGCTCCTTGAGATGTTTAAAGCTTGGGAAATCTTTTTGTATCCAAATCTGGCTTTAAACTTCTCCACAACAGTATCTCGGACCTGCCTGGTGTGTTCCTTGGTCTTCATGATGCTCTCTGCACTTGGAACAGAACCCTGAGACTATCACAGAGCAGGTGCATTTATACGGAGACTTGATTACACACAGGTGGATTCTATTTATCATCATCAGTCATTTGGGACAACATTGGATCATTCAGAGATCCTCACTGAACTTCTGGAGTCAGTTTGCTGCACTGAAAGTAAAGGGGCCGAATAATATTGCACGCCCCACTTTTCAGTTTTTTATTTGTTAAAAAAGTTTGGCACATCCAATAAATTTCATTCCACTTCAAGATTGTGTCCCACTTGTTGCTGATTCTTCACAAAAAAATTTAAATTTTATATCTTTATGTTTGAAGCCTGAAATGTGGCAAAAGGTTGAAAAGTTCAAGGGGGCCGAATACTTTCGCAAGGCACTGTACTTATGTTCAATTGTACCATAGGGTGGAGCTGACAGGAAGTATGTAAAAGAAAAATTAAAGTACTGATATATGGATTGAATTTTGACATGATAATTGTGGCTGATGGTGTAGCAATTAGCAGTTTGTCAGTAATTTTGGAAAACTGTGCAGTCACAAAACCATTAAAAGTGGGGATGTAAAAAGAAGCCTCTCGACCAACTCTAAATGCATGAAAATGTATTTACTAAGGAAAGTTCCATGGTTGCCTATTTTAAAAAGGCTGAATTAGAGTCTGTGGATGGTGTGGATGGCATGTTACGGTATGTTATGTAGTACAGCACAGAATCCTATACTAAAACCTGCAAACTAAGACAATTTTTCTTGGTTTCTTTCTTGTTTGTTTCTGCTTGTTTGCTTCTTTCTAAATGTAATGAGGACACTCAATATCAGAGGAATCAGGTGGAATATGTGTGTAGGAGTCCATTTTGTTTTAACACATGTTTACGCTGCTGTCAAGAGAAAAGGCAATGAAAAGGATGAGAGAAGAGTTATGAAGGCTTGATTGCTCACAACATCCTGTTGTCTTATTGGTTTTTGTAATAGCATAACCTCCTACTATATACAGTATATTGCTCTGTGTTTATCCATGGGTGGAAGAGCTAACAAAAGGAAGAACTGCCTGATCCACTGAAGTGATGGCATGGATGATCAAAGCAGCATGAAAGTCCTCCTGATTTAATGAGGACAAAATAATTTTTGTTGTTTTGTTTTTGTTTACCACTGATACAGTGTGCAGTCAGCAGTATTTGGGATTGAGATCCATTGTTTATATTACAACTTTGTGGCAATTAGATTTATTAGGTTTGGTTTTACCATCTCTATTCACTGTTGCGATGGAAGTTATTTATTCTTTTGTTTGTTCACACATTGTTTTGAACCTTGAATTTAGAAAATAAAATATTCATATTTTTTAATGCTGTTTTGACTTTTGTGTGCTGTACCGTAAATGCAGTAGTTTAATTTTGCTTTTTGCATTTTGCCCAGGGCAGGGTCATACTTCTGCCCCGTGGGTCGATGTTGCTGAGTGAACTGGTTGTTTGGCCAAAGGCGAGGTGACGTGCCTGTGATACTGTCTCACTGTGCTGCTCCACATGGCCATAGGCACTTATGAATGTTGCTCTCTGTATGCTAACCCAAACCTGTGTTTTATGTGTGTGTTGTGTTGATATTTTCATGCAATGCTATAGGAGAGATAATCATTTTAATCTCAGAGTTTAATACAATTCAAAATATTGGCATTGCGATGTGATCGATAAATTTCCCAGTTATAAACTATTTTTGATACAATGGAAAGTGGGTTGGTACATTTTGGCTCCTCAGAGTGCTACAGCTTTCTTCCTTTGAAATGACCAAAAGCAAAGTTCTTCAGATGCCATTTAATCAGCCATTCAATAGTGGACAGAAGCAGGCAATCTGAGTGTGTGCCATCTAACAAACATGTCAGCTACAATTTGCCGTTCCAAGGTGCTTCAAAAGCAAATCCAGTCTTTGAGTGGTTTTATATAATATGTATTGTACAGTATGTGATGTACACTCCAGCATCTGTTCCAGTGGGGGGAAAAAAGCCATTTTGTAGATATTGTATTGGTCCCGACTGCATTTTCTATAGCACTTTTCTAATCTTACTGGCCATTCAAAGTGGTATACAGACACACACACAAGTCATTTTACCCTTCGCATGTTTCCATACAGCACTTTATTCTGTGCAGTTAAGCACTTCATCTACCTTGCATGCACACCTACAGCCAATGTAAAGCACAAATTAAACTAGCAGAAGAGGAAGCCACTTGAAGCATTGTCCTGCTTCAGTTCACTTTATTGTTGGTATCTATCTATCTATCTATCTATCTATCTATCTATCTATCTACCTATCTATCTATCTATCTATATATATATATATATATATATATATATATATATATATATATATATATATATATATATATATATATATATATAGAGAGAGAGAGAGAGAGAGAGAGAGAGAGAGAGATCCTGTCAGATCACCCACCTGTTTAATGGCAGGTGGGCAATCTCTCTGCAGTAAACATGTGCAGTGCAGCAAAGAACTGTATGACTGCACTAAAGTGCTAAAACAGTCCTCGACTCCTTTGAGCTATGTAAACACTTTCTTTTTGTTTTTTTCCAACAACTTTTATTATTTTTTACAAGAAAATAGCCAACCTGTAAACATTTCAAAAGAAGTATCAAAGATTCAAGTCTGGCATAACAAACAGAAAAAACAAAGTATGTAAACACTTTCTTGTGGTGAACACTTTCTTGATGAGTTTATAGACTCAATCAATAGTTTCAAGTCCCACTGAATACAGCATGATGTTTGTGTTCATGTTCATTTTAGGGTTAGAGCTGTGCTGGCTGTAAAGCTTATCTTCAAAAACAAGATGTTGTAAGTCCTTCACAATCACATCCCCTACAATGTGGCAATGTTCTTGGCATTGAGCTTGTTAACAGTAGCTGATGCAGGCATTTTTGTCTGGTTATAGGCAAAAAAATCTTCCTCTAGACCATTTTTTGAACTCCCTGTCCTTGCTCACAGCCCCAGGATGTCCTAGAATCCAGTTTTCATTGTGGTAAATAGGCTTAAAGGGCAATCATAATATTGTGATTCTTTGGTGTACCCCACTTATGGCCTTTATTTTGCAAAACTTGGTGTGTCTCCTCTACCATGAGCCCATTTTATTTTGTGTGTCTGCTAGCAGAGCTGCAAGTGAATATTGGATTGGGGTATACACCAGATATTTTTCGGCATTTGTGGAAATACTGTACATAAATTTTTAGCATGGATGCTTAACATGTCTCTCACTTGCCCTGCTTCAGTTCTTTTTATTGTTGCTGAATTTATTACATTTAGTGACTTTCCACCACTTTTCACACGCTTGAATCTCTATTTCTTTTTTAAAAGGCACCTGGAACCAGGGCTGTCACATTACCAGAAATCTTGTAGTCTGTACCAATACCTGTAGAATTACACAATTCACAATACCCAATTAAATTCCAAAACAAAATGATTGTCCCATGTATTTTAATATAAACTCTTAAAATGTCATTTTCAGTCAGTGAGAGTGGTGGCAAATATTTCATTTTTTGTCAGAAAACAAACTAAAAGTGGTAGGATGGTTGCCAACTGGCCAACTAGTGTTAACTTAGAGTAAAAATGATCTTTTTGAATGATATTATGTTAGCCTCTGTAAACATTTTTAGCCTATGGAACATTTATTTTACAATGGCAATGCCAACTTTCTCAGAAAAACAAATAAAAAAACAAACAAACAAAAAATATTCATGTGTATTTCAGGATGGCATGAAAAGAATAATATTTTGGATGTTGTTGGATGCTGAACAGATCTGGATGTTGGTCTTTTAGGTGCTTGGTTAAACTGGCAAATTTCCTCCATTTCTATGAAAAGCACAATAGCATCATTTGCATATTGCCTTTTGCAAATCAGTTATCACTCAACTTTTACTGCCTTTCTTATCAATGAATTGAGGCAAAGTCATTGTGGAAGCTTAGTAATGAATTGTATCTGTTCTGGTGACATTCCTAATTAGTGGTTTGGAGACTGTGGCACTGACAAAAAGACAAGAGGTGCAGCTCGAGGTGGCAGAGTTGAAGATGCTCAGATTTTTGTTGGAAGTGACCAGGAGGGATTAGAAGTTAGTATATCAGAGGGACAGTTCAGGTTAAGGGGTTTGGAGGCAAAGTTTGAGAGGTAAGGCTGAGATGGTTTGGAGACGTGCAGAGGCGGGATAGTGGATATATTGGGCAAAAGATGCTAAATATGGAGCTGCCAGGCAGGAGGAAAAGAGGAAGACAACAGAGAAGCTTCATGGGTGCATAGAAAAAGAGGACATACAGAGTGTTTGACGAGACAGATGCTAGAGATAGGGTGAGATGGAGGCAGATGATAGGGGGCAGGCCCACTTCCATTTGTGACTACTCTGTCCTGTGACTGACAGAGTAGCAGATCCTGTAAATGAGCTCTTTGCATGTACAGTGTCATCTCATGGTTTGCTACCCCAATGGAGGCTGCTGTGTGAGAAAAAAAAACTTTCTGTAAGAAAGCAAAGTTATAGATGGAAGAAAGAGGAGAAAAACAAAGACCTCCGAAGTATCACTAGGTGGAGAAAGTACTAGAATCTGATGGGAAATTAAATGTTACTTAACACTTGAGTATGACTTAAAAAAAAAATCTCCCTCTTGCTTTAGATAACCCCTCTAAGGCCAATTAATACTTTACTAGAGGTGTATTCTACAATGTGATAAGATTCTTGCACTGGTAACCTCCCCAGGGCGTAACCCTCCTCTCAGCCAATACACATTGGGATTGCCTCGATCCCATCGTGACGACGGATAATAACCACAGAGAATAAATGGGAAGATGGAGCTCTATATCCTTATCACAATGCTATTAGTTTGGAATCCTACCTTGCGAAAGAAGATCTATATTTCATGTGAACGGTGATGAGGCAGGGGATGCTTTGGGGGGAAGTCAGCAGAAAGGATACAAGGTCTTGTGTTATATAATGAATAGCAAAATTAGTTTCTGCTCTAGATTGGAAAATGCCTGATTCTCTGAAAATGGAAATATGCTGGAACTTATACTAAAATGTCACCTCCAGTCTTTAATTTGAACTTTAATTAAAAGCCTTGTATTCTGACCTCACCAAGAACCAGCTCTCTTAGCAGAACACTATCTTTTGAATGTTGTACTCAGTGAAAGATGAGTGTGTCTGTGAACCGTACTTTTTTTAAAGAAAAAAAGTTATGTATGCTACAAGTGGTGTATGCACTGACAGAATATTGAATAGTTTCACAGTTTCTGTCCTCCATGATTTAGTCCTTAGTGTTCATTGCCATCAAGGTGATGCTATTAAAGCAAAAGTCAGCCATGTCAATTCACTGACTCAAAGAAAGAAAGGTGTGGGTGAGGACTGCAATTCATTCAAGCTTTTTAAATAGTTTGTAATCATCCTTGGCTGTGATTTCCTCTTTAAATGTCGTTACATTAAAAAAAAAGGGGAAAAAAAACCCATCTGAATGCTACACTGGAAAAGAACGGCATGTCCTTGGTGTTGCTTGACAACCAGAACTGTTTTGTCCTAATTGAATTGCTATTCTTTGCCATGGAGGCTTTCAGCTTTTATGGCTCACTCAAACAAAGGAATCTAGGAATGCAGGCCTAACTGAACAAAAGTCACCATTTTATGGTTGTACACTGGTGTAATGCAACATGTGGTACACGTAAAATAAACTTGTAGAAATTAGATTCTACTTTAAAAGAGTACTATTGGTGGCATTACTGGCTACAATAATGGCTACAAAATGTAATTCAATTTCATGAACTAAGAGGGAATTTCATTACATCTGGCAGCAAATGTCCAGATGACTCTGGAATGAACTGAGTAGAACTTCTTGGTCAAATGTCAAGATCACTCTGACCTTACAAAACACACTATTTTGTCGTAACTCAATAATGCATGTGGTTCATAATACAAAATTTCTCACAGATGTCTAACAGAAGGAAGCAAAGTGACTGCATTTTACATCCAAAAGTTCACCTTTACTGTGACATTATTATGTTCTCCAAAAATACTTTTATTAACCAGTATAACTCAGGAAGAGAAGCAGAGATTGTGACCATATTTCACATTCAGTTGGAGACACTGGTGGTAACACAGGATGCAGCACAGTAAGGTATGACTTCATATTAAAAAGCCTGCAGAATAAATGTTCGAGGCTTTTTTTGGTGGCATTTTGCTGAAAATGCTTTAAACTGCTCCACTTTCTAAGTCACCTATTCATAAATCCAAGTTTGTATGTTCAGAACAACTTGTGAGATACCTGAAGTTGTGAATACAATGATGACAAGCTTCATATAGTGCAGAGTGCTCCTATTATCAGCAATCTGACCTCCTCATACGAACGCCTTTCTATTTTCAGGCTTAGCCCACTCAAAGTCTTGGCAACGAACTGAGGCAGAGGCTATGAGATATCATATATCTCCTCACTTGAGTCTGCTGTGACACCAACACACTGCTGCATCATTCACCAACGAACGCAGGCTGTGTGGCTGAGAATTTTCCCAAAGTAAGAATGGGAGTCCTCACATCCTTAAATGAAGAAGCAATCTTGAATAGTTTAATCCAACACCACCAAATATCCAGCAATGATTTATGATGTTCCTGTCATAAATGAAAGTATTGGATGTTTTCCTTCATGTAAATGATCCTAATCTCTGCCTTATGGGTTTCTTTAGTATGTACAGGGGTTGGACAGTGAAACTGGAACACCTGGTTTTAGACCACAATAATTTATTAGTATGGTGTAGGGCCTCCTTT
>JAMQGT020011565.1:0-173350 GCA_024447675.2 Pterophyllum scalare | reverse complement strand
CAGGTGTTTCAGTTTCATTATCCAACCCCTGTATGTTGCTGTGGGGTGTGAATTGTTCGCTATGAAAAAGTGCTGATATTAAGCTTAATGTCCAAACTGAAATCTTGTTTTTATTAAATAAAACAAGACACAAAGCATTACAACATAGGCATCACTTAACAAGTCAGTTCAACATTGGGGCCACTTTGTTTAGCACAACACATGAATATACTAGAAAAGCAGACTGAACTTGATTTTGACTCATCAGAGCAAAATATAAATGCTACTACAGACATTCACCATACAATATAGGCTGAAACAGGATTACAGGAACATTTAAAAAAACACAACAAAAGGTGACGCTGCTTTAACAGCTGCTGGCTGGCTATTACATAACTCCTGAGTCCCTGTTAGCAATGCAAATGCAAATGAAAAAAAAAGGGGGGCAGTATATTGTTCTCAGAGGACCTTGCTAGTGGATACTCAATCTGAGACAGTCCCACAGAACTGTTTGGTCCAAGCGCTGCTATTAAGAGGTAGCAAACAACAAGAAAACTGGTGACTATCTAAAGGAATATTGGCAGACTGCGGACAGTAAAAATTGACTAGCCGTGTCCCTGAGATCGTTGCACTTTATGTATTGACGTCTTTTCAGTGTGAAATATTTAAAATGCATACCAGCCAAACTTTTTCCATTGAACAAAACAGGTGCATGAAGCAATTTAATACTTTTTCTTCACCTCTGTCCTTTTTTTCCTGATCTTTTTCCCCCTCAAATCTCAAACCCTGTCCTCTTGAAAACACCATTTCAGACTGAACAAATATCTTTTTTTTTTTTTTGCTATTCACACGTCTTACGTCTTTTTTTTTTTGTTTATAACCTGCCAGTCACCTTCATACAGTTGTACCTCTGACTTCATAGCACTTTTGTCTTTCAACCTGGCTGCTTTTATCTCCTTTGCTTGCATAATAATCTGCGTATCCATTGTGCTGCCAAACTCTGCAGCCCCTCTATTTTGCCCTTTAGCAGCCTGCAAGGTCTCTCTGTGTCTCTGCCAGACTGTCAGACTCCCTTTCTCAGACTCAGGTCTTGCAGACTGTGTTGACTAACAGAAACTCCTCAATGCTGTAAGTGACATTATGTGAGGAGCTTAGAATAAGTCCCAAATAAGACATACTTATACCAAATCTGAGTGACACCAACAACCCATGCAAAGTGACAACATTTTAAATGAACCTTGCTAGTATTTGATACTAGAAAAACTGACCTTGACTGACAAAAGGATGTCAGTTTTGTTTAATAGATTTTAAAAGTTATTTCCCCCTTTATAGATAGATTATAAAATGGCTTTTAGTCTTGCATTCTCCCCCCGCTGCATCTGAATAATCCTGCCAAAAGCAGCCTGGGAGGTGAAAGGTGTGACTACACCGGGTTTCTCTCTGGCTGCTGCCAAATTCTTTAAAGGCGTAAGCTTCTTCTCATATTCTAGTGTCAGACCTGTCACAGAGCGGTGCTCAAAGAGCAAGGTGGAAAATACCCTTTGTTAATATTTTAACAGCTCTAATGGTTAGAGATCAGGCAGAGTGACAGGTACAGGTAAGGCAGATTGAATCCAACGGTCAATACATAGAAGAGAGCTGAGCCAAAGTAGTCTATGCTGAGGATTTTTTTTTTCTTTGAGTCAACATTCAACATTGCAGTGTTGACTTAAAGCTGTTGACTTAAGGGAGGGAAAAGTAATGGAGGAGAACAGAAAAAGACGGGGAAAAAAAGAGTATTAGATATAATGGAAAAATATCAAAGACAAAATCTGTTCTGTGGGTGTATGTCGCCATCTGTGTCTCTGTGTGTGTACGAGTTGCGGAAAGCCCTTGTAGTTGTGTGGTTGTGCACGTGCGTGTGTTCGTGTGCCATCTTGGGAGCAGCTTGTGAATGGGAGGATTTAAAGGGGAGAAGTTTGAGCAGAAAGCTGCTGGAGGTAATCTTGTGGCCTACAGCTGATAACAGCTTTCCACCTGGAGCCTCTTAACAAACGCCTGGACCACCATCAATTCAACCAAATGTCCTTCAAAAGAGAGAGAGAGATGGAGAGAGGGAGAGAGTGAAAGCAGTTGAAGTTTAGAGAGGAGGAATGACGTGATGCAGTCCTGGTTTGAACCGTGCAGGAATGCTATAAGTACAACTTTAAACATTTAAAGGTGGGAAAATATGCAACATTTTTAGATTCCTCCTCACTTTTGTAGTGCTCCATCTTAAAGGGGCCCTCCAACAATATGGTGACATAAAATTACTAGTGACAGAAATACTGTAAAAAGGGTCTGTGAAAATCACAGTTTGAGGTCTTTTGTGCTCCCGAAGTGAGTTCTATCAAGTCTGAGAGAATGACTTAAAGTGTTACCCCTTGCGTGACGTGGCTTGGGCCTGAAAGGTCCACATTTTAGCACAAACTGTGTAAATCTGGAGTGTGGAGAAGAAATAGTTCAGCTCCAAGCCAGCTGAGACCCATATGGCTGTCAACTTCAGAAAAACACACACACACACACACACACACAGAAGACTCATGACTCACGGCTGGTCATAAATAAACTTCCTGCTGCTCTGACCCTGACCTCCCTCAATTAATGGTAAGTACACTGTGGGGTTCAGTCTATAACATCTACTGACAGAAAGCATCACTCCTACTCACACACACACACACACACACACACACACACACACAGCTGCAGGAGAGGGAGTCTGATTGTGTTCATCACAACAGCAGAAGGCTGCATTTGTTCTGGGCAGCATTCAGGTGTGACAATGTGGAGGTATGTGGGTGTGAAAGATCACATTCATAATTCATAAAATTATGAATGTGCTCAGTGTGATGTAACCCAAGGTCTCCAAACAGAGAATTCGACACAAAGATTTGAATGTTATTCTTTTTTTTACTGTTACATTCTCACCGTTACAAAAACCAAGTTCATAAGCATGTCTTGATTAGATGTTTAATTTGTAGCTATAGTAACAAAGACAATTAAACAGCCATATTTCAGATGTTATTTCACGAGATCGCATTGGTAAAAACAATGAGCTAGGCCTTCTCTTGGAGAGTGCATCCTCCGCCAAAGCCAAGGCCGTATCTCACAGCTCTAATAACAACGCTTCGGATTCACACTTAAATTTAAGTGCTTCTTCTTTTACCCACGTTCCAACTTTCTGCAAACATTAATGAAATTCAGCTTTTCAGTTTTTGTGTCATCATGCTGACACAAAGTCAAACAAGCAGCTCACCTCGTGCACCTTAAGCAGCCCGCTGGATTCCCCATGATAGTCGTGGGTTTTTGTGTATGTGAGCAGAGGGAGGGAAGTGGGAGGAAATTATTTGCCTGATGTGGGACGCTTGATTTAAAAAGATCCTTGATTTTGTGTTTTGGATTCTTGTTTAATATTATTGAGTGTTTGGTTTACTTCCTAATTGTCTTGGTTACTTTAACACGAGTCTCATTTCTCTCTTGTTTCCAGGTATTCCTCGGTGTATTTATTGTCCCGTCTTCTTCTCTGTGCTTCTTCTCAGGAGTTTTCCGGATCCCGGTCTGTCTGCCTTCCTGTTTAGCCGTCTAAACTTTTGAATTTTTTCACGCTTTTTGCTGTTTCTCTGGACTTTGGTGATCAGCTTGTCCCTTGATATAATCCTTGCTTTGTGTTTTCCCAGTGATCATAGTGTAGATATCTGTGTTTCCTCTGGTTTCTTTATTATTCCAGCCTCCCCAGTGTTCCTTTTTGTGTCCCGTTCACTGTGAATTTGTATCTGTAATAATTTATCTTTTGGTTTCCTCCTGTTTTTCTTTGTCAGTAACTCTTTTCTTGTCTTTAGTTTTACTTGTTTGTTGATTACTTTGATCACGTCCAGCTGTTCTCCTTTTTTCCACAGTTAGTCCCATCTTCCCGTCAGTCTCTTAATCTTTCCAGACCTCTATGTACTCCTGTGGTTCTTTAGATTTCTTTCTTTTCTTTTTTTTAATTTTATTTTGAACTTCTGCATCAGCCCAATAAACCTCCAGCCTTTTGTTAACCCGGTCTGCTTCCTGCATTTGGGTCCTTTTCCTTCACTGCAGAAAACGTGAAACAGCATTTAGATAAAGCTCCACCTTTGATTTGAGTGCACGAGTCTGCATTTGGGTCCACTTCTGAACTCACCTTCACATTTGAAGAGTAGATTCCAGGCCTAAAATTCTATTTCTCAGTTTTAAAGACTCACAGTCACACTAAAATCTGTGGAGTTCTTCCTTTGCTCGAGTTCCAACTTTTCACCAAGTTTCACAAAATTTGTCTTGGTACTTTTTGTGCAGTCTTGCAGACATGCAAACACATGCCCCTGGAAATAAAGGACCTTTCCTTTGCACTTTAGCTGTTCTAACCAGATGGAAATTATCATTTTTTCCAAATCTGTGGGTCAAATGTCCCAAGAAAGATTGTTTGCTGGAAGGAGAGTTCAGCTGAAATACATTTCTGTGCTTCTTTTATTCCACTGGTATGATTGCAAACGACAAAACACAAAATACTGGCACATTTCTAATGTTTCAGACACTCCCTGCACTCTGCAGGTGACAAAAGTGGGTCATGTTATCAGACTAAATCTGTCCTGGTTGTCATTTCCCGTGTAGAAAAAATAATAATAGACTGCACTGGCATTTAATTTACCTGTTTGATTGACAGTTTCTTATAGAAATGATTGCTCCACCATTTCTTGTGCAGCAGGAGAGCAAGGGCTCGCTCCGGTACTCCTACTGCTGCATTAGCATGTCAGCAAAAGGTATAGTATGTCTCAGTACACAGTATGTCAAATGCATTATGCCAAAAATCCCAGGATGTCCTCCTGCATTTCATCACATTTTGCAGTTGCGAGCTAGGCTGCTTCTCAAGCTATTTTTTCCTCCAAACTGTCCTCAAGTGAGTCTGTGGATTGTTGGGGTTTTCTCTTTAATATTTTAGACTCTTCATCTTACAATAAAGCACCTTCAGACGCAACAGCTTGAAACTTGGACACAACTGGGCGTTCCAACAGGACAAACATGTGTCAAAACTGGTTTGGGAATGAATAAAGTTTGTGGAATGGCCTTCCCAAAGCCCTGATCTCAGCCATATTCAGAATTATGGCAGAAGCTTGTTGACGGCTACCAAAAGTGTCTGGTTGAGGTGCAGAGATATTTAACCAGATATTAGTGGGGGTGTAAAGTATTTATTTACATTGTTAACTTACTTAGTAAATAGTAAAAGTGGGCTCTCCCAGGGGTTTTGCACATTTTTCATTTTCTTGCATGTTTTATAGTCATGATTGTGAATTACCTACTGTTTAATTTCTCTGCTGTGAATTTGCCTCAAATCTAAAGCAGGGCAAAACAAACAAACAAAAAAAAAAAAAACACATCTGAGAAATATGAAAAATATGATGCAGCAACTGCTCAGACAGTCTGCTGCTAAACAACGACAAAAACTCTCCTCCCAGGACAGATTTCAGAGAGGCAGCTTCTGCTGAAAGTTCAATCACGTCAGTCTCAAAATGCGGACGTTCAATCAGGAGTTTGTCCAAGAGCCGATGTGTAAACTCACGTGTTTGTTCGTGGATGCAGGAAACAGATGGAAGAGGAAAAAGGACCCTAAGTCTCAGCTTATGCACCGCTGCCTGCAGTGTAGCTGCACTCCTGATCTCAGGGCGAATGTTCTTTGATATCTGCGGATTTTTTTCCCCTCTTTTATCATTTGCCTGTATGAACTTCATTGAAAATATCCTTTAAGTAGTGCTGAGTGAGAGCAAAGAGAGCTCAGCTTTAAATCGCAGCTTTACTTTTACTCAGCTCTCACTGTCTCTGAGTGGTGACCGCAGCACACAAATCAGACATGCAGTATGAGTCTGTGTGCATCCACCATCACCGCTCTGTCCAGTCAGTCATCCTCCCAGCCCTGCTGCAAGGCCATCTGACTTCCTTTGTGTCCTAGCCTAACCTTGGACCAGCATCTTTGCCTCTGCTGCTGCTGGCTTCCCATCAGCTATTCTTAGCTTCACTTGTGCTCTGGCTTCACAGCAGATACGTCAGTGTAAAATGCCACACTTCACCGGATGGTGTAAATAAAATGGGCCTGCTGGTTGGGAGCATCTCTGGAGGAAATGACAAATCACTTTAGATCATAAACAACAGAGCAGCGGTGTTACTAGAAAAAACATCTCATGGGGAATAGTCTGGTGGTTTTCTGTCTGACTGTGATGGAGCAAAATATTTGTAGGCCGTCCTCTCAATACATCTCTCAGTGGTTGGCTTTCCTTTCACTGCAGCTCTGCACTTAAAGTCGTAGTTAGACAGATGAATTTTCCCTTTTTCTGTTTACTGCCGAGGGGATGTGGTTGCCGGGGGGAGATTAGGTTAGACACACTTAAACCCCAGGAGAACACATCACTACTAAAGCACCGTGCTGTCAGACACCGAGAGGCTGCAGCCGAAAAAGCGTTTGATGCTTTGCTCAAAGGAGCTGATTGGATTGCAGGTGGAAGGGACAGCGGTGGTGGTGGTGAAGTGCTGCATCTTCATTTCCTGTTTGTCTTTTTTTAAACAGATAACTGTAATAATTTTTTAAAATGCCAAAAAAAAATATTTTCATGCTGCTTAATAGTCACATTTTATGAAATCACTTTGGTTACAGAAAATTCATCATCATCCTCCTCATCATCCTCCAGTTTCATGTTGGTATGTGAACCATGCTGTGTGGCACGTTCATCACTGGACTGATGCCAGCTGCCCCCTCAGGCTGTGTGTGTGTGTGTGTGTGTGTGTGTGTGTGATATAAAAGTATGCGTGACTCCTTGTGACATAACACAATCATGGTTATGTATTTCTGCTGCCATGGGCAGGTCAGGAGCCTCTGTGGTGTTATTGATGCAGCATCATGTTCATGGTATATGCAGATCTGACCTTCATGATTCAGGCCCAACAAAGACTAAAATAGACTGTATTATTTCATATTACTTAAAATAATCAGCTTATATGATGCTGTGATGGAGCTTTCAGCAGATATAAGGATTTATAATGAATTCATCCACGCTTCACCTGTGTAGCCATATTTTATGTTATTATCACTGTGATCATATTATCTATTTTATGCAGCGACCTCCACATTCACACAGCAGTAAACACATATACACAAACGTCTGCTTATAAATGCATAACATTCATAACTTCCTGCACCACCTTTTGCCCAGCTGTGATGCTGCTCTGCTGCATGTGCTGCAGACAGTGCCAAGATCACTTTACAAATAATGTGATGATGCATTTCTGCATTTACCCAAGTGCATTTGTCTATGTTAGGTTTTGTAAAAGAGAGAAAAATAATCCTATCACTCATCAGATCACATACACACCAAAGAAGACTGCATGAACTGCACACGCAGCTAGAAGAGCCTAAAATATTAATGTATACCCTGATATTCATAGACCTATGTCCAATAGCATATTCACTCTCCAGCCACTTTATTCTGTTCAACTACCCATGCTGTACTGTATATCTAATCAGCCAATCACATGACATTAACTCAGTGCATTTAGCCATGCAGACATGGTCAAGACAACCTGATGAAGTTCAAACTGAGCATCAGAATGAGGAAGAAATGTGATTTAAGTGACTTTGAACGTGGCATCATGGTCTGAGTATTCCAGTATCTGTTGATCTGCTGGGATTTTCCCACACAGTCATCTCCAGGGTTTACAGAGAATGGTCCAGAAAAGAGAAAATATCCAGTGAGCGGCAGTTCTCAGGGTGAAAATGTTTTGTTGATGTCGGAGGTCAGAGGTGAATGGCCAGACTGCTTTGAGCCAATAGGAAGGCAACACACACCCAAATAACCGCCAGTTACAACCAAGGTTTGCAGAAGAGCATCTCTGAACACACAACATATAGAATCTTGAAGCAGATGGGCTACAGCAGCAGAAGACCTCCTGTTAGCTAAGAACAGGACACTGAGGCTACAGTTCACACAGGCTCACCAAAACTGGACACAGAAGACTGAAAAATGTTGCCTGGTCTGATGAGTCTAAAGCATCCTGCCTTGGATCAACAGTTCGGGCTGCTGCTGGTATAATGGTATCATTCAGGCCATTTCATCTCACACTGCTCTCTTGAACATGGCAGTGGGTCACTGCATTCAAATGGCCTCCACAGTCAGCAGATCTCAATCCAATAGAGCACCTTTGGGATGTGGTGGAATGAGGGCAGCTCATCGTGGATGTGCTGCTCATAAATCTGCAACGGCATGAAGAATTAGGGCAGCTCTGAAGGCAAAAGGGGGTCCAACCCAGTACTAGCAAGGTGTACCTAATAAAGTGTAGCGTACAACAGCATATATAATTCACAAGTAATGACTTGTGAGAATCCAGACAGATGAAGGTAAGGTATCATTACAGGTGCCATATTTGTTTCCTCTCTCCTCATCACGTTAGTAATCTATTTTGGCACGTCAACATTTTTTATTCCATTTTTCCAGACAAAACTCATACATCATCTTTATGTGGTTACAGCCGTGCCTTCAGTAGGTTCATATTTAGTGTTGTGTGCCACACTTTTCAGTATGCAGAAAACTCTGCTAAAACATATTGATGTGTGCTGCTGAAAGTTCTCCCTTAACACACAAATACAACAAAGGTTATTTCTCCAAACTTGCTCCACATACTGCAGAAAACAGAGCTTTGGGACAAAAGTGCACAAACACTGGACACACTGTGGGCTGCGTATGCAGGAGAGCGCAGGAAAAGAGAAACTTTGCATCAGTCAAGTATTGCCCGAAGTAACGTATCCAACCTCGGTTATCGCCCACGTCAGCTTGACCACATCGCCTTAATTGCTGGAAGAAGAGGCATGAGTGCACGAAGATGCGGGTCGTAGACTTTCCAGCATCGTGCTGAAAAGATCCGTCCTTTGGTAAGTGGAGCAGGAGATAAAGGACTGTAAATTCTGACCTTGTGCCACGAGATGAATCTGAAGGATCATGAGATGAGTGAACATCCTATAGCTGATTTTATAAAGTCACTGCTTGTTGCTGAAAGATGAGAGCGATCTGTCTGATTGAGCTTCAGAGTGTTTAAAAGGAAACTGTTTTCTTTGTGGAACAAATAACAGTACAGGACTGACAAAAAGAAAAAAGAAAGAAAGAAAACATTTTAATTACTCAAAAAATGATACAGAAATAAATATATGAATAATTAATTAAATGAAAAAATAAAGAAGATACCAAGAATGCTGGGGGGGGGGCATACAGAAATTAAAAAAAATATTAAATAGAAAAGTAAATAAATTGGAAATAATGGAAGAAAAATGGATGCAGAAAAAATATTAAATAGAAAATTAAATATTATTAAATTAGTTAATACCAATTTAGGTTTTTTTTAAATAATTCTGGCATTTTCATAATTTTTCATTATTCGTTTATTTTTTGTATGTGGACACCTAAAGATCACACCCCTGGGATTTATTTATTATTGTTATTACAAATTTCCACCTGTCAAACAGCCTCAGTCCACCTCTGAATTCTGCTGTGATTTTGGGGTGTAGGCTTTGCTCAGCTGCAGAGGGGGGAGGTGAAGCCGGATGGTTCAGGGAACAGCATTGGGTGAGGTGAGTGGCACACCTGTTGTCCAGTGGATAATTACTCTCTCCCTGTTTCTAGTGTGACTGACTGAAAACATTCGAGCACCAAGCAGTGTCACACATGGTAAACCAGCCGGGGAGAGCTGGAGTCAGTGGAGAAGGGAGAGTGTCCCCTCAGCTGGGCGCAGCAGCAGCAGCAGCAGCAGCAGCAGCAGCAGCAGCAGCAGGGTGGATCTGTTAAAATGTTGCACGGGAACAATTTAAATAAAGTGTTGTCTGGACCTGAGGAGCAGTATTAGATATTCTGTGCTGAACCCATGAGTGGCTGAGTCTTATGTCACACCATGAACAGCGGTGTCCGCATACTTTTGTCCATATTTTTCTTTCACTGTAGTCACACTGATTGGTCTTGATAGTACCATCTTTATTCTCTTATTGATTATCATAACTTTTTTCTTTTCATTTGATTACCTTTATATATTTTTTGATGTCGTTTGGTCTCTTAGGCGTAGTAACATTTTGACACAGACTAAATTAGATACATATGCAAATGCAACTTTATAAATTTCTCGTGTTTTTGTTGCTTTTAGGGTGACTTTTCATAATCTCCCATTAGTTTATTAATGTTGCTTTGAGTCAGGCTTTGAGGTGGGCAAATATCTTTTTATTGTAACCACGGGAGTCAGTTTAATTTTCTGTGATGAAGAGCTAATTTGGTTTAAAGCGCATATTTTAAAGGGATTAGATGATTAAAGGGGCTTCAGTTCCTTAGGTCACCTCAATCAATAATTAGTAATTTGGTAAATTAAAGAATAAAGCCAACAGCAGAAGTAAAACAAAATTCATATGTTGATGCGGCGCAGAGGTTGAACATTTCCAGCCTGTCTGCAGACTATACATCCACTCTGCACAGCTGTGAAATTTGTTGCTTTAAACGCGGTTCCCGTTTGAAATGTCAGAAATGTTAAACCCACCCTTGGGATGCTGCTTCTGCTCCTTCACCCTCTAAAAGGCCATGACTTCTGAATGTATAGTGAGCGGAGCATACAGCATGAGTACCCACAAGCATCAGCATGGTGGATCCTAGTAAATTAACTTCAATAGCAGGGCACTGAAGCACTTTCTAATCAGTACCTTTGGATGCCTTCAGTGTTACCTATATATGCTCCAGTGCTCTGCAAAGATGGAAAAGACTGTTCACTTTATTTTCCATAAGGGAGTGTCCCTAACACTGCGTAATATGGCTGTCACTTTAATACATTCTGTTTCAGCTGAGAGATGGTTGAATGACATGCTACCCCACTTTTAAAAACATGATGTGATGGGGAAGCTTGTTATTTCTCTTTGGAGCTCCTCGCCCAGCACTGACTGTGAGGGATTTGACACAGTTTACATTGAAAATCAAAGTCAACTTGAGGCTCCTGAAAAAAAATGGGCAAGACATGAAAATGATGTGCAATCATCTGAGAGGATAAAAATGACTCACTGAATTTTTTTATGTGCCTTTGCCACAGATATATTGAATACATTGCTAATATAGATTTTAAAATTAGGCTTATAACTTTCCTTTTTGATAAAGGGCTGATCAGATGATGCTGAACCACCCCTTAGTTACGCTCCAATAGGCCTAGGCTGCTGGGGGGTTCCCATGATTCACTGAGCGTTTCTTTTCATTCACCTTATTTACTTGTTTATACTTCACTCTGTATTTAATCATTATTATTAATCTCTGCCTCTCTTCCACAGCATGTCTTTAGTCCTGTCTCTCTCCCCTCAGCCCCAACCGGTCACAGCAGATGACTGCCCCTCCCTGAGCCTGGTTCTGCTGGAGGTTTCTTCCTCAATCAATCAATCAATCAATCAATCAATCAATCAATCAATCAATCAATCCATTTTTATGTACTCTAAAAACGACCCCTTTCGGGGTATGAGAGTACAATTAAAAAATTTAAAGCAATCTTAACATCATGGCTTGTGTACAGGAAAGGTTTAAAAGTAGTTAAAATAAACAAAAACAAACATAAACAAACAACCAAATAAACAAACTGTAAAGTCTGTGAGCAATAAATCCAAAATCCGAATGTGTGAAAGAACATTTCTGATTTGACGCAGAGAATTTACAGGAAATTATTTAAAATAATATAAAATTATTTTAATAAAGTTAATCAGATTAAACAATATTGTTTCGTTCTTGGTTTGCAACAGTTCAGAAAAATTTTATATATTTGGATTACAATTTTTTTTTGTCTCAGATAATTTTCATGTCTGGGTTTTAAAAAATGGGCAAACCAGTATATAATGATATTCATTACTGATAGCCCTCATATTACCAAGATTACATTCAGCCTGCGTTATATCATTTTTTAAAAATGACCTTCTGTAATAGGGAGCCGATGGTTTCCACAATGAAATTTAGCAAAAAGGATATGATCACGATAATTCAAGTTAGAGACAAGGTAGTTTTCCAAAGAATTTTCAAGTTTAAAGTGACAATGGTTGGAACATAACCTATTACTCTGTATTTCACCATACCATTTTTGCTTATAAATATCATCAATTCTCAGACTAATGGTATTCCTAAGCCAATCAGCATCAATTAATCCAATATTTGGCCACACGTAGTAAAACCCACAATTATTTATAATCTCATTAACTTTTGAAACCCATCTTGATTTGAAGACATCTTTATCATACATATCTTTAAGTGGTCTGAACATGGCATTGGAGAACTTTTTTTCTTTACTATTAGTAAGATAACTCAAAAAATGTATCATTCTGTTGTATGCTAGTGCTTCAATGCTACACTGACCCAATTCCCCAAATTTGCTGTCCTTTTATTAACTCCAAGTAAAATTTTTAAAAATTTATTTTGAAACATAATAACTTGATCTAATTTATTAAAACCCCATACTTCAGATGCGTATAACAAAATGGGTACGATCAATCTGTTAAAAAGTTCACACTGAATATCAATAGGGAGATTTGCCTTGATTTTCAGACTAAACAGTGCACGTCTGGCTTGATTAATTTGTCAATCACTTTAGTAAAGTTACCATTATAATTAAATGTGCTACCTAGGTATATATATAATCCCTACAAACTTCAATCTTATCAGGGCCAAAATGGAAAATAGGAAAATTCTGGATTTTGCCCCTGGAGAACGCAATAATTTTGGTTTTAGATGTATTTACCATGAGTTTCCATTCCTTACAGTACTTATAAACACAGTTAAGAGCCAGCTGTAACTCACCCTCAGATTCTGCCATAACAATAGTATCATCCGCATAAAGAAGTACATATAACCTAATATACATGTCAACCTCCTCACTACTAAGAAACTCAGAAAACTTAGATGCAAAGCTATTTAAACCTTTGTAAGATTGACTCAAATAATTATCACAGTCATTTAAATTAAAGGCAAAAAGTAATGGCGAGAGATTTTCACCTTGCCTTACCCTCACATTACATCTAAAGAAATCTGACAATTTAGACCCAACTTTGATACAAGATTTTGCATTGCTGTATAAATTATATATAACATTAAAAATGTTGCCATTAATCCCATGTCCGATCAAATTCTTCCTGTTAAAAGGGAGTTTTTCCTTCCCAGTGTCACCAAATGCTTGCTCACAGGGGTTCATTTTAACTGTTGGGTTTTTCTCTGTAATTATTGTAGGGTCTTTACCTTACAAGATAAAGCACCTTGAGGTGACTGTTGTTGTGATTTGGTGCTACATAAATAAAACTGAATTGAATCGAATAGATAATGATGTTACATATACCAAATGCTGGAGTAGTTAATGAGACACTTTAAGGTGGGAACTACACGCAGCTGTGCACAAGAACAACTACAAACAACATGGCCAAGTAGTTATTAATGTTATACTTTTTCTCAAAATTATAACACTTCAGTACACCTTAATAAATAGGCGAATTAAAACAATTTTAGCCTCCAGGCTGTCCATCTATTTAAATAAACATTGTGAAAAACAAATAAAAACACTCTCCTGCAGTTTTTCTAGCATGCATGTTTATTTCTGCTGTAAAGTTTCTGCGGGACTGACTCACTTTTGGAACCAGCCTCCAGTGGTCATTAGGAGAACTGCAGCTTTGGGCACTCCCACAGTGGCTTCTTTTCAGCCGCTGAGGCCGCTGCCTGAGAAAGACCCAATCTCTATGCAAAGCGAACTGAGCTCCCATCACCAGCTTTAAAGATGCTGAGCGGTGGATTTTGTGACACAGCCAGACTCGGCCTGTTTCCCATCTTTGCGATGAGCTTTATTCTCTTTTTAACTTTCAAAAGAAAGAAAACTAGGAGGAAATATATTAAGATTTTATTCCAGGCTGCTTTTGGCAGGGCTTTGAAGCTGCATCTACCCTCAGGTTTGTTAAATAGGATTTAAAGAAACATAACTGAGAATTTAACTGAAATAAATTGAATTTTTAAAAAAGTTATAAATGCAGGGGCACTTGAATGCATGATTTTATTATTTCTGAAAACCAGACCACAGTCCTCGCTGTGCAAGACTGTTTTTGTTTGGAGGATTTGTTCCATCAGCTGCAGGAACTCCGCCCTCCACCTTCGACCTTCCTAAAAAGGGACCAAAGCTAAAAGGCCACTTTCTCTTAAGCAATCAATATAGCATCTATCACTCACCCAAAAATAGCCCAGTTTTCTGCTTTGCAAAGAAAAGCACCAGAGTAAAAGGCACTCTTTATGAAGGGTTTATGACATGTAACAACGTTTCTGATTCATTCATTTTCTAATGTTTTATGGATCAAATTGTGGAAACCTTGCAACAGAACTGGGCTATTTGACCTCTCACCTCCTATACAAGGGTTGCAGGTAATCTAAACCACAATCAATTTATTGTATTTACTGCAGACCCAAATGGATCACAGTAAAGGCCAAGTACCGCGGAGTTGTTGGTCACATGTCAGCTGCTGGATGAACTGTAATACAATGCAAACATTCGTGATCTCCAGCCGGTGAATCTTTATGACACCGGAGATTCTCGCTCTTTTCCTCCAGCGCCACCGTGTGTGTGTTGTGGATTAAAATGTCTTCCAGCTCAGCCGGATTTGTTTCTGACATTCACGGATGAAGAATTGTACCAACTTTGACAAGCGCCCGGAGAAAGCGTACCTTAACTTGAAGTGTCTGTGCTCTTTACTTGCCCACAGCGCACAGTCTGCCGCCTCCTGCCTCTCATCTGATTAGTGGTCTGCATGTGTCGGGGAACACTGAAGTTGGCTCGGTAATAAGCATTATAAGGCGGTCTGCCTGAGCCCGGTCTGGCTGTGGGAGGGGTCTGCCAAACCTTTCCCTCTAATTGACCAGGGAGCAGAATCAGTCGGGGGAAGCGAGCGGCCACAGACGGAGAGAGAGGTACTCAGCAGACCGCATGTTGGTGCTTAATAGCGTATAATTGGAACACATTACCTGGAATTAGATTTATTAGGCGTCGCGTGGTTTCTAAGTGTTTTGGAAAAGCCAGGAAAAGCTAAAGTGTTAGTAAGCACTGTGGATATTTTATAGCTTGTAATTTTACTGTCTAGCACTGATTTATTGTGACTTGCTGCGCTGTACTTTAAAAAGCTTGCATGTAACCAGGAGAGAGGAGCATAAACCTATAGATTTCCTTTGTGCAACTACTTCGCCGCTGCAACATGCTGCAAAACATGCAAAAAATTCAAGTTCAGCGAGTTTAAACTGTTTTCTTTCTGTATGTTTCACTGGCAGAGACGGACGCATGGGCTTGACAAAACGGGAAACCCAGCCCATGCTCAAATGGCCGATCTGGAACTGTTTTACTTTGATCAGCCTAATCCCGGAGACGTCTCGCTGGTTTTAAATAAGCAAAGTGTCACCGACAGCGGCTACAGCGGTGAAAAGTCACTTGATGCCAGCGGAGGAGAGGATTCAGCACCATGGACAGAGATCCGGAGAGCTCCGCGTCCGGAGGAGGAAACGGAAACATCTTTCACCTGCAAACATCAACATAATCATCATGATGAAGATGGTGATGATGTGCAGCTGATAGGGACGAGTCCACAAACCTGCAGACTGAGTCAGCGCTCCTCAAGTGAACTATACGAGGAGGAGGAGGAGGAGGAGGAGGAGGTAATGGAGGAAGAAGAGGAGGACATCCCGGAACTTTACTTGCTGTCCGACGACGACCTCTCCTCTGAGGACTCGGGGAAGTCGGTGGATTACGGCTTCATCATCGCCGTCACTTGCCTGGTAACTGGCATCTCTCTGGTCGCCATAGCTTACACGGTCCCCAGGGACGTCCGGGTGGACCCGGATACCGTGTCCGCCCGGGAGATGGAGCGCCTGGAGAGGGAGAAAGCCAGAGTGGGCGCCCATCTGGACCGGTGTGTCATAGCGGGACTGTGTCTGCTTACTCTCGGGGGCGTGCTGCTGTCCACGCTGCTCATGATCTCCATGTGGAAAGGGGAGATGATGAGGAGGAAAGCCTTCGCCTACTCCAAACACGCAGCAAAGTTGTACGGCTCGATCAGTTTGAGAGCTGGCTCCAGCCCGACTCGGGAATCCTGCTCACATTTGTCAGTGGCTGATGAGGATTTAGAGGTGCTCAGCTGAAATTATGGATAGGACAAGCGGAAAAGACTCAGAAAGTGCTCAGAAAATCCCGTCAGAGCTGTCCTATAATCGGCAGGTTTAATGCCTTTTTTAATTTCTAGTAGCTAATGCTAGTATTTTGGTTGATAGACTTCTTTTGAAAGGATAGGCTCACATTTTTTCATGTCTGTTGCGATACAGCTCTCTCCATTTAAGACTCACTGGTTGCTGTTATTGTCCCTTCTGCTCATCCAATCTCAGCAGAGGTGATAGGGGCCAAAATCCACAATCCTCTTTCTGGATAGATGCATTAGAAGCATAAATGGAAATATACATATAAATGTAAGACTTTTAGTGGTTTGATTTGCATATATAGAGCCCAAAAGAACAGAGCTATTCAAGAACTCAAGGGACTATTTGGTATGAGCATGCTGCTTTAGGTACCACGAAGCATGAAATACAGCCAGGAAGCCCAGACTGTGCAACAGATGCACTGAATGTGCCAAAACGCTGCACAGCAGGTTTCTAAAGCACTTGAAGCTGGAAAGCTGTAATGATGGCTATCATTTTGTCATTGTGGTTTTGGTTGTGGAGGAAATAACAGAAATATGAGTGGTCATGCCAAAAGAAAGCATTAGATTTAATGAAGAGGGTCTGCTCATGTTTTCTCTAAACTTACAGTCAGTGCAAACATCACTTTTTGTGTTTTTATCCGTCCACTCAAGGTTAAAATCAGTGAAGACAATGAGTGGATCTTGATTTTTGTTTTCCCCATCTTAGGCTGAATCAGCTTGCACAGCTCAAGCATTAAAACAAACTATGGTTTTAGTCCACCTTCTCTCAGATTAGGAGCAATTACAGCAAACAAGACATCTGTGTGTGCACCCACTGTGTGTACATGCTAGTGCTCTGTTAAGACGGACCTGAGCAAATGTCACTCTATTCTTTGGGTACGCATAGATGGTTATGTGCTATAATATACTGAGATTTTAAAGGCTAAACACATGACTCATTCTGTCCTGAAATAAATATTCTGTTTACATTGGAGGTACCGCAGGTGGTTTTCCTTATAAGGACCCCTGACCCATCTTGTTGTTTTCCTCTGCATCAACTGCTGCTAATGATGCTGTAACTTCAGGAAATCCCTGTTTAAATGCCAGTGCAGACTTGTATGCTGAAAGGCCTGTGTGCTGTAGCTGCAAGCGACAGCAAACCTGAACCAGGAGTGGTGCTGTGTCGTAAGGATCTGTAGCCTTCAGTTTCCACCTTGTCAGAAACAGAACTCCAGTGAATTACAACTAACAAAGCTCTGCAGAGCAGGCGTTCAGAAATAACAATAGCACAAATCCATGTTGGAAATTCTGTTTGACATAAGTGTGACTTGGTGAGGCGAGGCTTGTATTTGCTCAGATCTGTTGAGACGCAAATAGTAATACCACAGGAGGTGTAATTAGATTTTGTGGTTGAGCACCGATGTCGGGGAAGCTCAGTGTATGCCGGATACACTTGGGGGTTTTGACTGCAGATGTTCAAACGCTCACAGAGAAAGACAGAAAGAGAATCAACAAACCCCTGGGGAAAAGCTCTCCTGGTAATTGGAGTTACTTAATTGCTCATGGGAGGCCTGTGAATCAGCAAAAAATAAAATAACCCCAGAGCATTTCAACAGCTATCTCAATCAAGCCATTTATCAAAAGAACCAAACCGTTCCAGCTGCAATATGAGAGTGAAATGTCACATTGCATTGAGAGGGAAGGAAGCGAAGGATCGCCTGTTCTCACAAAAGATGCTGTGAACAAACAGTTTGATCCCCTGCTCGGGGAGTGCAGACATGTGTGCTGTGCAATAATTGGAAGTGCTTATGGCTAGCAGGATTACATTATCCTCCACGCGACCTTCATTCTCTCACCTCGTTAATGTAATTAAATAGGTGCAATTCACTGATCACTATATGAAATATTAAGTTGATTTCTAAGGCTAATCTGCCCTCATTTAATGCAACATCTTGAGGAGTAGGAGTTTTTAGAGGTGTGTGGTGTTTTCTTGTATTTATGAGGAAAGAAAATTTCTTTCTTCAATGCTTTTATTTGGGAATGAAATGTTGAGAATCTCCTACTTTTCCTCAGCTTCGCTTGTCTGCAGCGGCTGATGATTTTTTACATTTTCCCCGGTTTGCCTTTTTCCATAGCCATCAGAGAACAGCTGGGAGCTTCTGGCATTAAGAATGTGGGACCAGAGAGAGTGGTATTGCATAGTAAGAGAGTCAGTTTTCATAGTTGTGGAAACATGAAAGTCAGACTCCTAAATCAACACAACCTGCAATGCACTCAGCTCTATTGGGGCTAGCGTCTGCGAAGATATTAGTCTTTCCAGCTCTTGTTCAGTAGAAATTCTCCCAGTCGGCATACTTATTTTGAGATTTGTCTATGAGCATGCAGAAAATGTCTAATTTTAACATCAAATTATCTATGTATGTGGGAATTAGAGACAACGAAATGTCCCACCAGTAATAAAGTTATGTTTTTTCCAGCTTTAAGTAGCTTTGAGTTCATTTCTTCCCCTTTAAAACATTTGAAAACATGGTAAAATAAGGTCCACATTAGTCACGTCTATTTAATCCCACAGCATCCAAGGCCATGAATTAAAACTCTTAGCTTTTAAAAAAGTCTTTTATAAACTGTGTAATATTTGTGACTATATGTGCAATGAAAGAAAGTCAAATATATTGTTAATGGAAACACACAAATTATTCATAAATCCACGATCCTTTGTGTTATTTCCAGATTGTCTGCATTTACAGTGAAAGGAATAATTGATGTCATTCAGCTTGATTCCACTCCTGGTCATCCACGCACACCTTCAGAATGAGGCACCTCTGTGAAAGGACTGCCGACGAGCAGACCAGCACTCAGTGAACACTCACGCACAACAGTATGGATGTGGCTTTATCAGTGTGTGTTTTATTGGCAAATTAATAATCCAGTGATTGTTAATCAGGGGCTAATTTCACAGCATCTCAGACTGGTTTATAGACTGGTCTTCAGATCAAAAGCAAAGCAAAGTTTTGCCTCATGTTATTCAAGCAAATGCAGTCTGTGGAGTGTCTTTGGAGCATTTCACAACCCACAGAGGGAGAACAACCAGGAGCTGGAATAAAGTTACAATAACATGTTTGAAGAATTTACCAGGAAGTCCTTTAATTTCACTTCCTTTTCTCCAAGTCCTTCTCTCTCTCTCGCTCTCTCTTTTTACTGCCATCTAAAGAGTTGAGTTTCTTCATACAGCTGACCACATAATCATTTTTCCTTGATCTCTAACTGTCAGTTGTATTTTTTATGAAACTGTGCCAAAAGAAAACTTTGCTTTCCTGTTTGAGTCGTCCTTATGCAGGTCTTACAGTTTCACAGCTTATTTTTAGGCTTAAAAAGTTCCACAGTTCTGGCTAACTGAGAACCAAGTGACATCTGCATGAGTGCCAAAAATCACAGTTTTTCTAAAGACCACTTGAGGCATGGGAGTCAGTCACAGCAGACTCCCATGTTAAAATGTCCCACTTGGGCACTGGTAAAGCTGGCTGAGTTGAGTGGGTGAGCCATATGCTGAAGACTGCAGGGGCTTGGGTTCAAGTTCAACCCACATCACTTTCTGTGTGTCATTCCTCACTGTGTCCGTGCTTTCCTGTCTGTTCTCTGCTATCCTGTCAAAATAAAGGCTAAAAATGCACTACAGTACTTAGCAGCTATAATAACCATGTGTACAGATGTAGCTAATTTACCACTTTATTTACTCACTTCAGTTGAATCAAGGGTTAAAGCTGTGCATTATTAGCCTCTACGAGGGACAGGTAGGCGAATCACTAAATATGTCAACTATGTTTGTAGAGCTAATTTTGCAGCATTTTTTATGCATTTTAAGAAAAAAAACCCCATCTTACTAACAAACCATCCAACAGGTCTCCAGTTCTTCTGAATGAATTTTTAGCATTGAGCTGTGTTTCTTTGCACTACTCAGCAGGTATCTGTGTATGTGTCACACCCATCCAGTCTGGAGAGATTTCACAAACAAATGTGTGACATCAGGCTGGCTGCTGCCATCTTTAATTACAGTCTTTGCCTAAAACTAAAACCTCCGGCTGACAAAACGGAGAGAAGCACATAATTTGTGGTATAACATTATATCATAGGACTGGCAATAAGAGAAAAATAAAAGGAGCAACTCCCGACTGACTATGATTAACTTAATTTGCTCAACCAAACCATTTTAATCAGCAGATAAATGTTTAAATAATGGTTAAGTAGGATGTAAGCCATACTGAAAACCTATGTTTGTGAATTTCTTATGTTAAAATTTTATTTTTTTATTTTTTTGTTTATTTGCCTCATTTCAAGCCAGTGAGAAAGGCACAGAGAAAACACAGACATCTCTCCTGTGAACTCTGGCCTTTAAGAAATGACAGCCTGCTCACGCTGAACATAGTTGAGCTGCACATTCGAACAGTTCAAACACCTTTTTGTTTGTTCCACAGGCACATTATTGCTGACATAAAGGACCTCGGAAGCTGCAGCAGCTTTAATTGGTGTCTGTGTTTAGTTATTTATTTATTCCAGGGGACTCTCCAGACACAAAATCAAACCTGCAATTTAAAAAAAAAAATCATCACAAATATACAAACACACACACTGGAAAGGACCCCACAAACACCACCATGAACTGGGGTTGTGTGCAAGGACTAACCAACAGATGGATTGACACACACTCTCGTGCACGCTCATAGCCCCTGGTCCTCTCCCCCGCTCTTTTTCATGAATGGAGTTAGTCAGAGTAATCATTCAGGGCAGCTGGCAGCAGGAAATGGAATTGGATTGCTGAAGAGGTCACGTGGGGTCAAGAGCTAGGGTGTGGCTGTTGGACACTGGAGACCAGGAGGAAGGAAAGCCTTTGTAGCTGTGCTTTACATCAGCGTCTGGCAACCACTTATCATCGACTGTCACAACCACTCATCTCACTGAGTGACAGAGCACTGACTGCACTGCACACGAAATCTCGCTGGGCATCGCACAGTCTCACCTACTTTGTTCTGCTGATGTGATAAATTAGGAGTAAGCTCATGTCTCCCTGTCTGAAATGCTTCTCTTGAACTATTGCCTTAACTTAATGACTTATTCAATAATGAGTCTCGTTACTCCTATTGTTGCATAGCAACGGCAGGCAGCCTCAGCCGCAGCTCGGAGAAACAGAAGAAGGGACCAAGCAAGAAATTCTTTATTTTAAAAAAAGGGGGGGGGGTTAAATAACAAGTTGGAAATAAAATCACCATCCATGTCATTTATCTGCTTTATTCATTCAGCTCAGAGGCTTTAAGAACCAAATCCTGCACAAACTGACAGCCTCTTCTTTCAAGCTGTCTTTCAGGAGTTTTTCAGAGCTGAAAGCCATCGAGGCGGATATATACCTGTAGGCTGCATCTTAACGTGGCACTCTGCAGGGAGGGAAGCGCCAGCTATCTGCAAGTATTTGCTGATCAGTTTCAGTTTAAAGGCTGAATCGTCTTTCTTTGAACTTGCTGCAACTCTTTTAGTCTCATTTCACCTCAGCCAAAGTTTAGAAAAAACAATTTGAAGCATGAAAGTTAGTTTTTGAATGTTGTCTGAAGTCTATATAACTTTATCAGTATAGAGAGAGCGAGACAAGACAGACCTGAAATATATGGAGTAGGGCAGACAATCTGAAACGCAGGAAACAAGGGAAAAAAAAACACAGAAAGCAAAAACATGAAATACAGAAAAGTCCAAAACCAAAACTCTTAAAACCAGTTAATTCAACATGCCTGTCCTTGAACTGTGAGGAAACTCACAACTTTCTCTTTGTGTGGTGATATTCAAAGTAGTTTGATTATAAAAGACCCAGAAAATCAAAGGATTACTTGTTAACTTGCAAGAAGCACATTTTATGATGTTGGAAGAGATGTGACTGAGTGAAATGCCCCATTATCATAGTGGAGGACTGGACTCAGGGGTCTCAGGGAAGAATGACTGCAAAAGGAATCTCAGTTAGTGGGTCCAGAGCTCCAGCGTGGACAGGGTCACTGGATAATCTCTGCACCGGGGAAATGCCCTCCCTCGGTAATTCACTGAAGTTCAACCCCAGGCTCCTGCACAGAGGAGATGGACAGGTGAGGCAAAGTCACAGAGTTTGAGCATGCAAACAAGCGTCACTGTTTCAGTGTAACAATCAGGCAGTGTCCAGCAAATCAGACGATTACCGACAGGTGAGTTTGTTATTCACAGGTGTGCAGAACAGGAAACAGAGGAAGGGCCAGCCCTGAAACACAAGGTGTGATTATTCTCACGTGCACACGCACACACAGGCACAGAGAGAAAGGGTGAGCGTGCACAAGAGGACCTATCCAGAGTCTATGACCATGACATGGATATTACATGATATTACATCATGTGACTTTAGTAGGTAAATCAACCTTTGTTGCATTAAATTTCCTTATTAGTAAAAAAAAAATACATCAGATGTATTAATGAGTGCACATATGTGTGTGTGTTTTAAACAAAGATAACTATTATATTAAAAGTAGTCCATCAGTTATGAAGGAAATTTTCTAATCTCCCTCCAAACTCACGTCTACAAACTGCCTGAATCTTCCTTTCCTTTGTTTGTGGTGATTAAGTAAACCACCTGCTGTAGGTTGAGCAGCGCCCACATACTCATGTCCCTTTTTTTTTCTTTTCGTTTTGCTTATCGTTGTCCTGGAAGAAACGCAGAAGGGACACCATAACCATAGAAACGAGGTCAGCCTGTTGCTACGGAGAAATGCCTGTGTGCCACGATGGCTCGGTGTAAGAGAGCTAAAGATGCTCTTCTCTTGATTTTCCACTCCTAATGGCAGCTGTGGCATGTGCGGAAGCTGGCAGATTCCCTCCATTATGCCTGGTATAAAGATACTTTTTGAACTGCAAACTTCATTTGAGGAGACGTGTCAGGCGCTGCTGTCATCATGTGTCTCCCGGTGAACATCCACCTCTGCAGAAACGCAAGAAAAAGACAGAAAATCCTTCGTCTGTCTGCAAACCTGAACTGATCAAACATGAAGCCGGAGCTACGGCTGGCTCTTACTGTAGCAGGGCACCTTACATATAGATATCTCGTCACATAACACAGCTTTCATCAACACTGCATTTTATTTAATACTTTTATACAGTTATTACAATTTAGTTACTCGGTCGTGTCTCACCTGAAACTCGTGTCTGGGCCGTGCAGAAGAATTATTTAGTGTGTTTGTGTGTGTGTGTGTGTGTGTGTGTGTGTGTGTGTGTGTGTGTGTGTGTGTGTGTGTGTGTGTGCGGGTGTGCGTGTGTGCATTTAGAACAAAGCAGCAAACAAACCCACCACCCATTTTCGTACATCTGCAGCTTCACAGTCTTTGTGTTGCTGCAGTGGCGTCAAACTTTTTTTTTGTTGTTGTGCTGTTTTTACTACATCAGTAAGACATTTATATTTTTACTTTGATAATATTTGTATGTATTTGTACTTTTATTTATTTAGATTTCTGATTAATTGTTACCTTATGAAGATGTTTTTGCTACATTGTACTGAAAATTCTACTTCATTTTATGTATGTAAGCTTTTTCATATATTTGTTGTATTTAATGAATAAATAATCTTATCTATCTCACTCCTGCATTATATATACAGTACAGTGCCGTACAGCATACATGAAAATTGTCATGGCTTTTTATAGTGTTGAAATTACATTTATTATCTAGAGTGTGCTTTAATAAAAATGTGTACAGACCCTCAGGGGTACAACTGGTGGACTCTTCATGAATGTGGAATGAATGTGCCGTAAAAAGTATAAAATGCTTGATCACAGTACTAAAATACAGCTGAAAATAACTTATTAAGCTCTATATCAAAACGGCTGTGTCAGTTATTAACGTTTGTGCAGGGATGAGTGCAGATAACATGTTTCTGAAGTCTTCATGTTTATGCTCCATCAAATGCAGATGCATCAAAATGGGACACGATCATCTGAAGCGTCTCTGTGAGAAAAAATGATGTTGCCTGTCTGTCTGCAATTTCACTGAATAGATATTTCAACACTTTGGGTGGTGGTGGTGGTGGTGGAGTGATGGGAGGAGGGTAAATTAATCTCACAGCAGGACAGTTTTGCTTACCTCGTCTCTGATTTATGTTGCAGTTTATACCACATGCCAGGTTTTCAAATGTGAATAGATAGCACCTGCGCGAGAACATAAAGGCTTTCTGCAGAATGCTAATTCCATTTAAGTTGCTTATTTGGGTTGAATCTAAATCTTCAAGGGCAGCTGACATCTTTATCCCACATGTTTACTGACTCGGTGGAGGTTTGCTCAGAAAGAACCGCAGACAAAAGCCTTAGAGGGCTTTATTTGGAGAAATCAATTGAGTGCAATCTTACAGTAACAAACACTGCAAGAGTCAGGGCTTTTTTCTATAACATTGATTAAGTCTGTTCTTTTTTTGCTGCGCTATCCAAATCAATAATTTATATTTGTGACTGAGGAAGGCTGTGGTCTCTGAGCTGTGGCTTTTCTTGTCATCCACTTCAACTATGTAGAATATCCAGGAAGTGTGAATGAAAACTATTTCAGCAGATTTTTATTGCTTGCCTCTAAGTGTCAGGAAGCTACATAACTCAAATAACTAATCTACCAGAAGGTTTTTGTTATTTGTCTGCTTAAGTCCACGCCTGGAAGAGTTATTTGTTGCAGAAATATCTCTTAACATGATGCACACCAAATTTTTAAATGTCACTTCACCCACATATTGTTCGTATTGTTCTGGTTTTATTTGCCCAGATTGTGAATTCCATCTCTGAGTTTTTGCCTCGAGTGGGAGTGAAGAGAAACTGTGTTTGTTGGTAATAACAATACAGAAAGAAGATATGAAAAGGGGCTTATTGTGTTCATATACAACTCTGTATACTGGACTGTAATAGAGCAGCTTTGCATGATTCACAGTTCAAACTAATCCCTGTTTATTTTATGCTGTGATGCACCTGCTGAGTTCATCCTCAAGACACCTTGACTCCTCCCCCTTTAAGGTTACCGTTCCTTTAAAGGCACTTAAAAAGAGGTGGGGCTTCAGTGCTCACAGCCTGAGATGACAATGTTAGGGATCCTGTAGATGACATCATACAGATCCCTGAATATAAAAACTGTCTGAAAATGAGCACTTAGAGCCGTCTGAAGCCTCAGCTTTGGGCTCACAGGGGTTACTTGCACATATTGTATTATTTAAAACATTAGCATCCACAACCATAACAGAAAATGCATGATGAAAAATCAAGGAAAAGCATAATGTTAAGGAATATCTTGGCATTTCAGGAAATAAGCTTACTTGCTTTCTGCACTCTTCCCATCCCACACAGGGGGATCGTGGGGAATTCGTCCTCCTCAGAGGCTGCTGAGACACACTTATGTGGAGTCCTCCAAAAGAACGTGGATTGTTTGAAAAGTTGGCTTGAATATGAAAGGGAGCAACAGTTGAGTACACTTAAAAGTAGAAGAATAAAAAAATCAGAAAGCATGCACATGAAGCACGGACGACAGCAGCAGTGGAGACGTTTCCTTTTTTAATCACTTCGCTACAAATAAACCTTTGAGTGCATTCTGCAAGGCAGGGCTGAGCTAAGGGACCAGCAACAGCACAAGCAAACGAGAGTACCTCCTGTTACCGGTCACTCCACCTAGTTGTGTCACCTCAAAGTGGCATAACACAACTTATTTAGGTGTGAGTCTGCAAAGCTCTGCATAGCACCTGCAGATTGCCAACATAATATGATACCAGGAGTGGTACAGGAATGCTACAACCCAGGAAAAACACCATATTTAATTCATGTAAACACAGCAGTGAAGGTGTCCAATACAAGTTCTATTTACATAGCTGTTACACTACGCAATAAAAATAATCCACTGGCTAAAAGAACGGGGTTGGAAATGAGGAGAGAGTCAGAGTTTGCAGGATTGTGTGAGACAATGTAATGAATTCTGCACTCACACTTAGCAATCAGACTCAAATACCACTGCACACCACTCCGCTGGAAGCCAGGTGCTGCCAAATACCTGACTAGCCAAACTGTGCTCACCTGTTGATCCCAATAAGCCCTCAAGGAAAACTGTCTAAAACACCACGAGACAAAATTATAATAAATTATAATTATACAAAGCTAAAGCCCTACTGCAATAGAGAAATGTGACATCTGCTCTGTAAACACCTGAAATTCAAGTCCACACAGCATGAGCAGCTACACGTCTGTAGGCCTACATCTCAAATACACAGGTGTGAGTCTCCATGATAAAAAATTAAATTAAAAAAAAAAATCACAACAACCAGCACTTTATTCACACCCTCACCCAGCTGATCCACTCAGGGGTGATCAGTCCTCAGCTTGTGTCTAGATAGCTTGTGTGCTCCAAAGCCATCTCAGCCATTTTAATGTCTTCATCAGTGACGCTCCTTATGGCTCTCTTGCTGTGCAGTGCCCTGATCCTCAGCAAGTAGATGGCCCTGTGGAGTGACTGGTCAGCACTCGGCACAGCCTTGGCACTCGTCCAAGCAACAGGTCTTCGATACCCTGTTTCAGCAATCGCCTACGAGTTCGTCATACTTGGCTCTCTTGAACCCAGTCTTCCTCAGGACACAGTCAATTCCAGCAGGACCGCCTGCCTCAATGATTCTGATACTAGAACCACATATGTGTGGGGAGATTTTGGCTAAAAGTGTTTCCACTATAGCGACTGAAGCGTGCTCCGCTCTGTGTGTGGGGAAATGAGACCACATACACTGTGAAAAAATGATTTGCTCCCTTCGTGATTTCCTTGTTTGTTTGCACATTTGTCACACTTACATGTTTCAGGTCGTCAGACAGATTTTAATATTAGACTAAGATAACCCGAGTAAACACAAAACCCAGTTTTTAAATGATGAGTTCATTTATTAATAGAAAACAAAAGATCCAAACCCACCTGGTCCTATGTAAAAGAGTAACTGCCTGGTTGTGCCACCGCTGGCAGCAAGAACTTCAATCGAGTGTTTGTGATAACTGGCAGTGAGTTTTTCACATCATTGTGGAGGAATTCTGACGCGCTCTTCTTTGGAGAATTGTTTTAATTCAGCCACACTGGAGGATTTTCGAGCCTGAATGGCCTGTTTAAGGCCAAGCCAAACGATCTCAGTCTGATTAGAGTCTGGACTTTGACTGAACCACTCCAAAACCTTACATTTTTTTGTTTAGCCACTCAGAGGTGGACTTGCTGGAATGTTTTGGATCAGCGTCCTGTGCTTGAGCTCCAGGGCACAATGAACTGATGGCCAGTCTCCAGTGGTGGAGACCTTCCTGCATGGTTCTGGCTCGGCAAGCAGGTGCCCACTGCATCTTGGTCTTTGCTGTAGGTTGTGTCCACTTGGGGTTTCTGGGCTTGTGTGGGTTCTCAGCACCACTCTGTGTAATGATGTTTGGACCCTGGAGATTCTGGTGATGTTGATGAAAGTGGGAGTGTCCTCAAAATCACCACAGTGCCTGGTTTTGTTTCTGCTAGGTTCTTTATCCTTGTTTAAGTGTCTGGTTACCGGGTTTCACTGAAATGCATTTTGCTGCCCTTGAAGGGATTTGGAAAAGATCACATGCATGTCCTCACATGTCTGCACAGATGAGCACACACACACACACACACACACACACACACACACACACACACACACACACACACATACCTAATGATGTGTCAAAAGAATATCAGGTGACAAGTATATCACTAGCCTCATAGCGTAATGGCCTAAGTCATATTTTGACCAAACTGAGATATCCATCCAAATGAATCTACAATGTTAGCAAAGCAGAATTAGGCAGGTATCTCAATGTGGCAAAAATATGACTTAACGATATGTAAAACTTTGAACATTAAACTTTTGTCTCGTCAGTCCACAGAATATTTTCCCAACAGTCTCAGAGATCATCCAGATGTTCTTTGATAAATATGAGACGAGTCTTTGTGTTCTTGTTGGCCAGCAGTGGTTTTCTTCTTGGAGCTCTCCCATGGATGCCATTTTTGCCCAGTTAATTTCTGATTGTTGAATCATGAACTCTGACCTTAACTGAGGCAAGCGAGACTTGCAGTTCTTGAGATGTTGTTCTGGGTTCTTCTGTTAGCTCCTGAATGAGTCGCTGATGCACTTTTGGAGTTTTTGGTAGGCCGGTCGCTCTTGGGAAGGTTCCCACTGTTCCAGGTTTTCTCTGTTTGTGGATAATGACTGTCACAGTGGTTTGTTGGAGTCCCAAAGCCTCAGAAATGGCTTTGTAACCTTTTCCAGACTGATAGATATCGGTGACTTTGTTTCTCACCTGTTCTTGAGTTTCTTTATAGTTTTTGAGCTCTTTTAGCCTGCTTCTCTTTGTTAGACAGGTGCTATTTAAGTGATTTCTTGATTCAACAGGTCATGCAGTAATCAGGCCTGGGTGTGGTTACTGCAACTGAACTCAGCTTTCAAAAAAAGGACTATAAGGGACTGGCAAAATAAAAGAGTAAATGACTAGACGTGGCAGAAACACAGACTGAGGAAACACAACAACACAGGGGGAGACTTCACCAGACGTGGGACACAGGGAACGCATAACAACTGAAACAAGGAATTAAATATAAATGAACTCTAGTCAAGATCATACCTCAAATGACTAAACTAAGAAGACTCAAAGATAAGAATTTAAAAAACAACCGTGAATTAAAAAGGAACAACTACAAAAACAATAAACTCAGAATCGAGCAGAGACACAAAACAGAGCTGAGAGTCCGAAACAGAAAACCCTGGGTCACAGATCCAGGACTGTGACAGCTGGACATATTTTTATCCAATTGTTTTATTTGTTTTCTGTGATAAATGACTGCAGTCATTCATGCTGCAAGACAAAGTCTGCATGTTCTGCTAAGGCTCATTTTGATTCACAAATATCCATTCAGTGAATATAGCCGCCCTCTTTTCCAAACAGTAACTTTATGATTCCCTGAATGTCGTGAACTTAAGCTATAGCTACAAAATCGTGGCTTATACTCTCCCCTGATGGCCACTGCACTAGTCAGCAGAAAAACTGAAGAAATGTGACCGTTAATGCTCACTAACATGTTCATATCATACAAAAACATAAGAGGGATGAAGAGCAGGACTTGTTCTTGGTTTGGAGCCACTGAAAAGCTGCCCGTGGAGACTTCAGAGCATCACTGCATCGTGCCAGGAAAAAGCCCTCTGCAAAACACTGAGAACATGCAAACTCCACGCAGCAAGAGGTCCCGGCCAAGGTGGATTCGAACCCAGACCATCTAGCTGTCTGCCACAGTGCTAACCACCACACCACCGTGATGCCCATAAAAAAAATAAAACATTCAATTCAATTTGATTTGTATAGCACCAAATCACAACAACAGTTGCCTTAAGGTGCTTTATATCACAAAGTAAAGACCCTACAATAATTAGAGAAAATCCAACAGTCAAAACGACCCCCTATAAGCAAGCACATGGTGACAGTGGGAAGGAGAAACTCCTTTTTAACAGGAAGAAACCTCCGGCAGAACCAGGCTCAGGGAGGGGCAGTCATCTGCTGTGACCGGTTGGGGCTGAGGGGAGAGAGACAGGACAAAAGACATGCTGTGGAAGAGAGACAGAGATTAATAATAACTAAAACATGTCACGTCATCAGTGTTCCTCCTTTTTTCAGCCTTTGTGCACAGCTTTTTTTACCAGTGTGAGCACCTGAACACCTCAGTGTGAACAGTTTTCACACAGTTAGAGCCTTCATGCTCTTGAGTTTTTAGCTTTGATTTTTCAGGGCTGTGGCAGAGGCAGACTCTCAAAACCTGGAGAAATACGACTGTAACAAAAACTGCAGCAGATAGAGAGAAGTATCCTTTGGGTGGGTGGTGGTGGGTGGGTGGGGGGGCTGTTATGAGGTGAACTTAACGAGCAGTACTCCCAAAATATTTCTTCATAGCCTGGCAGATGTTTAGTGAACAGTACAGGTCTGTGGAGTTCAGGATGTGCCAGCTGACTCACGAGGTTGCGAGTGACTCGTTGTGACAACATATCCATCACTGTGCTGGAGCCAAAGTAACGCATGCAAAATGTAAATGGTTTTATTGCGCACAATAATCTCTGGTGCTTTAGCAGTAATAAACTAAAGTAAATATAAAAGATTCATTGCAAAATGTAACGAGATAACATAACATTTCTTTACTGTGGTTATACGCAGGAGGAGATGGCAACGCGCTCTAATGTTAACTTGTGCTTTTGAAAAGAAGTCCTGAGGAAACATTTCAGGTTTGAAATCTAGAAACACAAAAACATCGTCTCTTTGTTCCCGCACAGCTTGAACGGTAGACCCCATCTGTTCTCCGGGGTGAATTATGCCGTCTGTCATTCAAACCAGATCAAACTGAGGTGTTTCACAGCTGCATCGTGAGCAAACACAAGGCAACTGATGCAAAAAAAAAAAAAAAGTGCATGTACTTACAAACACTTTGTTTCTTGTTCCTCATGCTGGAAAATAATGAGCCTGCAGAAAACTTCACAGACCCCACTCAGTCCCAGGTTCCCTCCTTTAAATCCCTTGTAATGCAGGTAACTACACGGTGCCCCTCTTCAGTCTGATTCTTATCCTCTGGCAGCATGACTGCAATATATACAGTACTGTGGTGTGCTGTTGCTTTGGGTTTTTCCTCTTTATACAAAGTGACTGATACTGTATTCATGGCCTCCCTCCTGAAAGCAACCTCATTTCATCTTAAGTGCTTCCTATGTTGGCACAGTTTTGGATATTTTTATTTTAGCAGGCTCTGCATTTATTAAACACTCTCCATGATGAGTTCTTTCTAATTTATCTGCATAATTAGCTATTAGCTAATCAGAGTAACTATTTTATTTCAAGTATGTCAAGCTGTAGTTTGAGTCTTGCAGCCTCCTCTTGGCCATGCTCAAAGGGAGAAATAAAAGCTGCCACTGAAGGATTAATTTTAGGTGTTATTTTGTCCTCTTCGGCGACAATAACACAGCCAGATTTTCCAGTAAATGGTGCAATGTGAGTCGGAACATTATCTTTACTTTTTAAGACCGCAGGCTGCAAAAACAACACAGGGGGCATTAATTTTATGTCTGTATACTGACGTCATATTAATGATGAGACCAAAGGTGCTTTGTGTGATTTGGTGGATTCATACGAAGGCTTTTGAGCCATAATTCTAAAGACCCTGAGGGTTGTGAGATTTAAACGTTTAGGATTTGTAAGCATTTACATTTAAAGGCACTGAGCAACACATTTAGTGATATCTTCATTTAAGGCTTCATTAAATGCTTGGATCCAAACACAACGGTTCTTTCCAACCTTGATATAATAGCTTGGATTAGAGAGCTCTGCAAACAAATGTGTATTAATCCAAAAAAGATAAGCTCTCTTTTAAATAGTAAAAATGGGTTAAATTAATTACAGTATTATTTATTTTGATTTTAAGATCCTTAACTTTAATGTTTTCACTCACTCTCACAATTTGATATCTGCCCAGTAAATATATAGAGAGACTGTAAATTAAAGATGGACATAGCCATTGTGGCATCATTCACTGGTTTGAGACAGCCCGTTCTGAAGCCTTAGGGCTCCATTATATCAGCCATATTGTTTGTTCGCATGCCAACTACACCCATTTATGCAAGCGGATACCTGCTGCAGTATCCTCCTGAACAGTAGGTGTAGCCACTCGGACAAGACCTCCACATCAAAGCGGATACAGGAGTACTGATAGGTAATGGTGGTTAAAAACAGCGGCACAATGCACCAGGTTACAAAAATCTTTTTTTCTTCTATGTAACATTGCTTACATAGTAACATTTAAAAAATGACCAAAAGCAACCAAAACTAGAAACAGTTTCCACAGATCCAGTTTGGTGAAGCTCAGGAGGCTACTGTTGCTTATTGCAGCATCCATTTCAGTCAGCCTAAAGTCACATCCCTAAATTTATGCCTAATAAAATTTGATCTGATGTGTTTCTCTTCTTTCTTTTTTTTTTAAAATCATACCACACACAGTTGTTTTTGGTGGGGTAAATTAGCTATAGAGACCATAAACTGATCTCTAATTTACACATTTTAACATTTCTGTAGGGACTGTCTCGCTTTAGGAGCCAGCCTCTAGTGGCCTTTGGAAGAAATGCAGTTTTTGGCTATATAAAAAGATGAACTACATGACGCCTCAACAAAAGTGAAGCTAAAACACCTACATTTCCCACTGGTTATGGGCTACAGTATAGGATCTAAATCCCGCCTCCTCCAATGTTAGCCCTAGGCTAGGGAATAATGTGTATTCCCTGGCCAGTTGGTGAGTAGTTGCACGAGGTTGCTTGCTGTTGCTAGATGAAATTGGGCACAAAGGTTTTGATGGACCAAAAACCGCTTCCTCGTTAACAAATTCCCGCAGTTGGCCATGGTTTGCACTGAAGACGCTGGAGTGAGATTTGAAAAAGGGACACAAAATAAAAACACACTGAGGCTGTTCACCTTCAAAGGAAAAGTTGTGCCTTTTGAAATGTGTTGGTTGCAGCAGTAAGGCACAACTTTGAATTTAAAGATGAACGCTCTCTGTTTCCAGTTTGCATCACACTTTTCACAGTTTCACAACCACTTAGCAAGTAGTTAATGAACTTCTGCAGACAAATCAGCATCTTCCAGACAAGCTAGGGGTGACCGCAGCAAAATGCTAGTAACCAAAGAAATCGCTGGGAGGTTTTCAGTGCAGCACCGTATACCTCTTAACAACCAGTTTCACCTAGCAACAGCAAGCAACTTCCTGCAACCACTCAACAACTCATCAAATAGTCATTTTTCCCTTGTGATCGATGGTTGCCAAGTGGTTGCCAGGTGGTTGCAAACTGGTCTCTAGGCCTAGGCCTTTCCTGGTGGCAAAAGAGCCAAACTAATAAATTTTATAAGCTTGAGATATTTTTTATACACAGTCTGTGTTCCAGCACCAAACATTAACAGCTAGAAGGTGAACGCAGTGGCCTATTTGGCAGCAAGATATTTGTCTCAGGATTTGGCAAAAACACACTAACTACAAATGAATGCTGATGTTGCTCTGTGTGTCCTCAAAGTGTGTGTATTTGTGAATACGTTTGTGGGCATCATCTTTATGATATAGTATCCAACGCATTCACAGCTTGATCTGCAGCACAAAAGCAGTCAGAAAAGAATCAAATAATACTGTTTTAAAGTCATTAAAGCTAAATAGTAATCTGAGCGTGTAGCTGTGAAAATAGTGAAAGTGTGGTTATTCTTCCTGCTGCGTTGAGCTGTATGTTTACTATCAAAGACATAAAGTAGAAACAATTTCATTCCCATTCTTCGGTCTAGCATAAAATGGCCCTCAGGCTACCACAACACATCTGCCATGTTCAAATCCTTCAGAAAACTGTGGTGGTTTGACAGCACAATCGACAGATGAATAAATACAACAATGTTTTTCTCAAATGCATTTGTAAGCATGTAATCACTATCGAGCAATATTTTTAATAGCTGGTATGCTGTTTTTGTGGTGTAGTACACTGCAAAGCTGCTACTTTTAATGACTGCAGTTCATTCACAGACAAGATCGATGTGTTTTTTCATCTCACTCGGTTTCCTTTGTGCTTTTTTGTTTTCTTTCTTTCTTTTTCTTTAACCCCTCTTAAACACAGCCTTACCTTAAAGCTCACTTTTTCTCATCAGAGAGCACACATGGTGGTCTACAGTTGTGTATGTATGTGTTCTGACAGTGGGGGGGCCAAGTCATCAGGCTGGTTGGATCAAAGCACTGAGTGCTTGCTTTCCCTTTCCAGAAACTCTCAATATTACAGATAAATTACTGAGAAGATGACAAAATGTCTGACCTGCGGTCTTACTTCACGCTGTGAGCGTGTGCCGTGCAGACAGCTCAAGGAGCTCAGTTCATTTTATTCAGCTTAGAATACGTGAGGGCAAAATGTCTCAGTCGGAGGCAAATAAAAACATGTCATCCTCTCTGCTTTTTCCTGAGCGGCTGTTTGCTGAGTCTGGACACTTTTCCTTGTGAAAACTGAAAGCACTGCTTGCAACATGAATCCTGCACTTAACACATTAACAAAGGCAAAACCAGTGTTCTGATCTTAGTCCTTTTGGGGACATCAGAGATATTAAATCAGTTTTATGGCTCTCTCATTCAGCCAGAAATTGCTCAACATCTTTTGAGTGGTGCTATAAAACTTTACTGACATGTCTCTCAGGATGAATTCAATTGAACTAAATGTACCTTTAACTTTTAATTTGGTTCATTATGAAATATCATAGACTGTATATGAAAGATGGAAAGATGGAAACAGCAAGCGTAATGTCACCAAGTGTTTTTGAACTTTTTCTAAATGAATACTATTGTTGGATTGGTTTGGAGCTCTTTAATTTGGATTAACTCTCACAGTATGCACAGTATGCTCTGCGTCCAGTTGTTAGAAATAAAATAAGAGACTGACAGAGGGATCATGACTATTGGTTTGTGAAGCCCTGTTTTGAAGTCTCCACATTAGTGTTTTGTCCGCCATCAAGGTGGATTTTGGAGCTAGAATAAACCCTGTTTTGACAAGAGGGTAATAGCTAACACTATTGGAAGCTTGGTTTATAAGCTGCATCCATAAACTGCACAGGATGCTCCGTACCTCACAGAAAGTATTATTATTCTATTAAAAGTGCTCCAAAAGGCAACAACAGCATACATACACAGCTGAGAGGTGAAATCTATCAGAGATCAACCTGCTGCAGACACCTGTATTAGCACACCTGTCATTCATGACGCTAATTTGAACCTTAGTAGTATCCGAATTAATACAGTACATTACAAAAACCTTCAACCAACACATTTGCTATGAAGGAGGAAACTGTTCATACAAAACTGCCCTGAACAAATCTTTATTGCTGTTTATTTGGTCATTTTAACATGCGAGTCTGTGGAGATTGACTCTCTTTTGGAATCAGCCTCAAGTGGCCACTTGAGGAACTGCAGGTTTTGACATTTTTCTCGGTAGGCTTCATTTTTCAGCACCTGAGAAATACATGCAAAACTAATGCATCTAATTATCTGTGTGTCATGTAAACATGTGCATGTTAGCACTTTAATGGAAAGATTTAGCTCGTTGCATCGGTGTGAATACAGAGCACCTTGTTTGACACAAATATGCAGTATGCACTCACAATTGTATGATTGCGACCTATTTTTTGTTTGCTCTGACAAACGAGCGTGCAGACTAATTTGCATGTCTAGCCATAAATCTCTAACTGCACCGCGTTCAGGCACGGTGAGACACACTAATAGTATTAGATTTTTATGTGTGTTCTTGCCACACATTTTCTATGACACCACCACAATCTCCATTGTGCTCATTCTGTCTTTTTTGCTGTGCCACTGAGAACATATCTCAGCGGCTGAGTGCACCACCCATCTAAGGTTTAAGGCGCTTGATCCCACCTTCATGAAAATACAATATTCATGTAAATTGAACAGTAATGAAAGAAGGACCTACAGCAAATGTCTTCGTGCAGTGCATTAGCATTACTATACTGATGTTACATACATAAGTAACTAACAGCCCATCGCTGGCACCCTCTCATGGCCTCTGGTCTGCTTTGTCTCCATCGTGGTGACATTTTGCAAGAAATAAACCAGATTAAAGATTTCTTCCAACACAAATGGAGGCGAAGCTTTCAGAGTTTGAAGTTCTCGGAGGAGGATTCGCTTTCAGCATGTTTTTCTTCTTCAGTGAAAAATAAAGAAAAAGAGAAAACAACAGCTCTTTGTTTGGCATGACAAGTATTGACAACAACTAACAAAAGCGTCTTCATGACAGGTGAAAAAAGAAAAACATGTCTTAATTTGGGAGCAATTTTGCCTTGTTGCTGCCTCATAGATGTATTAGATTTAACTTGATAATATGTGGATTTAATCTAATTCAACATATAGAACAATAAACTATATCCCCTATGTATGCTGACATGAGTCATTTGATGCTGGATCTTAATAGCTTTCAGTAAACAAACACTGAAGAGGACAGATTGACAGGTTGAATAGAGATGTATAACTGGAAGTGAACTCAAACACAGAGCATATAGCACAGGCTGTATCCATGGCAGTGCCAAGAATACTGGAATTAATATTGCATGAGGGTTGCCTCTCAGAGAAGGAGCGCAGAGCTGCTTTTACGTGCCTGTAGTATTTAAAACTTCTGAGGTCTAACCCGAGCCAACTTAACCCCTTGTGTTTTGGAGAATAAAGGACCTTTCTTGGAAAGAAATTAAAAAGTTTCTAATGTGTGTTAGCTGCCATTATTCCTCAGACCACACCGGGCTGAAGAAGGACTTCATGTACAGTATTTTTCACCATTAAATATATGATTTAATGTGAATCACGTGACCTGATGTGGTGAAATCACTTCAATCTGACCTGTTACTTTAAAATTTTTACTTGGGTGAGTCAGATATACGTCATCTGACCACCAGATGTAGTGTGAAATCAACAACTAGCAGCTGCGCCGTGTACGAAGAAGAGTAACGTTTATTTTGTTGTGCCAGGAGATTATTACATTTAAGACTTCACTGTGAACAAGAAGCAAGCCCAGGGTACCAAAGCATGCCTGATCATTTTTGCTTTTCAAAATGGAACACAATATTACAACCTTGGACTGAAATGTATCAGTATCATTGTTATTATTTGGTAAGCAATAATAAAAGTGACTTTTTTTAACCCCCAATACACTAGACATCGCTAATTATTGCAGTGTTATTTTACTGAAATTGCTCTGCACCATCTCTTGGCTGATTAAAATCTTCATAAGTTTGCTGGTATGTGGAACATGTTGGCACACTGCACCCAGCTCTATAACTCCTTAGTAGTAAATTATGTTTAGTGTGTTACAAGGCTGCAGGACTTTTTCCTGTGTGTGCACTCCTCTAGCCGCAGGGGCACATGTTCCAGTCGGTGGGCTGGAACATTGTACCATCATTAAAGCAACCTTTTAAATTGCCTTTTTTGAGGGGTGGGAGAGGAGGGTGGTGTAAGTACTGTAGGAGGTAACCACCTCCTGTCACTGTCTTGCTAATCAGTTTGACATTTAAAGCTGAATGTAGGCTCCCTCAATCAAAACTTAAGTGTTGTCTGCAGCAGATAAATGCTCTACAAGTTTGAAAGTTGGATCTAATGTGCCCCTTGAATTTTTTGATAGTTTAAAGTTATGTATTAATATTTATTTCACGCTTTGTGGTGCATCAGGTTATTGTCCTTCAGGTCACTTTTCAGAGATAACTGCTCATTTTGTTTGATTGTAGTGGACTTTCAGCAACAAAGGCACAGGAGGAAAAAGAAACGAGTCACGCTAAGTGCACATTAGCTTGTTTTTCTTGGTAAAATTGCTCAGAATGAGGGAGTAGCATGATTTTCAATAATAGTAATCAAGCAGCTCTCTCCATTTTGTCTTTAGTGTCACTTAAAGCTTGTATTTACAGGGCTGGGCAGTGTGAGGAAGTGTCTCACCACTGTTGCCTGGTGACTGCAACACAGCCAGTGCACCTAACAAGCCACGAGCCATCACTGAGCTTGTTTCTTACCGATGCGCGAGTAAACATCACCCAGCAGACTGTGTTAGCGGTGAAACTGTGCGGAAACTGAAGTGGAAGTTGATGTTCAGGGGGAGGCAGGCGTCCCCGGGACAGACCGTTCATCCTGCTGTTTTATTTCTACTGCTTTACTATCACAGCTCCTTAGAGCTGTGGTACAGTATGCCACCTTGTAGAGGACATAGTAAATCTCACAGGAGGGCACCACTGAATTTGAATTGTCATCCAGGGGCGTACATGACATGCAATATTACATCTTTTATAGAATGCTACTTTTGTCTCTCATTAATCAGTTTAATTTCTGTCTCTTATGTCTTTATTAAATCCTTGGCTTCTTCTGCAAAGCGCTCCACAGCCAGCTGGCTCTTGTTCTCATAAAAAGAAGTGGAAGTGGAAGGCAGCCAGGCACTGAGATCAAATCTGGGATATGTCCTGGCCTCTAAGAACGACAGAGAGAGAGAGAAGGGAAAAAAAATAGCGTGGAGGGATGGGTTTGGTTGCCAGCAAGAACGCCGTTTCCTCCCGTCTAGGCTTTTTATGTGTGATAGTAAGGCATGCACAGCGTCTTCCATGAAGCTCTCATGTGGGAATTCATTGCCTAGGTAGTCAAAAACTGATGAAAATGTCTTTGCTGAACTGTGGCCTCTGAGAAAATAGAGAGAGCTGCGAAGTGATGAGAGTGGTTTTTGAAATTTATAAGTGTGCAGCTTTTTCTGCCTCCGTTTAACTCTTAACTGTATCTGTGCAGACAGAACAAGAAAAGGTGGCTTGAGAATGAAATAATCTTTATGTGGCACATAACAGGGAAAAAATTGAACTTCTTGGTTCTCCAAGGAGCTCCAAAATCCAAAAACTGGGAATGTTTCCCTCCAACAAATAGATGGAAAAAAACCACACTGACATAGGATTGTAAAAGGAGATTCACAAATTATGTGAAAACCTCCTTTCTCTTGGCAATATTGTTGCCACTGAGTTCCAGAAACATTTTGCTCTGCATAGAAATGATTTTATTGTTACTGCGTTCATTGTACTCAACCACATTAGCTTCATGGTTCTGGGTACTTCTGTCAGCCATTTTAGTACTTAAGTCCAGACTAAAATACCTTAATAAATTAGTTAACTATTACTTAATCATTATTTAGGTAGTGGAACTCTACAGATTCAAAATTTAATCTTTAATTTTCAGAGGACAGTCCTGGACCAAGACAGGCAGCATTAGCATAACATATGTTTCAGTGGAAAACATGCAAACTGCACACAGAAGAGCCCCGCCTGGGTTTGAGCCCAGAACCCTCCTCCTCTGAGGCAAAGACGCCATACTGGAATAAATGCTGCATGAATCTGCCATAAAAATCACTACAGACGTCCCTGCTTTGCAGCGGATGAGTTCGGGCTTCATAATGATTATCTAACTTTTCTCCTATTACACCAGAAAGTAAAACATGTTACATTCTGCTATTTATTTTATGACCAAATACTTCAAACATGAGGATGTTTCTGAGGAGTCAAGCCTGGATGCCAGAGTCAAACCTGAAAATTATGCATAACATTTTGTCTCTGTTTTATAGGTTGAACGATATATTTCCATAAAACGGTGTGCTCTGGCAGGCAACGGGCAAAGTACATTTTGCTCTTGTTTGATAGGTGTGTCAACAGGCTGCCAGTCCAAAGAGGGACAGAAAAGCACACACTTGCCACTCAAGATCATTATATATATGCAACCTGTTTATACTCCCCTCCAAAAGTATTGGAACAATGAGGTCAGTCCTTTTACTTTTGCTGTAGACTGAAAAAAATCAACATGAGACAAAAGATCAACATCTCAGCTTTTATTTCTAAGTATTTACATCTGAGATCTGATACACAGTTCAGATGATAGCACCTTCTGTCTGACCCCATCCATTTTTCTTGTGAGCAAAAGTATTGGAACATGTGACTGACAGGTGTGTTTTATTGCCCAGGTGTGTCCTGTTACATTGATTATTCGAACAATGGAAAGCGCTGAATGTCTGCAGTCAGGTTCAGATTTGGGTGTTGCCTGTGCAGACTGTGCATTCATAGTTAGAGGAGTAACCAACATGAAAACCAGAGAGCCGTCTGTGGGTGAGAAACAAGCAGCTGTGAAGCTGAGAGAAGATGGATAATCAGTCAGAGCCACTGCACAAACATTAGCCATACAACCACGCTTTGGAACATCCTGAAGAAGAACATCATCACTGGTGTACTAAGTAACAGATGTGGAACAGGTAGACCGAGGAAAACAACAGCAGCTAATGACAGAAACACTGTAAGTGCTGTAAAGAAAGAGCCTAAAACAGCTGTTAGTGACATCAGCAACAACCTCCAGAGGGCAGCAGTGAAGGTACCACAATCTACTGTTCACAGAAGACTTCATGAACAAAAGCACAGAGGCTTCGCCAGAAGATGCAAACCACCACTGAATTGGCTGGAGTTTACCAAGAAGGACAGAGACAAGTTTCAGAAACTCTGGGACAAAGTTTTATGGACTGATGATGAACTGTTACCATGGTGATGGAGAGGCTAGAGTTGAAGGAAGAAAGGATCTGCTCATGATCCCAAACATACGAGCTCATCTGTGAAGTACAGTGGAGGTGATGTCACAGTTTGGGCTTGCATGGCTTCTTTTGGGACAGGCTCACTAATCTTCAGTGATGATGTCACCATGATGGCAGCGGTACAATGAACTCAGAAGTCTACAGAAACTTTTTGTCTGTCAGTTTAAAGAAAGATGCAACCAAACTGATTGGGAGATCCCTCGTCACGCAGCAAGATAATGACCCAAAACACACCAAAACTTCACAGGAGTTCATCAGAGACAGGAAGGCTTTAGACGGGCCTAGAGTTCAGACAAAGGTGCTATCTTCTGAACTGAAATAAAAAGCTGAGACGGTGATATTTTGTCTCATATTAATTTTTTTTTATGTCAAACCAAAATGTTTTCAGTCTACAACAAAAATAAAAGGATCGGCTTCCGCTTGGGTGGGAGTGTAGGTTGCATCGCTGTTCTGCTACGGCTTAAATAAAGAATTCAGTGTCCAAAAAACTCAGTGATGGACCCGGGGGTCATGACACAATCATAGAAGACCTGTCTTTAAGTTCCTTGAGCTCTTGTGATGATATAATTGAACAAGAGTTGGCTTCATACTAAACCATCGTTCCCTCATTATTGTTTTCTGGCAGCCTCAGAGACTCAGAGGTGTGCAATCAAACCTCCTCTGCTCCTACAAAACGTCTGACTCAGGATGCAACCAGTACTTCCTCTCTAAAGAGAATGGATCTTCCTCCATGAGTATTGACTTGATGAGAGCTGGTTCGAGCTGGTAACAACCCCAGCAGGCTGAGGAGTGCTGTTTTTCCTGCTCATTAACTGATGCTGATGAACTCAATGACCCACATTTCTCATATCACAGTCCCTACTGTGGTGACAGCTGCTACCTGCCTGACCGGCCTTTTTTCTGACCTCAGGCGAGGGGGTGGGGGAGTCCGATAAAACAGCAGAGACTCATTCAGGTTGGCCCCGTGTCCACAGAGCACAAAGGCTCGTTATGCTTATATGTCTGATCCAAAATGTTGTTTAATGTAATAAATTAATGCCTTTCCAGGTTAAGCCAGATGCCCCTCTAAAAATTTGAAGAACAGAATTACTGACCAGTCAGCTGTTACGGCCCTGTGACAAAAGCCACAGCAAGTTTTGTTTTCCAGTTCTACTTATTTGACAGGTGTGTTTATATATCAAGTCAGAAACATTTAGTGCATCATGTTTGAGGCTGTCTGGAGCGCCTCTAATAGCTACTGGGGATAACCATCTGAATCTGTAATGACACAGAGCAGTACGCAGCTTGAGCTCTGAAACCAATTGTACATTCATGTGGATGGATCGCTTACAGAGACACAGTGACATTATCAGAGCTATATGAGGTTCATTCTTTGATATTTCTGGCTCCAGAAAACATTATGCAATCTTAGAATACAAACTATAAACTGAACTGCCTAGACAGGCTCAGCAGGGACTCTGTGTATCTGTCTTATAATAAACTGTGAGCCACTGGGAAGACTACTGATTAAATATGTGACAGCATATCACATCTCATTAGGGAACGTTTGGTCTACAACAATATTTAGGTAGGTGGTATGTGTCAGAGTTATAAAAATGCAAGGACCCAAGCAGAACATGTTATTTTCTTCACCTGTCAGTGGTTTTAGTGTTTCAGCTGAATGGGGAAATAATGAGCCAAATGTGAAAATAATGTGATCATAGTTACATTATTAAAAAGAAGAGCAGACCAATTTTAGTCATTTGTTTTTTGATGTCACCTGTTTATTTGTTGAATAAAAATACATTGTGGTAAACTGTGACATACTAACTTTTTTGCCTGTTGCTATTTATATAAGTGTTAATTAATTTTCCCCTTTTTTATTTTATCTTTTAGCCCCCAACATTTATCTAATTTTTAATCCTGGTCATGCATGTTTCTATTATTGTATGGTCTCTACCTTACAAAATAAGACACCATGAGGCGACTGTTGTTGTGGTTTGGCGCTATATTAATAAAACTGAATTGAATTGAATTGAATTGAATTGAATTGAGTTAACTGGACTTCCCTCAAAAAATAAAATAAAATAAAAATAAAGTTCCAACTAGAAACAAATTGTGTTTGTTAATTAAATTCTAAACATGAAAACAAAAAATAAATAAAAATTGAAACCAAAATTTAAAAAAAATAATGATTAATGGAAATATACAAAATTGTAACTCTGGCCTGGAGCGCTCACCGGAAATGTGATGACGTCGCCTGAGCGGTCTCTGGGGCGGGGCGGGGCGGGGCTTTGAGTTTCTCCGGCAGAACCATGTTGTTGCTCTTTTATCAATAAAGTTCCAGTTTGAATCCAGTCAAGATGGCTGAGTACGATCTTACCACCAAGATAGCACATTTTCTGGACCGGCATTTGGTTTTTCCTTTGTTGGAGTTCTTGTCTGTGAAAGAGGTATAGTATTTTTGCGCTGTATATATAACAGTAAAATGTAGCTGTTTATTAGCGGCGTTTATACGATAAAAATATGATTGTAGCCGGCAGCGATCCGTCCAAGCTGGCTAACTGGGCTAGCAGTCACGTTAGCTAACCGGCCAATGAGCAGCTAAGGATAGCTAATTTATTAAGTATTAGTCTTTTACTGCCAGTTGTCGTTTGAGTGCTAAGTGTAGAAGCCGTAAGTGGTTGCAAAGCATAAAAACCCGGCATCCAGTAGGTATTTGCTAGTTATCTTCTGATTGTTACCCCGCGTGTTAGCTTATAGCTTAGTAACTGTAGCGAGAAGAGGCTGAATGGGAGGAACAGCATTCATGTTTCTGCTGTAATAATCCTGCCCTTATTCATTAGTATATATGCAGTTCTCTGGCTGTTTGAGTTGGCGTTTCAAAGAAAACCAATCCTGTGCATGTGTGTTGTTGTAACAGATCTACAATGAGAAGGAACTTCTCCAGGGAAAGCTGGACCTGCTCAGCGACACAAACATGGTGGATTTCGCCATGGATGTGTACAAAAATCTGTATCCGGACAAGGAAATCCCACACTGTAAGAACACAGCCCTAACAGTTTGCTCAATGCTTCTTGGACGCAGACTATAAGCTCTTTAATCTATTAGTTGTTATTCCTGCGTTATCCAGGCCTTTCTTGCATTTAAGAACAAAGAGATTTTGGCTATCATCTGTGATTTACAGTGTAGCATTCAATTTATCCAAACTTAAATCCATTTTGTTATTGTAATAGACTGAAGTAGCAGACTTTTGTGAATTGTAGTAGCACAGACTCTTTGTCTTAACTGCAGGGGACCCACCATTATGTGTTTAGTCACTCTCAAAGGCCCATTTTGATCTTATCTAAGCAAACGTTAGCTTAATAAGTCAAGCAGAAACTAGAGCTTCTGTAATGTCCAAATACTGAACAGTTAAGATTTAAGAGATCAGGAAATATTAGTAACATAATATGAAATTTAGGTGGTTACAAAAAAATGTTTGACAGGGAACGTTTTGGTTTGGTTTTGCGGTTTCTTGCGGTTATTTTATTTTTTTTTCAGTCAGGCTAAATGGGTTTGCCTGCTACTGACGTAATTGTGCTTAATGAGACTGAATGATCTGCTTCAGCTCTGAGGGAGAAGAGGAGTACTGTGGTGGCCCAACTGAAGCAGCTCCAGTCAGAGACGGAGCCCATCGTCAAGATGTTTGAAGACCCAGAGACCACGCGGCAGATGCAGTCCACAAGGTCAGAGAAATGCATTGTGTTATTCTTCTGATTTTATTAATGTGATCTGTGAAAGAATCATCTGGCTGTTTGACATCTACTCATCTATTTGTTTTATTGTGTACTAGGGATGGGAGGATGCTGTTTGACTATCTGTCAGAAAAGCACAATGTAAGTATTTAAACGTTAGCTGTGTAGGCACGCTGTTTCATATTTGGTAAAAGGTGCTTTGCATTTTAATCTTGAAGTTGGGAGCAAGATGTGTGCTTTAGTTTCCATAACAACCAGTTGTCACGGTGAACCAGGAGGACTGTTATCCAGATCTGTTTTTCCTTAAACATCAAACATGATGCACCAGTGTGCTCATTACTAATTCAAACATCAGAGGAAATTCTTGTTGCTTTTTAATCTGTTTTATTAATTTTACTCTTTTAATTTAATGTACAGATAAATTACACTTCTTAGTGATGATTAGTCAGTGCATGCATGTGTAGTGCACATCATGCGCAATAAAAAAAAAGGGACTTGTTGTGAGTGGTTTAAAAAAAAACAGGCTTAGTTTTGCCAAAAAAAGATGAAAGACGCTGCCACCTTCATTAATCAGCCACTTGCTGTCAGCTTTACAGCCTCTCCCTGTCTGCCTTCTTAGAGGGGGAAAAAAGATGGTAGCAGTTTTAAACAAACAGCATTTATTGCACCTTACTGCAGGGCTGTAGACTTTTAATATAATTATGTTATATATGTTAAATATGTTATAACAGGGAGCTTTAATTTACTAGTTAATCAGAAGAGTTGACGGCTCTAGAAGTCAGAAAACAGCCAGAATATACTGAACGATGTTAAACGTTATATGTCTGTATGTAAGACAGATTTCAAACCATTATTCAGCGTTACTACTAACACACTTCCCCCCACTTGATATGTCATGTCTTTAAAAATGACAGTTTTATCCCAAGAAGTTGATTCTGTTCAGAAGCGTTTCCAGTGGGAGAAACATTTCTTCACTCAACCGAGTGCCTTGTTCAGTCTCAGCTCACTGACTGGCAGTGCTGCTGGATTCTGTCGTTATTCGGTTGTAGTGTTTGAGTTTGGGGAAGCCTGTAGTCAGCGGTGACTGAAGAAGTCACTTAAATGAGTGACGTGTTTCTCATGAGTGAAAACACCGCATCCAGATAAACAGAATCAACGTTCTGGGATTTTCTTACCTGGATTATTAATCAAGACAGTTTTATATGCATCACTGGTACAGATGGAAGAACTTAAAGCCAAAACGTTGATTTCACTGTAATTGGTTTGCATGTCGGTTTTGAACTGAGCTCATTGTGCTTCAGGCTTTTAAATGTTTGTATTTTTACTTCTTAGTTTCGTCAAGAATACCTGGACACTCTGTACAAGTACGCCAAATTCCAGTATGAGTGCGGTAACTATTCCGGGGCTGCAGAGTACCTCTACTTTTTTCGTGTCTTGGTAAGAAACGGATTAATAAATTGATATACTGTATAATCAGTATCAGATTGGATGCCTTTTTTTCAGTTTTCAGTGCTTGGTGTGATTTGATCGTCATAAATTGTTGCTGTCTGCTCAGGTTCCCTCAACAGACAGGAACGCGTTGAGCTCTCTGTGGGGAAAACTGGCCTCGGAGATCCTGATGCAGAACTGGGAAGCCGCCATGGAGGATCTCACTCGTCTAAGGGAGACTATTGACAACAATGTAAGAAAATAATGGGATGCATGTTTGTTTCTCTGGTGTAAATGAAAGCATTGCATGGGCTGGTTAACTGTGGATGACACTTTCCTGATCAGGCAAACTTATGTCAGTAGTGAGGCCTCGGTCACACAGGCCCAGAGATGGAAAATGTGTATTCCCCAACGTGCTGTCGGGTGGTTACTGGTTGAAAGAAGGACACAAAGAGAGTGCTGCATCAAAAACCTCCTTGTGATTGCTCTTGCAGCAGTTGCCTGTAGCTTTCATGGAAAATGCTGACTTGTCTGTTTCTAACTGACCGCCATAGTGAAGCTTGAAAAAGGGTAACACAAACTGGAACCAGAACATTTGTCTTCAAAGTAAAAGTTGTACCTTAATGGTGCAACCAACACACACAGCTTTTATTTTGAAGAGGAACATTCTGCATTTCCAGTTTGCGTTGCACTTGGCGAGTGTTTGTAGACAAGTCAGTGGCATCTATACAACCACGGGCATCGAGCTGCTGTCGACCAAAGAATCACAAGTTTGTTTGTTTTTTTGGGTGCAGCACTGTGTACTTTCTTGTGAACGATTCCACCTAGTGACAGCAAGCAACCTCCCGGTTACCTGTTACCGCCGGTTACCTGGTGGTCACTAACAGGTACGGCAACAGAGTTTAAAATCTTTAGTCACCACTGCTGCTCATGGGAGGCTAAAGGGAGTGTTATGGGGGGGGGTATTTTCATGAATAGAAAGTAACATGTGGAGTCATATTTAACACTGTTTACATATAGTAATGTATTGTTTTAATGTGAAAATATTTAACAGGTACAGTAGGCTTATAAGGTGCGTTAGCAAACATCACAGTTGTAGCTTTTGTCCCTGGGGGGAGGGGGGTCCGTGGTATGTATTGCAGGCTGTAAAGATGCTGATGGTTATGCCTGGCATGCCTCCTTGTTTGCAGAATGCTGCTGGAAGCCCCGGCCTGATCCGGCATCTCCTAATGTTCCATGTTTGTGGTGTTTTTCCTTTCAGTCTGTGAGCTCTCCTCTCCAGTCACTCCAGCAGAGGACCTGGCTCATTCATTGGTCCCTCTTTGTGTTTTTCAACCATCCCAAAGGCAGGGACAACATTATTGAGCTCTTCCTCTACCAGCCTCAGTGAGTCACTGTATAATCAGTATGTCACAGGACAGTCATCTTTCTAATATAATGCCATATCTGTGCTCAGGCTACTGATGCGGTCATCTGTTTATACTGAATTCTTTATCCTCCTCAAGGACATATGGCTGAGGGACCTTTTTTTTTGTTTTTCTGGAGTAAAATAACTGTTGATAGAACCAAATTAATTATGACGATAAATAACTATAGTCCTCCTCTGTCCTGCCTTTGTGTTTTTTCAGATACCTGAATGCAATCCAGACCATGTGCCCACATATCCTGCGATACCTCACAACCGCAGTCATCACCAACAAAGATGTACGAAAGCGCAGACAAGTGCTCAAGGACTTGGTGAAAGTCATCCAACAGGTAAGACCAGAAAAGTGTTGCTTACAGTCATTTTTTTCAAATGTGCCTCGAGGATTTAATCAACATGACGGCTTCTCTCTCACTCCTGAAGGAGTCCTACACGTACAAGGACCCGATCACAGAGTTTGTGGAGTGTCTCTATGTGAACTTCGACTTCGACAGTGCGCAGAAGAAGTTGAGGGAGTGCGAGTCGGTAAGAATAGCATCCTGGACTTCCTCAATCAGTTTTCCTCTTTGCCCGTGTGTGTTTGTCATTATCCACAGGCCTAAATCGCCCCATAAAAGTTAGCTGTCAGCTGGGACTGAGAGGTGATATGAAACCCCCCCCCCCTTTAGCCTTGGTGCTCTGATCTCCGGAGTCCCAGGCATTTAACTTTGCAGCTATTCAACCCCAGCAAATCCATGTCTGGCCTGATTTGCTGGCTCTTACTTTTATTCAGTTTGATTTTCAAAGCGGAACAGCTGTCAGATTTCGGACTCGGTTGCCTTCTCTTCAGAAACCCTTGACTTCTATTTTGCAGTTGTCCTCGGGGACCACTTTGCACATTCCCGAAGCGCTCTCATCAATTCGCTTGTAACCCCTCTTGTATAAATTATGCAGCGTTCGCAAAGGCTCCAACTATCCTGTCAGATACACAGAGTGAGCGCAATGATGGAAGAATGACAATAGTTCATTAAGTCAGTCTGTTGTCATGGATTCTGCTTGTTTGTGATACTCAGGAGGATTTAAATTTACATTTATTTATTTATTTATTTTTTCCCCCTCTAGAGATCAAAAACTTGTCCTAATTACTGTATAAGTATCATTACGGGATGCTTTTGTTTTGCCGCTTTGGTGAGAACTTTTTGATTGTCTGGATGGACCTGCTTTGTGTCCTCAACGACACAAAAACAGTTAAATAAACCAGAGGCTCAAGTGATGAATGATTTAATTTCTTACACAACAGCTGCTTGTGAGATAAAGGCACATGTGTTTCACTCGTCATTATTTTCATAAACTCTCTGAGACATCCTGCTTCCATGCTGCTGTTATTGTTGCTGTAAAATGCAGACCTGTGGCAGCAGAGTTCACTGATGATTTACTGTTGGGATTTATGTTGGTACCATTTTCTGTGCATTTACAGCTTATGCTCTCTAATCATAACTAACGGGGCTGAATGTTTATGCATGTGGGTTAACTAATGAAAATGCAGTTAAATACTGTGTACTGTATATAGTCGTGCATAAGTGGGGCAGCACTTGCCAACGTCAGATTCTGTAAATCCGAATTGGTGAAATGTGAAGCAAAGATGCTGCTTTACCAACTCTGATGCCAAACTAAAACTCATGCTGTACTTTCCAGAGTGCGTCTGCACAGGGACCCAGTCAGATTCTGTTTTAAGCACTTCCTTAAATGGTCCTGACTTTAACAAGCACCAGCCACAACTTTGTCAGTCGATAACAGACACGCCAGCAAATCAAACCCTTTCTCGGGCAGTAATGGACGAAAGCGAGACTTCAAAGCGTAGACCGGCTGCTGTCAGGTTTATTGTGAAAACGTGGAGTCGATTCGTTTTCTGTTCATTTGCCGTTAACAAGCACAGCAACAGACGCTAACTGCTATGCACTGACAACCTGAGGTGATTACTTTTGTATTTCTCCTTGTTGCTTTTATTCTTTTTTTTTTTTTTTAAATAAAAAGTCTCATTACGATCCAAATCTCTCTTACAATGAAAATCTTGACAAAGTAGCAGCCATGCAAACTGAACGTATAATGCAACAAATCTAATGAAGTATGAAGTTGAGATGTAAAGTAGCCACAACCCCGTTTACGTGGATAAACACTACTCCAACAGTGGTGATTCACACAGAGGACTGACTGTTCAGCAGCGGTACAGCGAGAAGCACATTAATGCAAAAATATAATTTTCAATAAGGAAAATTTGATGTTTGTTTATTTTCCCCTTTTTAATTAAATATCATAGTCTGTGTGACTGTGCTGGGGCATTGGGTGGAACCCTGAAAAAACTGTACTATATGGAAATCATGTGAGATTGTGTTTTGATGTCTGCCTGTGTGGCTGTGGTGTAAAACATGTTTTTGATACATCAACATAAACGCAGTTTGTATTTCGTTGCAAGGATAGTTTACCTTCCCTTTTATTTTATTTATTTTTTGCATCCATATTTTGATGTATTTTTAGCAGGTGGTGGGTATTTTGGTTTAGTAAGCCTCACACCCACAAATGTGATTAAAAATTCTGACAGTTCTGTGAGCCGCTTTACCAAATGCAGCAGAGCCTCTGTAGAAATGCACGCTGCATCGCTGGGTTGGGTGGTTTTCACAGAGATTTTAATATGCAGGTTTGAATAACCAGGAGCTGCAGTAAAACATCTGAAACACGTGTGGCTGATGTTATTGCACGTTGAGTGTATGCATCTCCTCAGCACTGCGTGGCGGAGGTTGTAATCTCAGGGCAGAAATGTAGTTGTTTCATTGCATGTGTTTACTGGAAACTTGAAGCTTATATTTGGCAGAAGAAAACCATAAATTCCCCTGGATCCTCCCCCCCCCCCGCTTTTCTTTATGTTATTGCTCTGAATATTTTCTGTATAAAGTGATGGACGCTCACCACCCTATGCTCTTTGTGTCCCTGTCAGGTTCTTGTAAACGACTTCTTCCTGGTTGCTTGTCTTGAGGACTTTATTGAGAACGCCCGGCTCTTCATCTTTGAGACCTTTTGCCGGATTCATCAGTGCATCAGCATCAAGTATGTCAGCTTTATGAAACTCTGCACTGTCTTTATTTCTGAAAGTATAATTGCTTTTAGAAGAATTTTTTTTTTTTTTAAATGAAATGATCTGTAAGCTTTTGTACCCAGCTGATTCATATTCTGAACTTGTTTGACTTCAGTGCTGCTATAGTTTTGTTAGTTAGTAAGTGACTGGTAAAAGCAAACTTTGAATTTCTCCAAAAGATATTTACTGAAATGAAACGCCTCGTCCTCTTTCGCTCTCTCCTCCCAGCATGCTGGCAGACAAACTCAACATGACGCCCGAGGAGGCGGAGAGGTGGATCGTCAACCTCATCCGTAACGCCAGACTCGATGCCAAGATCGACTCAAAACTGGTGAGGCTCTGCGTTCGCTTAAACCAGATGAGCTTCAAGTCACTCAGCATAAACATCCGAGTGCTGATTTGAGCAGTAACGGTGCTGTGGCAGTGTGTTTACTTGCAAGTCAGTCCTTGAAGGGGGGGAAACATGAATTCCTGTGACTGTTTTTCAGGGTCACGTCGTGATGGGCAACAACGCAGTGTCGCCGTACCAACAGGTGATCGAGAAGACCAAGAGCTTGTCCTTCCGCAGCCAGATGTTGGCAATGAACATAGAGAAAAAGCTGGCCCACAGCAACAGGAACGAGGTAACTGAGGGCTACACTCCACACGGGTGCATTAACCTGTAGTTGTATTTGTTGCTGTAGGAACACAGCCTTTTATCTGTTCCCCAATTTAACAGAAATCTGTTATCTCTGACAGTTTCGCATTAAAACAATATAGATTTTGTGCAAATAAAACACATTTAAAAATGTTTTAAATACAGACGTTTATGTTTGTATTTAAAAATATAAATGCACAAATGTTTATCTCGCCTGCTTTAAATGAGCTGTTTTTCCTGAGCGCTACTGCCCTCTGATGGATCCATGAGGGAAAACAGGAGCTTATAATTCAGTTTATTGTAATTATGGCCTCTGGTTCTCTCTCTATTTTCAGTTTTGCAGCGCTAACATGAGATGCACTTCAGTGTTTTTGTTTTCAAATACTTGTTATAGTTTATCTGCATACAAGTGCTGTTATAATTTTAATGCGAACTCTTCCCAATTGGAGAAAAAACTATTCTAGTGATGTCATTTTTCCAGCTGTCAGTCAGTTTGACAGAATAACTGGCAGGCGTTTTCACTGTGATGGTTTCTAATTTGGAACAAATTTCTTGGTGTCTGTATAAAAGTAGCATTAGTGTTTCTTCTCGTTTTGATGTTTGTTTTTGTGCCATTTTCGCAGACACCAAACTGGGCTGCTCAAGACACCGGCTTCTACTGAGATGGAAGTGAGCATGAAGAAGATTCTGAATCCTCTCGGGATATTATTGAACCATTTTATTGATTGATTTGTCAGTTTAACCACCGGTTTCTTTTAACTTTTAATTTCTACAATAAAGCAGCACTGAAGTGAGACATTTCATGGACTCTTAAAATGTTACATCATACCCTATTTATAATCTGCTGTCAGTAGATTTTTTTTTTTTTTTTTTAAAGGTAAAGCTTGTTTCCCTGGACTCTGAAGGCAATGATCTAAAACCCTAAATGATCATTTACATTAAAGATTTTTGGCCCCTTTAAAGAGATTTGTTTCTTCTTTCAGCCACTAGGTGGCACAATTGGTTAATAGTTTCTTTTTGATGCCTGCAGGCAGTGGTAGCGTTTCAAAGGCTGCACATCTGCCTGACTGCAATCCCTTTTGCTGGGAGTTTCTCTCACTTGCTGATGAATGGAGCTGCGGCTCTTGTTGAAAAGGAACAAGTTGAACTGATGCATCAGGTGCAAACATGGATCATCTTCAGGTCGTCTTTGTTTGTGGTTATCTGCACAGGGGAAGTTGTTTGTTTCTGTTCGTGCAGTTAGTGTTTAACCACACCTTTTTCTAAAGAATGAGGGACGCTACATTGCCTACTTCGATCCAGCAAATCCACAGTAAATATTTGCAGTGCGTGAACCAGTGTTCAGTTCTTTAACGTAGACATGCGTTGAAGGAAGTGGGTTTATTTAAAACCGGTTGGGTGAATAGTTTTGTGTAATTAATTCTCTCACAATCTGAGAGATGATCGGGACCTGAGCCTGCAGAATAGATGCTATGTGAAGAAATGAAAGGGCAGCTGCATCACAAGAGCACCTTTATGATGCAGTTTGATGTCAGAATGTGACTCCAGCCCTATGATTACACAAGTTTCAGCTGGCAGGTATTCAAGGAAAGAGGTGAAACCACCTCAGGTGCATTTCTTAGTTGACCCTAAATACTGCCTTCACTTTGTTGAGGACTCCGTCTCATGTTCAGCTTGGGAGTGGCTGACAGTTAAGCTAGCTGCTGCAGTTTTTAGCCACTCCTCTGAACTGTTTTTCTTAGCCACACACACTCGCACTTTTCCAGGACTCAGTAAAACACAACAGACACACGCGCGCACACACACACACACACAGAGCTGACGTGGGCTGAGGTCTGAGCCGGCTCCTTGTGGAACAGCTGGTATCCATCTGTGTTTGCTGCTGCTGCTTCCTCCTGCTGCTGTAGGCACTGTGGCTGCCCTGAGAGGACAAACTGGTCCATTGCAGCTCACTCATGAGCTCTGCTGCTGTCACACTCTGCTGGATTTAGATTGCCTGGATAGAAAGGCTCTGCTGGTGGCAGCCAGTGTGCTCAGCATTCTTCAGAATGGATATCCTGACATCCTGGGCTGTCACTAACCCAGCTGTGGCCCAGCTCCTCTGGGTGCTGGGTCTGGTGCTGGCTACCCTCCTCGTCTGGTTCTTGACCTTCTGCTGCTACAGCTGGAAGCAGAGCTCATCGCCCTCTCTGGAGAGGTACCTGACAGGTAGGTGGGCCCTTGACCCCATCCCTTCACTCTCCGTGGGTGCGTGGAGGCCCATGATAGGTTTACAACTGACATGGCTGCTCACTTATGAGTTTTAAGTTCAAGTCAGGCTTGTTTTTACTATTCACTCAGTGGAAATAATAATTGTAAATTGTCAGTGTTTCCTTTCCAAGACGGGAGGATCCACATTTTCCAGAAACTGCCAGCTCGTGTTGGCTCTGGCTCCTTTTTTGTGGTTGGTGCAGTTCTTTGGTACCATTTTTATGTGCTGTTACCCATGTGAGGGGATACAATGGGTCTTTCATACTGAGAAGTACAATAAAAAAAAAAAATCTTTTTGGGAAGTTATCCACCACAGCCACAATTTTCCATTTTACTAAGCCTGTAAAACTCCACTTGAATGTTGTGCAGTCCATAACGAGAGCTTAATGATATGTTATAAATTTGACGTGATGTGATGACATGGGTCAGCACACAGCTGAAGTGATTTGCAGAGTCATGGTAACATGCATGTCACTGCAAGGACCTTTGTGAATACTTCACGGGTCGTTTCAATCATCTCAGATGAATTCAACGGCCCTAAAACGAGCTGCACTGAGACATCAGAGTAGCAAACTTGTCTCCTTTCACTAACAGCTGTGCATGTGTTCTTTCTCCAAACAGTGATGGCACGGCCCTCCAAATCTAAAGCTCTGACTCAGGTGAGAAAATATCTCATTAAGAGTTGTTTGTTTTTGTTCTTTACTTTTCTCATGGGTTCCCAGGGTCCTCAGTAATGACAGCTTTCTCAGAACACTCTGCTTTCATTATCACTTCACCAACTTCTTATGTCAGCCTGTAATCCCTCCTTCAGACATCAGAGGCCCTCATTCACTTGCACTTTATCACAGGCGACTTGCTGATAAGGAAAAACTCACAAGACCAGCAAGCTTGATGAGTTTGTCTGGCTGCTGCGGCTCAGCCTCAGGTCCACCTTATATGGACTAAATGTTAGGTGTGTTGTAGCATTTGGACCATATCTGTCCCACATAACATTTCTCGGGGCAGCGACTGAGCTGTAAGTGCCTAACGTAGCTAAATGTGCCTGCTGTCTGTGATGGTTCATATCAATATTACTCCAGTGAGTTTGGCAGTTAATTGTGCCTCTTTGGAAACGCCACACGACTGATTTTCAGCAGTCTGATTCACAGAATCAATGCCTAATTAAAAAGCTTCAATACTTACTTTCTCACAGCAGCCGTCTTGACACATAATAGCAGAGTAAACACGGGTTTGATTGGTCAAATTAATTATATTTCAGTTCTCTTTTGTGCGTCTCACACCTTCCAGTGAACCAGCATGCAAACAAAATAAATGGAAAAGATGCTTTTTAATTATACCCGTAATAACACATTAAATCTGCTGCTGTGAAAAGTATCATTTATAATGGGTAATCTCTCTGGAGATCAAATGTTTTACCCGATGATGGTGTTAGATTAAAAATGAAGTTCTTGAAAAAATGAGTGTCTGAGCAGATTTCATAATAATCAGTTGCTGAATTGTTCTGCTCAAAACCATAAATTCAACCCCCGAGAACGTAAACTAAATTCTGTGCTGGTCCATCTCATGTCTGTGTGATATTTCAGCTTTGACCAAACAGGAGCCTCGCTGCAACTGTGGTTTTGTAGCTTAATGTCAAAAACATGATTCATCAGTGATTCATCCTTCAGTAAATCCTGTCTGAGAAATATGTTTGCAGCATTAGCAAGCATTTGTCGTCATAACTAAAAGCACAGCTGTCATATTCTGAAGCAGAAAAGGTAAACTGCTCTAAATCGAAAGCGTTGCGAACTCGACTGAAGCTGCAGGTGAAATGCAGCATTGGTACAGGCCACGCATAAGTGCAATAAATTTATGCTTTCGGTCCTTCCTCTCTCTTTTCCTCATTATTTTCTATAACCCACGTTTTTGTCTTCTAGCCTCGTAGCGCCTGTAGCTTATCACACTGCAATGCCATTACTAAGTGGACTGCGAGTGGCCTTGAGATCTGTAGCTCTACTGACCTCCGTCAGTGTGTTTTGGCACAGACAGAATGGGCAGTGTTGCAGAGTGGAGCAGCACTGTGCAGTCATTGTGAGCGATAAGTTGGAGGGCCTCTCTGAAACGGCTCCATGAGCGAAGTCCTTTGTCTGAATGGGAGACGTGCCAGTAAAGGTCCATATTCTCCTGCAGCAGCAAGTGGACGGACAAAGAGACGGGAGGTCTCTTTCTGTAGGACAGAGCCGCACATATCCTGGTGCTGTGATGGAGAGACTGTCAGTTATCTGTTGGTCTCTGTTTGGGAAAGCACACACTGGTGCACAGGTGTTCAGAGGAACCGAGATCCCTGCAGTGCAATTGCACTTTTCAAAGCACTTTAGGAGGCTGTGAGAATGAAGTGCATTAAAACTCCCACTCATGCATGACCCGCGTCTGCTGGTGGTGCAGAGGTTACGGCACAGCTGAATGGCCTCATGTTTCCATTTCCTCACCGTCTCTGCAAAATTTAAACGGGTCCATTAGGATCTTCAATAACTCAACAAAGTCTTGTTTGTTTCAGACGACACAAACGTCAGCCGTACTTTCTGTATTTAAATGGGTGCAATTAGCTCTCTTCAAATTCCACAAAACTATTAACTGTTTGATTGCTGTGTGATGAGATTCATCCCTAAAGAAGACGATACAGCCACGTGATGGAGGATATGCAGAATAAATCCTGTAAATACTCCGAGTTTATTCACTGATGGATGTTCTGACACGAGTTAGACAAATGATGATGTTGCAGCAGCAGGAAAAAAGAACACCTCATTTGTTTACCTGACAGCACTAATCTTAGTCAGCATCTAAAACAGAAAGTCTTTGTCAGTGCGTGCCAGGTATCAGGACCATCTGTTTTCCAGTGCTAAGCTCTGTAACTGGAGAGTGACCTTTCAAAATGAGCCCTTTTATTGAAAGTCAAACCTGAACTTGGTTCCATGTTGGATGGCAGATATGTCTGAAACATCCGTGCTGAAAGCTTCATAAAGGTGTTTCTTAATATGCAAACAACTTAATAGGTAAACAATGATATGAAAACTATTAAATGCAGCGTTTTATTTCAGAAGAAGAAAAAGACAAAAGAGAAGCCGGTTGCTTCGGTCCAGCCGGGGGAAACTGTGGCGAAGGAGCCTGTAGCCGTTGGACCGGCGCCACCGTGCCCTGCGGTGAGGAAGAGGAAGAAGCGACCTCTTAAAGCTGAGGTGGAAACTGTGACTTCAGTGACAACAGAGAAGGTGAGGACGAGTTTCCTGCCCTCTCAGAACCACTTTCTCCACTTTGCTTCATTTGAGGGACGTTTGGAAGCTTGAAAATTATAAAGATGCGCCACTTTTCTGAGTTAAAGTTAATTAAAGCTAATTTTTCTCTAAAAATTTCAAATCTGGATTTCAGCTGTGTGCACAGAGGAGCTGAAGGTGACTGAAGACATAGTGTACCCATGTCTAGATATGAAGCTTTTTTTAATGTACTAATGAATTATGTCATATTGATGAAGAATCAATAATTATAATCCTATTATATCATGCATAAGAACTTCCACTTTATGTACTTTAAGTATGTTTTGATGGTATTAGTTTTGCACAGTTTTTACACTGTGTATTTCTACTACTGTTACAACTTTCAGACTCATGCACAGTCCTGCTTTTCATGAAAACCCATCAGTATGAGGGGAGAGGGTAAAGCACAGGAGCCTGGAAGGCTTGCCCGTGGTCTGATTGGGCTGATGTGGTCCTGATGTGCCGTACGTGCACAAAATAACTCACGGCAGTGATCCTAATACGACGCGGAGCATCTCTCACTCAGAGCTCTGTGAAGCACTCGGTCGATCAGATTAAACCTTCAGCACAATGGGTACAAAGTTGGCTCAGACGCTGGTATTCAGGAACTGGTGACACGCATCGTTTATGAATACAAGAAGGGGCTCTGTGCGGGACCGAGCCAACACGTCACCCCCACCCCTGCAGCCCGAGTTCCCCGTGCTCAGTAATTCATTCCACTAGTGGGAGACTAATCATGTAGTAGGGCCGCACAAACAAGCAATCTGCCATTCATCATTCAGTGCTGTGATTATGTAATGGCTCAGCAGGGCAGTTTTTAATTTGAATCAGTACAAGGTGGTCCCATTTGGAGCAAAAAAAAGAAAAAAGAAAAACAAAGCAAAGAGAGACCAAATGAAATCAATTCACAGATTTGAATCAAATTGCAAAGTGCAGGCAGAGGGCACTTCAAAAAAATGCAATTTTAAACATTTTACACTGTCAGTAAAATCATTAAATTACCAACAATTAAAAATTATTATTATAGTGTTTTTATCTTTAGATATGTGGACTAAACACTGGCTCCAATCTTTTCAGGAACATGCAGTAGTCTCTCCACCTTCTTAACCTCTTTTCCAGCTTAGGGTAGCAGGCTGGGCGCAAGGCAGGATACGCGCCGTACAGGTCGCCAGTTCATCACTGAGTGAGACAGACAACCATTCACACTCACACCCTCACCTCTGACTAGTTCAGGACAACCAGTTCACTGGACATGCATGTCTCTCAACTGCAGGAGGAACCCAAAGTACCTGGAGAGAACCCACAAGGGCACAGAGAGAACGTTTAACTGCAAAATATCATCATTATTGTTATAGTTTCTAAAATCTTGGCTTCATGACTCTCTGCGGTGCTGAGCTCAGCACTGGCATTGCCTCCTGTGTGTAATAACAGCGTTATAAAGAATTTCTTCTCGGGTCGCAAAAGTGTGTGAAGTTTGAGAAAAGCGTTGAACTCCCAGACTGAGAGGGCGACACAAAACGATACATGTACTCTAATTCTTTTACCCAACCCGGGTCCACTCAGAGCTTCAGCATGGATCACTTATTTCCCTCACAGGCTCCACATGACGTCGCCCACAGTACCACAAATAAAAGTCAGCGTGAAAGGTGTAACGTGTAACGAAGCGACAGCCTCCCCACGATCAGCCTGACCTCAGCTCAGTTTTCACATGCGCAATGAGATCTCCCTCCTCATCTCCGACGCGCCAGTTGTTCCGCGACAACTTCGCCGGTGTCATTGTACGGGCAGAGCCCACGGCATGCCGCCTGTAGGCTGAGGGAGCAGGTTCCTCCTCCCGGCTCGTCCTGCAGCCCTGATCAGTCCAGGTCTGAGCGCCCGAGCATCCCGCAGCCAGGATACCGCAGGACGCAGGCGCGATTCTCGCTGCGGATGAGAACGATGATGGCTTTCGAAGTTTGAGCAGGTTTATTCGGGACGAATCCGCCGACGGTACGATTGCAGAATCGTGTTTTTGCGGTTGTGTACCTGGGACCAAACCAGCAGCCATCCTGGATATTTTGTGCGTGAGTAAACCAGGAATACAGATTATTCATAATTAATGTTTTGCCGCATCGTCGACGCTGTTAATCACATGATTGAGTGCATTTCGAAGCCTATAGGTTATAAAATAAGCACCGATGTACCGTCGTGAGAATGAGCGAGGATGTTCGTGTCCTAACCTTCACGCTGACCTGCTCAAAGGCAGGTGCACCCACGCACCCACCCCGCGCGTCCTATATGCGGCTCAGCCTCAGTTCAGGTGTGGCGGCGGCGCAGTGCAGCCCCAGATTGAATGTCTATGATGCTCACTGTGCTCCGGTTTTCTGGGAAGGAGCCTGACGTGACAGCTTTGTCTGAAAAGCGATGATCAACAGATCCACTCCCGACGAAGTCCATCCGTTCTTTACAGTTTGGGCAAGAGCGAAGAGAGGAGCCCGTGTCAGCTGTCAGTGTGACTGAGCCGCTGTCAGAGTATCTGCATGCCTGTACACACCACTTAACTTTCTCCCATTTCTAAGACCTGGAAGGAGCATGCTCTCTGCTGCTCTGCAGGGTTGCCTGGTAACTATGGATCACCGTGATGCTTTCAGCCTCCTTGGAGGAAGGCCATACAAGAAAGCAAATCCACTGTGAATAGGAATAGGTTGGAGACAGGAGTACAGAAGTGATAAGGGCTGTGGGTGATAGTTATATACCCTACTCTGGCACTGATGAGTAGATCATTTGCAGTAGAGTAATAATTCATTCAGAGAGATGACGGTGAGCCTGACACATTAAAAAAAGGCTCAAACTTTGGTGCCTGGTTCACTGAAGGACTCTTCACTCTTTTGATGCTTCAGGGCAATGCTGAGGTCTCTCTCTCAGTTGTACGTGGGCGCTGCTTTAGAAGCTATGAATTTTTAACGTGACTTCCTGTAACCTTTCAAACAGCCCAGCCTGCATTTTTCTTGATGTAGTTACACAGTATCTTTTGTTGGCCATGAAACACCCCAGATCCCAAGCTGAACCCGGAGACAGTCATTAGCGGACCGGTGCTGGTCAAATAGTGGCGAAATGCCCACTGTTCCATTTAGACCAGTCGATGAACCGCCACAGGGAAGGATAATGTGTCACTGCTCTACTTTCAGAGGCAAATATGTTTTTGTTAGTTTGTAACACGTTGAGGTATGGCATGATAAAAATCATCTTGATCTGTTAAAACTTTTAGTTTTCCTAAAAAAGATCATTCCCTCAGGGGGTTGAGTACGGATGTGTCACCATGTAGTAACAGTTGCCATGTGCAGATGTTAAATTTATGACTTCATTTAATCCTGAAGTAGATTTTTACTTCTCTTAAAGTGTGCCAGAGGTTCTCAAAGGTTTCATGACTGTGTGGCAATTTAAGGAGCTGACATGATACAGTGAGTGTTTGTAAAGTGTCATTTCTGGGTGGGGTTTTATGGCAGTAATTATTTTTTGTAGAGGTTTAATAGATTTTTAACCTTCTTAACATATTAAGGTGACTAGAACAAAGCGAGGTGTGCCTGACAAAGAGCAGGTTTGCCCCAAATGCTGCATTATTTGTAGATAAACCTGGAGCCCCAGAATGTGTGAGCAATTTAGATGGTAAATTTTGTGTTCTTCTTGTTTCTGACCTATCACCGGCTCCGTATGACATGAAGTGGGTGAAAGAAATGTTCAGTAATGCTCTCTTTCCTTGTTGTGCCTATGGGCTGGCAATAAATGTGCTCTGAAACAAGCCACTTTAATTAGATAAAGATTTAATTGTATATAAAACAAAATAGCGATAGTGTTGCAGCACTGCAATTATACCAGCTGGAAATAGCCTTTAGGTAAATCATACCCTGAATATGAACTGAGTCTGAAGCCCTGGAGATGTTACTCCTGGGGCTTTGGTTCTGCCTGCTCTCATCCAATCAGAGAGCAGTGGTGCTGCAGCCAGCGCCCCTATGGAGTGCATCCTGCATCCTGGATGGTGACTCAGCTGAAATGAAGCTCGGAGCATGGTGACATTGTAGAGTACATCAGCTGCACCTGCCCTGTGAAAAATCATCCTCTTCCTCCTGTCAGACATCAGTCTGAGCGCTGAGCTGAGTGTCTGCCCTGGCTACTACACATGAGGTCTAAAAATAGATTCTCCAAAGTAGGGCATTAATTCAGTACCACCATTATTTGTGTGGAATCATACTGTGATTTCATTTAGTTTTAATTGAGAGAATAGTCACAATGTGGTAACTACAGGTTATGTCTGGGATTTTGCGTAAATATATAGATTTAGGATTGTAACCATATTGCCTAATCCCATAAATAAAACCTCCCACCTGAATAAAAAGGACTTTTTTTTTTTTTTTTTACTTCTGAATATACCATTAACAGCTAAAGTGAAAAACGAATGGGGCCAGGCGCTCATATTCCTAATTGCTGATTTTTGCTGTGGAGGACAGCTGAGCCTATCTGCAGTGAGCCTGTCCCTTTAAGAAACATTTTAGGTACTTGAAGCTCAGTGGAATATTAGAGTTTCAGAGAAACCAGTGAGGGTGCCCAGGTATCTGCAGGTGTTCAGTGTTTCTCGCATGGAGGAAATTAAAGTATTGTTTGTAAGGCCACCAGCAGAAAGTCATGCGTGGAGATGTTAAGCCCACAAAAGCAGTGTTTCCACTCTTCCTTTTTTTCTTTGTGGGAGACTTCTTTAACAAGGACTTGTTTGTGTGTCCTCTGTACTGCTTTACTGTGGCTTTTAAAATATGTTGGACATACATCATACATCTAAAGTGGGTGAAATGTAATTGTATATCTGTATAAACCATATTATGGATTAAAATGACCAGCAGTATAAAAATTATTACAATTACAGCAAAGTAAACGTTAAAGGTCTTGCATTCAGAATAATTCAAAACATAAGTGCCTAAAGTAAAAGTACAGATTATGCAGGATGGCCCGTATTTTGTGCCTTTTGTGTCAGACTATGGATGAGGTGAAGGACAAGCCCAAGAGGAGGCCTCTGGTCAGGGCTGCATCAGAGGAGAGTTCCAGCGATCCGAGTCTGAGTTCAATCAGCTTCTCGCCATCTCCCGGAGACACGCTGCCCTGGAACCTGCCCAAACACCAGCGGATCAAGCGCTCCAAGTCGGCTTCTGGAGATGTTCTGGACCCTGCAGAGAGGGCCGTCATCCGCATTGCAGGTAAGATGGTCACGGTGAGATAGAAGACTCTTGGAGGTTTACATATTTATTTGTTGCTGCTGCCGTAGAGCTTATAACAGCAGCTGTGAATGTTGCTGCTCGTGGTCTTACCTGAGGAAGCAGATGATTATGATGCTTTCGCACAGGGAGGAGCTAACTTTGTTTGATCTGATGGCGACTGCTTTAACTGCTGCTTTAGTCATTTTCTTGATGCCGTGTTTGTATCTGATGATCCTGCAGGTGATATTTACACTGCAGGCAGTATTTATACACAGTTAATGTTTGTTGGGTCAAGCCTTAAAATGCCTTTGTGTTGTGGACTTAGAGAGTGGATTTTTCAGGGGTTTCCTCATCGTGTGTTTGGATTAGGGAGATCTTGTGCAGTCTGAAAGCTTTTGCTTTATGGCCTCTGTCCCACACAAGAATCATATTTTCTCCTCATACTTTGCTCACTTTTTTTTAGTCTTATGATTACAGTGAAACTGTGTTTGGTCAAGTTGTGACATTAATGCTGCTGCATTCATTTACATCCACTGAGTGAGTACGATCTGCTGGACACGATGTTCTCTGAACAGTCATTTCAAAGGTGCACTTGCTGCTGACCAGCGAACCCTGGCCCTTACTATCCACTGTTTTTCCTACGAGATGGTTTGCCTTCCAGGCTGCTGCTGTTGCAAAAAAGCATCTTGTCCCCAGTTTGGACATGCTTTCACTTCTGCTGTCTTGGAGAGGTTCCTACATGTGGCACCATGCAGCAAGGCCAGCTGCAGTCTAAGACAGTGAGGAGTGGAAGTTGGTCTGAGGAAGAAGAGAATCGCCAGAGAAGCATCTTGTTATGATGCTCAGCGATTTGTCACAAAGTAGTGGGAAAATATTTGCAAAGGAGAAACTTATAAACAATGATACATTTATGCTGATACCCATCACTCACCACTGCCACAAGTAGAAACTAAGAATATGGCACGTACAGAGACTATGCCGCCAAAAGCATTCGTTCGTCTGCCTTCACACGCATATGAACTCGAGTGACCCCCAATTTTTAAAGACAGATCATATTTTGAGGAATGATCTCATTAGTGCAGTGGTTCACAATCTGTGAAGTGGGCTCTGTTGGTGGTGGTGGTGGTGGTGGTGGGGTGACCAGGTGAAGAATCTGGAGTGAAAACAAAGACCTTGAAGAAAGTTTCACCATTCAGCAGCCGTCTTCAAACACCTTATTTAAGCAAACAGTTTGAAGCACTCTCTAAATGAACTTTGATTTCAGGGGTCCCCCCGGGGACTGAATCACACCTCTAAATTATTCCTCTGCCAACATCTTTGCTGCTGCATATTTCTCCCAGAGACTTCAGTTCAGAGCTGCATTGGATCTGTTGAGTGAATATGATTTTTGTGCATAAAAAAAAAAAAAATCTTTTTTTTATCGTTAAAGACTGCAATGTATGGGGCAGAAAGTATTCCAGCTTCTTAAATAGGTAAAAAAAAAAAGAGTATCTAAAGTTGTATTTATTACACCTTACAAGATAAATATCACAAGTTCTTCACAACCAAAGTGATAAACAGATAAAGATGAAAAGTTACTCAAAGGCAGTTTTAAAACGAGGAGTTTTATCACAAACCTGAAGAGTTAAATCCCACAAAGAGAAGCTGGCCTTCAAAAACATTTCCCATATTGGACCCAACATGGGAAAAACTGGAAATGAAGAATCCCAGACTACTGAACTTCCAAGTGAGGAAAAAAGGATTTTAAACCAACTCGAGTTTCTACAGCTACTAATTACAAGCTTCTAAAAATCTGTGTGTGATTCATCATTCATCCCCATAGCAACCACAGCATCTCAGAGCCAAAGCTGACATCATTTAAGGTTCCTATTTTATACAAATGTCACAGAAAGATTTTCTGTTTCTTATCATCAACTATAACATTTTCAGGAAAAACAAAAATTAAAATAGCTGCCGATTAACTTTCTTTTGATCAACAATTGCTTGATTTCTTTCACTCTAAACTTGAACCGTTGATATTATGTCATGGTTAAAAAGTGATTAGTAGATGTTATCTTTTAGCATTTGCATGATGGTGGTGAGGCCCGCTACGATGGGTGGTTTGGAGACAGATTTGCTCAGTGTGTGATGTGAACAGCTCAGGTCAAGCAGTTTGGAGTCAGAGAGGCGAGGCTGACGTGGTTTGGACACCTGCAGAGAAGATTCATGTAGTGAAAGAGGGCGTGCAGAGGGTTGGTGTGGCAGAAGAAGATGCTAGGGATAAGGTGAGATGGAGGCAGATGATCCACTGTGGCGACGCCTAAAGGGAAGAGGTGGAAGAAGAAAATGCTATAATTTAATACTTGGTGACCTTTCTGTGTTTTGTGGGCATCACTGTGCTGTGACAATTAACTTTTGTGATAATTAGCTTTTAAATCAATCATAATGATGACTGGAAATATCATTGTTAGTAATGTCTTCTCTGCTGTGAGCCATTACTGTGACAACACTCAACATCCTGAACCGCAATCAATGTTGAAGGTCTGGTGAACTTCGTGTGCTTCAACCATGTGTCATCACACGTGTTCGTGTCAGTAAGCCACAAAATGTTGATATAGCCTTACTGACATCATCTTCATTCGCCGCCATAGTCTGCCTCTCAGACTGTCTGCAGCTTGATAACAAATGGTCACACCTCCATTCGTTGTGAGATAAAGCTGCAGCTCCAGCCTCAGACACATCTCACAAAGCTAACGGCTCGGGCTGCGTCAGGGCCATTATGGCAGCGATCCAGTGGGACAATATTCATACAGTCACACTCATCTAATGTATTTAATCTGATTCTGGTATCTGCCTCACGTTGACAAACTTTGTAGTTGATTCTTTGTGTAGAAATAAATTTATCAGATTGCTCTTAAACTGCAGCACACCAGCAAGCTCTGCAGAAGTGCTTGGACATACGAATGTACTGCTACTGTTATGTGTGCAGAGACAGTAACACCCAGTCACACTGCAGTACCCCACCCCACCAAATCAATATCAGAGACAACTAAGGAGGGGGGAGGATGAGGCTGGGTTTTTGTTTGTGGTCCAAAGAGACAATGTGAACTCAACACCCACCACAGGAAGTGCTGACGCGGCAAATCGCTTCATCTGATCCCCGCCTCCACCCAACAGTTAACAGAGGTGGAGGAGCTGCAGATCCTGGAGAATCTCTGGTGGATAAAGATATATGAATGAGCATGATTTTCTATTATTATGCAGTTGTATTTCTATCAGCTACCCTCAAGAGTCTCTGCCGCAATGTACAGTATTTATGCAAATTGGAAGAGTAGATGATGGCATTTTTTCTTTAAGTACTTAAAAAAAACAACCTGTGCAACAAGTCCAGTTCTGAAATTTCCTCACTAGTAAATATTCCACAGTCAGCTGTTAGTGGGATTATAACAAAGTGGAAGTGATTGGGAACGACAGCAGCTCAGCCATGAAGTGGTAGGCCACGTAAAATCACAGAGTGGGTCAGTGGATGCTGAGGGTCATAGTGCACAGAGGTCACCAACTTTCTGCAGAGTCAATCACTGCAGACCTCCAACCTTCATGTGGCCTTCAGATCAGCTCAAGAACAGTGTGTAGAGAGCTTCATGGAATGGGTTTCCATGGCAGCTGCATCCAAGCCTTCCATCACCAAGATCAATGCAAAGCGTCGGATGCAGTGGTGTAAAGCACGCCGCCACTGGACTGTAGAGCAGTGGAGACGTGTTCTCTGGAGGGATGAATCACACTTCTCCATCTGCCAATCAGATGGAAGAGGCTGGGTTTGGTGGTTGCCAGGGGAACGGTACCTGTCTGACTGCGTTGTGCCAGGTGTAAAGTTTGGTGGAGGGGGGGTTATGGTGTGTGTGTGTGTGGGGGGGGGGTCAGGAGTTGGACACAGCCCCTTAGTTCCAGTGAAAGGAACTCTTAATGCTTCAGCATACCAAGACATTTGGGACAAGTTCATGCTCCCCTGGATATACTTCACTTCCTGTTCCACCATGACTGCATACCAGTGCACAAAGCAGCTCCATAAAGACATGGATGAGCCAGTTTGGGGTGGAAGAACTTGACTGGCCTGCACAGAGTCCTGACCTCAGCCTGATAGAACACCTTTGAGATGGATTAGAACAGAGACTGTGAGCCAGGCCTTCTCTCCAACATCAGTGTCTGACCTCACAGATGTGCTTCTTGAAGAATGGTCAAACATTCCCATGAACACTCCTAAACCTGTGGAAAGCCTTCCCAGAAGAGCTGAAGCTGTTATAGCTGCAAAGGGTGGGCCCACATCATATTAAACCCTATGGATTAACATGCATCAGGGTTATTTTGAACATAACTGTAAGAACCAACAAAAAAGTGGCACTTGTTTTATCTTTGTTGTGGTAAACCAGATGCCCTTTCTTACCTTCTGCTGTCTCTGATTTAAAGACAAGCAGACTTTAATGATTTAGCTGGAAAAGGGCTTTTTTGTAGCTGCTCATGATGCATTTAGGAAAAGGGTGATAAAAAAGGTAAGAATCTTATCCATTGCACAGACATCCCATATTCAGTTTGTCCTGAAAGTGTCTCTCATAAGTCTTAAAACGTCACACTACGCTTCCTTCTTCTTTTTCATGAAACAGTGAGTTTAGGAAATGTCACAGTCTCTGCTACGCAGGAGCTAAATTATTCAGCAGTGCTTTCAGTTTGTGCAGTTTTTCAGAATATTGAACTGCAGCTCCTTTTCTGTCTCCACTTTCAGCAGTGTTACTGCTTTTAAACAGATCTCTGGGACCCTGGCGAGGACCCTGACGTTTCCTCTTTCATACATCTGTCATTTCCAGAGTGTTTCCAGCTGCAGGTATATGCTGCTGCTGACAGACATCAGAATCATGTTAATAAACCAGGATGGTGTCTGTAGTATACGCGTTGGTCACTAGAGGACAGTATCCAAAGATAAAATGCAGTTCATCATGTCTGCATCTTTGGGATCCTAACACTCTGCTGCTCTCAAACCTGATATTTGACTCGTAACTGGTGATTATTTTCAGTGTGTACCTGCAGACGAATGTGTGCTCAGGAGTAAATTCTTAAATTGACCCGTACTAAGCCTACTAAGCTTCGGCAAACAAGGTTGAAATGAACACGTTAAATGGCTGAACAAGGAAAGCAAAGCTGCTTGTGTTCAGATTTATTCGACTAAAAAGATTGACTTTGAGTTTCACTGACTTATTACTTTGCCTGTTTGCTTTAATTCACTTTATTTGATTCATGCAAGCTTTATTTATAACATGTTTGCTGAATGATATACTAAATTAATGTAAATTAAAACCTCTTTGCTTAACTTTCTCTACTTCATTTGAGTTTTAAAGTTTGGGGCTCGTTATTGCGCCTGCACTGTTAGCACTGGTTCTTTTACATCCATCAGTCCATTAGCAATACCTGCTTATCCTTTTAGAGGGTCACTGGAGGGCTGGAGCTGATCCCAGCTGGCATTGTTTACTGTGTTTTGGTGCTCTACTAAAATCTGCCTTGTCATAAAGGCAGCATGAGGCAAAAAGTAATATTGTCATGGATTTTGCTGCTGTTGAGCCTGAAGAGAGGCTAAAGGTCTGTCACAGGGACATTTTAATAGTAATGTGTCACCAGGGAGCTCATTATCCCAGCGGCAACTATATTTCCAACCCCTAATTAACATTCATGCTACCAACCTGTAAGCGAGTAACCAGGCAAAGTCTCACAAACACAAATCAGTGAATACCCACAGAAACAGTGGATGAATAGTGAGGGGTGGCACCGTATCCCTCCTTAGATGTGTTCTCTATTCTTTTAGCAGAGAACATAAATTAGTGGCAGCACTGGGGCCAAGAGGCTTTAGTTTGGTGATGTGTGGGAGGGCTGGCTTGCTCTACAGTCCTGTCACTCGAGCCAAAGCCAGACAAGCAGACAGAGAGAAAAACAGTCTCTCTGAGAGACATCATCCGGTGGCCAGTGATGAGAAAACAGTGGGATGCTTTTTTAAAAAAATTTTTTATGCCCTGATACTGTGGAGCAGGGATCAAGGGCACAACTGAAAAATCCCACAAACCATGAATGTTATAAATCCGCATTGTTCTGCTGGATGGAGAGAACAGAGGAAGAAAACAAAGTGTTACATCCTAAGTCTGTTTTTAGAGATCTCTTCAGGCTGAGCTGTGATGGATGTTGTGGTCAGAGCTGAACTTAGAGACCGTTTGTGAAATCATCTTTGCTGCTCAGCGACGATGTTTTCTTCCCGTGTTTTGCTTTACTCCACCTATACCTTTACTGTAGCTGAACTATGATTATTCTGATTATTTTTAAACAATATCAAAATTAGTGTTTATTTAAGTTACACTATCATGCAATAGCGCGTTGTAATCAGAAGGCCTGCACGGTGTGATCTGACGTGTTAACTGTGACTCAATGTTTCTCTGCAGTCGCGGCTCTGAAAACCTCAGCTTGTAGTGACGTTGCTGCTGAAACTCATCACAGTTCCTGTAACTCAGTCACAGGTGGAGACACGCCGTTGGTGGTCATGCTGTAAATTCGATTGGCTCAGAGTGTTGAAATATTTTTCACATTCCTGATGTGAAGGATTTATTGAGATCCATTTTGTAATTTGCAATCTCGTGTTGATGAAACTGCAAATTTCCCTGATAGCTGAGTAAACACAAACTCCCAGCTGTATGAGAAATTGATAACACACACACACGTGTGCTTAGAGCTTAAAGTTGGGATACCTTAACAAGCAGTCGAACAGTGGTAGCCAACAAAGTGGCCAGTGAGTGTGTTTCATAAGAGATCTTGTTTAGGTTTATTTGTAGCCAAATAATACTACTGACTGCTTAAAATGTATTATGACCTGATGACTCGTTAATTTAAAGACAGCAGTGACAAAATGTGAATATCAGTGTCCTTTAACTATCAACTGACACATCTGTGGCCAACTTACAGTATGTTACTGAGAATAACTGGATAACTTTAACCTGTCAAACTTGGATGTTTCCAATCTACACATGCAGCTTTTTAGAAAGACACGCTCTGATTGATCCAAAGTAAATTTCCTCTAAACTTTTCCAGTTTTCCTCTCAGCGATAAGTTCTCAGTGCTCCTTCCAAGCACAACTTCCTTCCTTGTAGGAAGATCCAACTGCAGCCAGGCTTTTTCTTGGCATCATCCGTTGCTATTGTCCCTGCTTCATCCATGAGAGTCTGTGACTGATTTGAATCTAACCGTAGGTCTCATTGCTATTGTCATGACACTGTAATAAACTTTGTGGTCCAGGAAGCGGGATACTTGCCAGTACTGTATTTTGCCCTCATTTGCACTTGATAAGAGCATCGCCTGAATATTCATGTGCATCTTAATTTAAATGGCTCAGGTTTACTTTATAATAACTGAATGAGTGACGGGAATTTAAAGTTGAGATACCTTAAGCTAGCGTTTTGCATTAGTTGCACAAATGTATGTAACTTTTTCAGAGGTGCATGAAGACATAATTTAGATGCACTAATAAAAATGTTCACTGACTTCACTTTTTGCAGTACTTACAGCATTCAACTATGAAAAAGAGAATTTATATTAGGTCTCTATGAAGTCCTGTGAAAAACTATCTACGCTGCACGATGCGGTGCCTTAATACCTTTAGCATCAATACCTTGAGGTAATTGTTTTCTGTATGACTTTATCAGCCTCTCACATCTTTGTGGAAGAGTTTTGGCCCACTCCTCCTTACAGCGGCGCTTCAGTTCACTGAGGTTTGTAGGCATTTGTTTATGCACAGCTCTCTTAAGGCCAGTTTGAATTTTTACCAGGACATTGCAAAGTTGATTCTTTTCTTTTTCAGCCATTCTGTTTTAGATTTGCTGCTGTGCTTGGGATCATTGTCCAGTTCCTTGACCCAGTTTCAGCCGAGCTTTAGCTCTCAGACAGGGCCTCGCAACTGACTTTATAATACTCTGGTGTACAGAGGAGCTCATGGTCGACTCAGTGATTGCAAGGTGTTCAAGTCCTGCAAAACAAGCCCAAATCATCCCCCCTTCACCGCTATGCTTAACAGTTGATGTGAGGTGTTGGTGTTGACATGCTGTGTTTTCTCTGAATTTGGTGCTGTGCATTACAGCCAGACACCTCCACCATGGGCTCATCTGTCCAAAGGACAGTGATCTAGAAGTCTTGGAGTTTGTTTAGCTGTGCTGTGCTGACATGTTCTTCTTAGAAAGGAGGAGGAGGGTTTTTATTTTTCTGGCAACCCTTCCAAACAAGCCACACGTGTTCAGTCTTTTTCTAAATGTGCTGTCATGAAATTTAACTTTGAACATGCTGACCGAGGCCTGCAGACTCTGAGATGTTGCTCTTGGGTTTTTTTGCAGTTTCTCTGAGCATTGCACTGTCCGACCTTGAGGTGAATTTGCTGGGACGTCCACTCCTGGGAAGAGTGTGGCATTGTGTTTAAACACACCTGAATGCCTCAGACCAGCAAACTATCACAGGGCGAACACAAACCAGTGATAGACAATAAAAAAGTCGCCTGTGAGTCAGTACAGGGGAGAGTGGTTACAGACGGTCACCATGTAGACGTGGAGAAAATAATAATTCTGCATGCATAAACCAGCTGAATTTTAGTGTGCCAGTGTTACTAATAAAACTACTTATATGTGTTTGATACATTTTCTTAATGCACCATATAATAAAAAAACAAAATTGATTTATAAAAATTGAGTTAAGGGCGGTTCTTTGGAAAGTCCTAAATCTCATAAACGATGGCCTGTAGAGGAAATGTGTAAATTTTGGTTCTGTGAAATAATGATTCTCACTTTAATCACGTGTGTTTCTGAAATAACAACAAATAGAGCGAGTGACGGTTGTGTCAGTATTCTGTATCAGTTCAGCTGATTTCTTCACTTAAGGGGTCGTGTGCCGTCACCTGAAGGTCATCAGAAGGTCTGTGGTAAAAGTTATAGCTGCTGTTTGCCCTGCTTTAAGTTATCCAGTGTTCTGTGCTGAAAAGGTGCGGTCCTCTTCAAACTTATGCCGTCATTCAGTTTTGGGAATATGACGTGACTTTGAGAAGAACCATGTAAGCGTGCTGGGAGTTCTTTTTAAAGCTGTAAATAGTACAGCATCCACGATGCTGTGCCTTGCCCCAGTTTCTCCAGCAGCAGGAACTCAAATAACCCCACGCAGCTCCGTCATTTGTTTTTTCATCGAGGTAGCCGTGTCTATGAGGGGTGGAGTTGGCATGTGTCTGTGTGTCTGTGTGCTGTGTGTGTGTGTAGCTGTGTCTCAGATGGTATCTGTCTTGTGGCGTGTGTGCTCGCCTCTGTGCCTTTAAGAGGAGGGTCTGATATAAATGTGTGCGGGTATTTCTCAAGCACAGGAGGGGAGTGGTGGTGGTCTGGAATGATATCTACAGTTCAGAGAGGGAATACTGTGGCTGAGTGTGGGTGAGGAAGAAGGTGGGGACAGAGAGATAGGTGGACAGATAGCCAGGAGGGCTTCTATCAGCACTGAGGACACAAAGATTCAAAGAGGGGTTCACACTGCCAGGGGGAAAGTTAAAAGGAAAGTCTGAAGAGAGAAAGGTGCCCGAACCCTGACTCAGTATCAGCCAGGCCATGTCCATGCCCATGTTTGACCCAGGTCAGCGACTGCCAGAGGAACAAGACTATGTTCAAGCCTATGAAAACGTCAGGGAGAAATATAAAGGTAACAGCACCTCCTGTTCTCTCTCTTTTTAGTGGCTTGAACTCAAATGATAACATGTTGAAAGCATGTTTGAATGGGAGGTGGGTGTGTGGAGAGAGCGCATGCCTCAGCGAGTATCCTGTGTTAGGCCCTGGACAACTTACTCCTCTTAATTGGTTCCATATTGATTTGCAATGATGTTTCAAGAGGGTCTTTCTGTTGACACAGGAAGGATAATATTTCTATAACATGGACCTGTGGATTGACACTTAAGTCAGCTGTAACATAAAAACCCAATGATATCTCTGTTGTTGTAGTTAAAGCCTGCTCTCTGTGATGATTTGGGTCTATCTGCAGTACAGGAGGTTAAGCGGTGCACTTGTACAGGTACAGTAACAGAATAACTGCATCAATAAAACAAAAAGGAGTCCTGTTCTGCCTGCTTTGCGTCCTTCTCAGACCTGCCTGCCTTCTCTGCATACAGGAGAAACTCTGGGCAGTGTGGGCTCAGAGAGGTGAGACATTTGGCCTTCGGTTGAATGGCACAGGTCCAACGGTGCAACATGAATGATAAGAGCTGCCTGCCAGCATGGCGGACATTCTTCCAGTTACACGGTGTGTGGGTAAAGGCTTACGTGATAGCGTTTTATGTTTGTTTCAGAAAGCATTGCAGAGTTGATAGAAACAGGAAGTCCAGACAACTTGAAGATGCACCTGCACCTCGTATGCTTACCTGGTTTGAGTCTGAATTTGACCAATGCAAATCCTGCAAGGCAATCACTGTAGTGTAGCAAGAAGCAGCAGGTTGAAACTGGCTTTTATACCATGTTCTCCTAGTTTGCATGTCTACAAAACATATCATTAGCTGATAAATGATACCAGTACACACAATTTTGTTTTTCACTCCTTATTTTTCTCATTTTTACTCCTTCATTATAGAGAATAACAGTTTAAGAGTCTCTTAACATTTTAGAAGCATGAAATATGTGACATATATAGAAAGTAGATAAATACTGACTACTGGAAAATGTCATCTTATTTGCCGATGGACGATGGCGGCTGGCATGACTGATACAGGCACATTTCAGTTACCATGTAGCACCATTCCTTTCCCACTGAGAATGCATGAAGAAGCACCTGTCATTATATGCCATCATATGTGAAGTATAATGACAGTAAAGCTAATCTGATCCTCTGATTCTAGCTCCAAATATGACCAAATAACCTATAATTTTAAAATCAGAGATATGTAGAACTTCACAGAGGCACCATGTTGTCCAATTTTTGACCTGCTGTCTGTCGCCTGCGTGTGTCAGCCTCCGGCTCGTCAAACCCATGAATGCAGGTGAATTGCATTAACATATGTAGGCAATTTAGTTTAGGACACAGGCTGACAGGAGCAGCTGTGCTCTCGTGTTACACTTGTCACCCACATCACACATTAGTGAGGAAACGGCTCTTTTTCTAGAGAGCAAACTGTCAGAACGAGCCTGCTCTTGGTCTTGGCATGCTGGGAACTGAGCTGTTCCATCCAGTCGCACCAGTCTAGTAATTTTCTTCCCATGTGATTACCTACTGTGCATGTCACTGTGGGCAGCATTCCTGCTGGGTCTCTCTGGCACCAGTCTGATGCTCCACGCCCCTTTCATAACCTCCAGTCTCTCTGCCAAGATCCGACTTCCTGTTACTCTTTCTTATTGTTACTTTTTAACCGGATGCTGCTTGTTTCAGATAATTGTACATCTAGAAGAAATATAACAGGTCTCCTTAAAAAGAGGAGCTTTATTGTTTTGGGGTTTGTCGTGAGATTTCAGCTCCTTCTGTAAAGACGTGTATTGAACTTGTGTGTGGAATTATTGATATTTCCATGAATGTATGCTTGACTTGCACTGCTGCTTGGGGTGGGTGCACTTGTATTTTTAGTCTGTGGTGACACCAGTTCAAAATTCACAACACAGGTGAGAGAGATCTGATCCTGAAGAAGTGTCCATCATGCACAGATTGTGCGCAGCAGCGGGAGGATGGACTGTTACTCTTGGCAGCACCTGTATACACATACGCCGCGATGATTACGGCTCAGTTATTATTCCTGCCTGCGCCATCTGCTGAGGCAACATTTGTGTAAGTTATTGCAACAGGTGAAATTCTGCTTCCCGTGGCAGTGATAAAGGGCAGTTGGGCGAAGCTCTGTGTTGGAATAGTAACAGATCGGATCTATTAGTGTAAAACATGCAGCCCTGCTTTAAATACTCACTGCAAAGATATCCCCGGAGTTTACTCTGTCAGTCTTGGCATTATTGCGGTTGAAAGACAAGCTGAATAACTTCTGGCATTTAACTCAATGAGAAGTTTATTATTAAGGTTGCAGTAACTTCTTCCAGTCACATTTTACGTGTGTTGGACAAAACTCCAAAGATTATTCCATTATAGCTGACTGGCTGCAGTGTTGGAATTTCTTGGAAAATCTAAAATGCTGAGATTGTAGCATTGAAGGTTTAGAGGCCTAATGAGTCCCCCTGATACGCACTTACTAATACCTCCAGTGACCCTGAACCTTGTTGGTTATCTTCGCCTCAGATGCTCATTCTTTTGAAGCTGGCTGCTGGTTTTGTAACCAAATGTCAAAGAAAGGAATCTCTCTGTTTCTATAAACTCCAACTTTACCAGACTGGCCTCCTGCTGCTGTTAGCAGTCCTGGTTCTGCTCTGCAGCCTCGCCACATGAGCCATTCATCTACCTGCTGCAGGTTCTGTTTGGGTTTCTCCAGAGTTAAAAGGAGCGCCACTGGCGGCTGTAGTCCAAGGTGATGGAGTTATAATAAGTCTGACCACGGGACATGATCCTTCCTGGGGGAAACAGCTGCTAAATAATATCGACAATCGCCACAACAACCAGCTGGAAGGATAAACAAGCAACAGGAAAGCTGGTTAGCAACAATTAAATTTTCATGGTAACCCCAGGGGTATTTTCCACTGGTAAAATTGATAGCGGATGGTGGAATTCTCTCAGATGAAATTCCATCCATTTTCTTCCGCTTATCCTTTTTAGGATCATGGAGGTGGGGGGGTGGAGGGCTGGAGCATGTTCCAGCTGCCATCGGACGAGAGGGGAGTACAGGGGTATAGCTGCCCTGTGCAGGGGTTGCACCCTGACACAGGGCTAACACAGTAAGACAGACAACCATTCACACTCACACCTATGGCCACTGTAGAATCACCAGTTAACCTAACCCCAGTAACTGCGTGTCTTTGGACTGTGGGAGGAAACCCACACAGACACGGGGAGAACATGCAAACTCCACACAGAAAAGTCCCGGCCAAGGTGGAATCTAAAAAAAATGAAATTTAAAATAAAAAAAAAATGTTAAAGTCACCAAATAAGTCAGATTTGCCTCATTTTGCTTTGTGGGTGTCACATGACGGCGGTCTGATGTAATCTTTCTTTGCTTTGTAACTCTGGCCTGCACGGCGGGTTTTTGTTCCCATTCTTAAACACACTTAAACAACATCGTGAGAACCCTGCAGCTGCAAGAGAACCTGCAGGTTCTGTGTGTAAATACCAACTGAGTGGACTTCTAAAAGCGCTGTGATAAATTTGTCTTGTGAATCACTGTCAAGTTTGAACCCTCAGCTCAGTTCCAGTACTTGCCTCAGATCAGTTTCATGCAACTCGACCTCACTTTCAAAAATAGTAATAGTGCTTAAGTTATGCACGCACGATCGCACATACACGCAGATGTGTCCATCTTAAAGGTTATAAAAATGGAAAATAATTGAATATATGTCAAGTTGACTACGTCTGTTTTTTGTTCAGTTAATATTAAACATGTTAACTTCTTTGAGCTTCTAAGAAAAACACACCTGTCGAGTTCTGTCCCTTCATACTTTCTCTTCCATCCACTGATAGCTGCTCTGCAGCTGGAAGGCAACCTGTGTATATCATCAGAGAAGCTGAAGTCATGGAATAGGATTTGGTCTGCATGCGTGAACAAGAGCCATCTTCCCTGAGCTTGTCTGCCAAGATTATCGACAGTGTCAACCCCAAAGCCTGAGTATGATCGTGAAGAAAAGCAGCCTTGTTCTAGCTTGATCACAGTATATTTCTGGGGGTTTGTAGAGTTGCCTTAATTTATAGAGAATCAGCCACTAAAAATTCATAAATCTTTTTACACATTTGAAACCATAGACAGGAGAAAAAGGGGACACACAAGGTTGTTCTCTGACAGAGGACACTCATGCATTATCTCCATATGTTCACACCTACTCTCATCCCACTGTGTCAGCAGCATGGCTCAGTGTCCTGTAGATCACTGAGGACTCAGAAGCTGCAGTAGGCTCCTCTCACCTGTCTGTCTGCTACTTGAGTTGAGTTAATAGGGTGACCTTTTAGTTCATATGTGCTGCTAAAACATACTCTGTGCAGAGTGCTACACATTAAGCATGTAAACGAATCAGCCCTACGAGGTAGATATTCTCTTGTTACAATGCAATCAGTCCTGGCGCTCATATGGATGTTGGTTTGATATGTATCTATTTAAACATGGATGCAGGTCAAGCACAATGCACCTCACCACCCTGCAAAAACCACTCGAGGAACATGACCAAAAGCCCCAGGGGCTGATCCCGTTTCCAAACTCCCAGACCAATTGAGAATCGGGGGAATTCCCAACTCATGAGTTAAAAATTGTCTTGATTGTTGCACCTCAGAGTTGGTCACATATGACTGGCTTTTATCAGTATATTTACATAAAAGGACCCAAACATAACTTATCAAAACACTAATCCTAATAATTATTTTCAAAGAATTTTGTGTGTTTGGATGGATTCCCCTTTCTTGGTCCTTAATTAGCTGCACAACAGTGTACTTTAATAGACCTCTGATTCACCAGGCTTCTACCTTTTTGTGCTGCGGCAGATTTTTATGCAATATAGTCCTGTCTGAAGTATTCGAAAGGTTGCACGGCATAAGCCGTGTATTTATCCAAGTTATTTGTAAAATGATCTGAAATTGAGCCTCAGCCACAGTAAATTCTTGTTTCTAATGCTCATAAGGCCATTTCACTTATTAAAAGTATTCTAAAGCCGACAACAACCTTAAAAACTTCTTATGTCTGGAAAAGCTACAAAGCTGTGGAATCTTAGCGGATATAATCACCTGTCTGCTGTGATTTTTCAGAAACCTTTCGGTTCCTGCAGTAAGACCAGTCGGCTGGCTCAGTCCCTGCTGGTCACGCCACTTCATCTAATAGATGAGCTCACATTCTTTCACGCAGTCCAAATCCCTTCTGATGATTAATGACATAAAGATGTAATTGGTTCGTGTCTCTGGTTTCTTTTGTAGAACTGTTTAAAGTCTGCAGCGGTATTGAAACCCCGACTGTGAACCACCGTGAAGTGAACACAGCCTGGCAAAGTTTCCTGCTGTAATTGAGATGGGATTTGTATTGGAGCAGAGGATTAGTGCCTTCCCAAACCCATGGAGTCAACAGCTGACGTTAGTTATGTAACCACGCTGCAAAAAATATATGAAAAAATCAGTGAACAGGTGCGTGAGGCTTGATGGGTGCAGCTTGAACAGCAAGCATCTACGCTGTGAATCTAAACATCCTTGGTGAGAAAACTTGACCTTTGACCTTTATCTTGAGGTCAAGGTCGCGGAGATTCACACTCGTCCGAGTATGGTGTGAATCTGAACATCATAGGTCACATCGTTCTCGAGTTATGGCCAGTGTTAAAGTTTTTGTGACACGCGCTGCCGATGCCAGGGCTGCGACAATACCTTTCCTTTTTCTTCGAAACAGCTGAGCTAAAAATATGCACTAGATGCACACACGATGATCATATGGTGCAGAGGCAGCCACCCTGATGTCACTTAGCGGGTTATGAAATCTTTTTTTGAACTTTGTCTTATGCTGTCATGGTATTGTGGAACCCATGATTATATTTGAGCTACAGGATGGGGTGATGAGTAGGAAGCTTGGTGAGCAGGCTGCATGGCACAAATACAGATGCCTGCCAACTGCCATATGCTAGCTAACATACTAGCTATACTTATCCCCACCAAAACAGTTTTAAGCATATTTGGCAGACATCCATCCGTTCGTCCATCCATCTATCCATCCATCCATCCATCCATTCTCTTCTGCTTATCCTGTTCAGGGTCGCAGGGGGCTTGAGTTTATCCCAGCTGACATAGGGCGAGAGGCAGGGTACACCCTGTACAAGACGCCAGTCTGTCACAGGGCCAACACTGCGAGACAGACAACCATTCACACTCACCTTCACACCTGTGGGTACTTTAGAATCACCAGATAAGCTAACCCCAGTAACTGCATGTCTTTGGACTGTCAAAGAGTGAACATTTTCTATTGAGACCAAGATTGATTTCTTTTTTCTTTACTAGGCTGTAAACATAGCTAGATCTGAGCATCTTAACACGGGAGTTTATAGGGACTGAGGTGCTTTTGGAGCATCACGCTGCAGTTTTTGTCACCTCTACGTTGGCTAAGTTTCCCACGCATAGAAGCTGCAGATGCAGATGACTGGTTGCTTAATCAAATCAACACATTAGATGATAAAAGTGAAAACCACACAACTGAGAATTTGGACATCGTTCCCTTCTCTGGCTGCTCTTACTGTACAACTGCTTTCATTGTTTTACTGTCAGTTTCAATGCCAAAAGAGAGAGGGGGAAAAAAAGGATCAATAAGGTTAACTTCAGGTGATTTAACAGCATGATGTCAGTGTTTACTTTCCCACAGTGCTCAGAGGTACAGGTGTCCACAGTGTGTCCACAGTGTTTCCGGGAGGTTATTGACTGATAACAGTGACACACAGAAAGATGCCTTTCTAATCTGTCTGAGAGGATGATGTCATTGGAGGGAAAATCTGTCTGGTCGATGGGTGAGTTCAGTCTCCGGGATACAGCCGTACACAAACTGTCATTTTATCCGTCCCGAGCGTTCTGCACAGTCGAGCTATAACAGACTGAGTGCTTACAAAAATAGATTAAAATATAGTTCCACACCATGCGCTGTGATTTGTAGTCATAGCACGCTGCAGCACAGAGTTCTGTGTCCACAAATCTGCTATATTGACTGATTAAAGGAAAAGGTCTATATTTTGGAATAAAGAATGCTTTGCTTTGGTTTTTCCATTGCTTATAGTTAGATGAGAAGCAGGATAAAACTCTCATGCCTTACTGTTTAATATAGAACCCCAAACAGGAGCTCTCAGCAGAAAGATATAATAAGATGCACTTTATACCAAAAGTTCCTGTGTGAAAACAGCCAAGTCATTAATCATAAATCATAAAAATACTTTTAAATATGCTGCCTCTGTTTCCTTGAATGATCTACACAAGGACCTGAAGTGGTTACGATGGAGTTTAAGTCCATTTTAAAGGACTGAGAGAGAAAAGTTCTGCTGGAACCTGAGACTGCTTTTGCTCTTATAATGATGTACAAATGATAACTACATTTGATTTGGATGCTTTTGTTCACATTTGTTCACTACAGTATATTTCTTTCTTTACTTATATTACTTGCTTATATTATATTTGTTGTAATTTCTGCTGTCCTCTTGGCTAGGTCTCCTGGATAAATAAAGGAAGTATAAACACATCTTATAACTATAATGTAAATGGACTAGTGCTTATAAAGCGCTTTTCTACTCCAGTTGAGCACTCAGTGCTTTACACAACATGTTTGCATTCACACTCTGAAGAATACTTTGGTATGCAGGCTGGGGCAGCCAGGAATTGAACCACCAACCTTGCAATTAGTAGATGACCTGCTCTGCCTCGCGAGCAATAGGCACAGGGAGGCAGACGAGACAAAACTGCTCTAGATGACGGTGGCTGCATAAGGTCAGAATGACCCTAAACAGTGAACACAAATGAATAAAAAAACTGAAGAGTGAAATTAAGTGTAAATGTGCTACAAAACTAAATATGTAAGCAAATACACACAGGAAAAAAGATTTCAATTTAAAGGGAACTAATTAAAAAGTTATATACTGTTTCTCTAAACCCTAAAGACATTCTTACTTGGCTGTACGGCCCAGGGCGCTCCTGGAGGTTTTTCCAGACAACAAGTTTTCAGGTCGGAATCGTGAGGTGACCCCAAAACAAGATGCCCCTCAGGCAGGCATTACGACAATAAACCGGGCTCTGAGTCACTCTCGGCTGATTAGAGAACAAAAAAAAAATCCAAAGTGAAAAAGAAAACTGGAATCCACAAAGTGACAGAAAACTTCCCAGAGGTTGAACAGAAGCAAAACCAGGCAAGCGATCACAGAGTGAGGGGAACGCGGGGCTGTAAATGCACTCGGGGAGAAATGGGTGGAAACCAGGTACAGGTGAAGACAATCAGAGGAAATTTATAGGAAGATGGTGACAGAAAGGAAAGACACGCAAGGAAACAACCAAAATAAAAAAACTACAACTCATCACTGAAAACCCGGATCGTGACACAGGTTGTACTCGTAGGTTTTTAATCTAATTAGTTCACATGAACTTCATAAAGTCTTGCACAAAGTGCTTCACTTCTTTCGTCTCGTTGTATTCAGCCTCACCTGAATACTTCTCACGTGTTGACTGTTCATCTCTCAGCCTAAGCTCTGCATCAGGGAGCGCAAGGATCCCGGCCTTACCTTTGTCCTGAGGGTGTGGAACAACAGTGCTAGCACCCTGTTTCTGGCACGCTACAGTAATCCCGACTCATGCCAGGAATGTCAGTGGGGAGCTGACCGGCGTGCTCTCTGTTTGTCTGCAGTGATTCAACAATAACATCTCAACTGATTTCTGTCTCACCTCATCTGATTTGTAGAGCTGAAACAGAATAAGTTATCACAAAATGTGTATTAGTTTGCAGCGCTCAAGTGATTTGCTGTAAGCAGAACAAAATGGCGTGTGTATTAATTTCCTGCTCAAACCTACTGCAAAAGTTAAAAGCTCGACAAATATTTGAAAATATGTTAGCACTGTCATCGCTTTGTTATTACGTTGATGTTATTAATGTGAAACAACGCACACAGAGGATGGACATGTGTGAATATGTGAGTAAAATACTTCTGGGTGTCCTGAGAGCAGCCTGTGGTGCATCTCTGTCAGAGCCACACAAAAGGAAAACAGAGATCCCGAAAGCGTCTCTTTCACAGAGCAGATCTGACAGATAGCGGGCCGTAAAACGTTTGTCATCCTGACACATTCTGTGAATTCCTCTGGTGTTGTGGTCCTCCTGAAAAGTCCTCGTTTGCTCCTCTCTGAAAGGACTTTAGAAAAATGTGCACGCACACACACACACGCACGTATTCATCTGCAGTTTCTTTCTTTTCCTTCCCTTTCCCAGTAACCTCTGTGATGCATATGTAACCAGAATTAAGCATAATGAAATAATCATATTAAGATTACAAAGCTTCCTATAATAGTGGGTAATTAGATAAACGGTTCAAAGCGCGCAAATTAAATGCAGCAAAAAATAATACTTCTGTTATTTGAAGGTTTGGCCAGCAGATGCTGGATACTGCAGCTTATTGAGCAGTACTGGGGGGTGGGGGGGACTCACCTGAGAGCCCAAAGCAGTACCATAACTTTTTTTTAAGGTGCTTTATTTGGCAAAAAAGAAAAAAAAGGCTGCTAAGGGCTGTGAAGATTTATTAAATCTTGCTACAAAGTTGCTGGTGAACTGAAGTGCGATGATGACTCATCACTGGAGAAATATACTCTGGATGACTCGAGCTATTATGATCATTTTAACAAAAATAATATATTTATATATCTGTTATAAGATAATCTATGCCTGACACTTTTACACTAACTAGATCCAAACTATGGGTTTGAAAAACATCTGACTACAGCTTATCTTTGCAGCTGTAGTATATGGTGGTGTCAGTCATTCACCCATCGCTCGGGTTTCATGCTGCGTCCACTAACCAATCGATCTGTCTGTACAGTCTCACCGACAGCATTATGAGTTCTGTATATTAAGATGTTTGTGTTTTTTTCATGTGTGAGATAATGAGGGCAGGGCAGTAGTACTGAGATTATATTTTAGCTGCTGACCTCTGAATTCTCACCTTGTTTGTTTGAACTTCATCAACTGCACAGGGAGTTTAATATCGCCGGCGGATCTAGAAAGGAGCGGGTGTGGGGGGGGGCTATCGCCTCCTCCCCATGCCCCACCCTAAAAACCAGAGTATGTTGGTCCCACTCCAGCCACATCCCACAGAGGGGTGGAGAGGGTGTATCAGGTATTCCACCTGGGATCTCGAGGCTTTGGCTGAGCTCCTCTCTTGGAAACAGAAATCTCACTCATACTGGCGTGGAGCCGGGCGGCTCAGGATGCCTCACAATGATGTTTGTGGAGGAAACTGAATTTCCTGACTCCTCGTATATGCACAGGAACTGTAGTTTTACTGTGTGGTACTTGAGTATTTTTTTAGAGTAAACTTCAGGAATGAAATCACCCAATATAGCCTAAGCTGAAAACCATCACAGAGGTATGTCTCTTTATTATTAGCTCCAGTGCATGCTGGGAAATTCCTAAGGTGTTATACAAGCTTTGGTTTTGCACACTAACCTATGTTCACACATCTCAAAACATTGCTGCTAGTTTTCCTTATCAAGGTGAGATTTTTATTTCTTTATGATTAAAAGTTCATACACGTTAATATTTGCATGGGAGTGAATATGTAGGCTTAACGGGGCCAAAAACCCCAACACTAAAAGGCTGGATTGTTCATTTTAATACCAGATTTTTTTAATGTACCCTGTGAAAAGTATACATGCTGTATCATGCAGAAAATATAACTCTGCTTTTCATTTTATATCTTTGCTTAGGGTTTATATAAAGCTATATATTTTTTTTTAAAAAAAGAAAGAAAAGAGGTTTGTTTTGGTGTTTTAGTTCCACACAAAACCACAGAAAGCAGCCGTGAGAACGCTGCAGGAGCCTTCAGCTCAGTCATTTTTGGGCGCAGGTACGAAGCCAGCGTTTCAGTGAGCAAGAGGCACCTGGAAACCAGGATCATTCAGACAAACTTTGCCCACTTCAAAAGTTCAGTGGATAAGAAGCAGGAACAGACTGTTTGTCAGACTGTGTGAAAATAACCTGATATGGTAGTGGACCTTTACTGCAAATCCCCAAAAATGTGGGTGTGATGCACAAAAATGCATTAATCCGAGAGTAAAACTGATAATATTACAGATGGCACTGAGGCTTTTTTTCCTGCTGATATGAATTCAGGCTTGTTCGCTGGCGTGCTTTAGACCACTGATGTAGTTTACCTGTAAGATGCGGCTCAGCCCTCTGCCATGAAACTTGCCTTTACAGCTTCATGACCCTGAGGTTGGGGCCAAAGGAACATGTTGTGCTGTAGTTGCCTCATATCGTTGTTAGTGAACAAAAAAAATGAACAGACATGATCTCATGGCACACTGTAAAGATGTAGGTCACTCGGTTAAGGTTGTCAGCCTTCAGCAACAGCTTTGCTTTTTGATGCATTGCTGTAAGGCGGTGCGTGCTGCGGAGGTGCATCTGTTTTGTTTGGGATGTGCACGTGTGCACGGCTGTATGAGAACTTGCAAAGGTCCAGATTTGGCCTGTGGGCCTTTATTGTGTTTACAGTTTGTCGTCACTCATTTCCTCAAAGCTGTGTGAAGCCCTTTGCTCTGCTCTGTACTGCACATCTGAGGCAGCTCAGTGTTAGCAAGCTGCGTTTTCTAACATACTTTCACAAAGCACTAATACAAGCAGGAATGCCCCAGTTTCAGGAACTGAGTCATTAGATTAAACAGGTTTGCTTGCTGCCAGATCACATGGTGCATCATGTGTCTGATTTAATAACTTCTGAAGGTTTAGATATGTGCGTATGAGGAGTAAATAGCAGTCAGGGTTTGCACCAGTATATGAGTGGTTTGGACCAACATGAGTGGACTGTTTCTGAGTCATTCTCACTGAAATGATTTGGTTGTTTTTGCATTAAATCCATCTGTCACACTTGATGACTTGATTTTCAAAACTTTAATGCACCTCAGCACTTTTGGGATCTGTCTCAGTATTCAGCGCTCACTAATTTGCTAAATAAGACACTATCAGTAGAGCAGTCTGAGCTTGAGCTGCTACATATGGGGGTTGTTTTGGTTTTGGTTTGGTTTTTTTTTTAGCCAAAAAAAAAAAAAATAAGAGAGAGAGAAAGAAATTGGACTAAAATAACTGTAATGTGGTTGAGAAATGGGTTTTGGTAATTGTTTTCTTGGACTCTAGAGGGAGCAATAAACAAGGCAGCTCTGTGGAAAACAGAAATTGAATCTATATATATATATATATTGTTAATCTATCCCAAACTGTATGATTGCACTGTAGAACCTATTGTCATCATTTAAAGACTTTATCTCTTCCAGCTCCTCCCAGTTAGCACTTGCTTCTCGCTTCTCTTTTCGCTGCTGCTGAAACTGGATCTGTGACGAGCCATTGATTTTTCTATCGAGTGGAGGAGTGTTCAGTACAGCCTCCCTAAATAACCTCCTCCATGGCTGTAGCTCACCCTTTGCTAAAATGCGCCAACATCATGATGCTATTTGTTGTGCAGGTGTTCTACAGTTGTAGTACCTTTTTATATATTTTTTCAACTTGACTGAGGTATCAGTGTGAAGCCCTTTAAGGTCAGAGACAAGCTGTTGAATTCAGCAGCTCCCTGTCAGGAGAGCAGATGTAAAGTGGCTCGAGTGAGAAAACATCCACAGTAGCTTTTTATTTTTTTCCAGGGAATATCGGGAGCATGTTTATTGCTTCTGTCTGTCTACATGTGAGCTCACGATGTCCTAATGCCTCTGCGGGGTTTGAAGACATTCGTCCCTTGTGACGGATGCTTGTTTCATGTTTTTCATGTGCCTCATAAAAGCAACCTTGTTTTCTTACATTTTAAAATTCTTTAAAGATGATTTATTGTCAATGCTCAGGTTTTGCAGGCAGTGCAAAATATTCTGTCTATTTATCTTTTGTAATGGAAAGCAGCTGTCGGATTCTTGCTCGCTGTGGAGCTGCAGGACTTTTTTTGGATATGCAGTCCTGAGAACTTAAAACCTTCTCCTTGGAAAAGGTGCCTTTAAGCAGTCTGACCACCGAACACTTAATTAGGAAGAAGAAAACCTCTTGAAAAAGCACCGACTCTGTTGCTGCTCTGTATTCCATATGAGTGAGCTTCATCAGACTGATGCGACTCAGGTCATATAAGCCTATTACCAAAGCAATCTCTGCGCTGACTCAGGGAGACTGAGACTTCAGTGAGCTTCTTGTACGTGTTCACCTGCAGCTGAACCAGCTTTCCTCATAATCTCTGCCTGCCAACTGTTGCAAAGCTTCGACACGTCAGTGGCGGAGGAGAGCAGCGCTGTCACAGTCGGGATATCGTGATGCAGAAAATGAACCAATCTGACTCGCTGTGATTTTAATTTAACGTATTTCTGATGAGTGTGTACAGTGGCTCATGTGAGAGCCTCACATCAGCACTATTTACTTCAAATATCTGGAAAATAGAGTTTCCAGACGTTCAAAGGAATCACAAACTGAGGACGGTCTGTGGAAGCCAAAGGCTGTGCCTTCCCACTCCAAACAAACCCTGCAGGTAACATCACCTGCCCTGATCTCCCCGTGCCCATCCACTCCAGCTGCTGCATGAGGAGGGCTCAAAGAAAAAGCCATACAGTCATGTTCTGGCTCCTGGAGTTGCATTTAGTAGTTCTGTTATTGATGTCTGACAGCGCCACACCAAAGAGGGAACCTTCTGTGCTCGACTGGATCCTCAAGGCCGTAGTCGTACTGGACTATAACATAGCTACTCTGCAGTGATGCATGTATCTGTCTGCTGGTATGTGTTAGTGCATTTGCATGCAAATAAAATCCTCTTCTTGAATAACTGGAATTGTTGCTCTTTGTTTAGGCGCGTGCATTTGCTCGGATCTGCAGCTAACAGCGGCAGCTATAAAAACAGGCAGATTCTTCATACGGAGGCCCGATCGCGCTTCAGTCCTCTGTCAGTTTATTTGAGCTTAAGCAAAAAGCATTTTTATTGTTGCTGACTTCAGGCACAGCACAGCAGTGTCAGCCGGTCTCCAGAGGCTGGAGGAGACTGCTGAGTCAAAGTCAACATGACATTGCTGTCATCCTCTAAGATTTTTCTGATAATGGAAGCCCTTTGATCCTTGGTATTACAGTATTACATGTATGGTTTATGAAACTATTATGGCATTTATTGGTGAATACAGCTGCTAATCCAGGAGATGAAAAGGTCACAAATCATATCCTGACATATGAATTTAGTTTGTTTTACAGCTTTAATTAGTGATTTAAGATGTAAAAATGTGAGCGTGTCCTATTGCAGAGATCTGCAGTTTAACATGGAAACATTGTGCTCAAAAAGATGGATGAATAAATTTTACTGACTCCAACATTTAGTTTCCTACAAATTGCTCTGTCATCCGAAACACCCCGAGGTCCCCTCTGCAGTACTTTTCCTGAGAAATAGAGGGACTCTTCTAGTCCAGCAGTGGAATACTTTAGTGGGAGATGCTGAGTCGAGTCACAGTTAATGAGTCAGTGGAGAAACGAACAATTCTGTGCCTACTTGTTTGGCTTAATTTGATATTTTAGAAGATGTCATGGTTTTGTTTTGTTTTTTATATCATAGACTCTGAATATCTTTTTCAGGGCATTTAACCTTCACTTAAGGGAGAAGGTTTTTTTTCCTAACACTCACGACTCAGAGTCAAAACATTCAACACTGCTCGGCACCAGCTACATGCGTGGTAGTGATATGATGGTAGAGGATGAGTGATTGAGGCACCTCCCTGTGAAACACCACAAGGATGAGAATAGACAACAAGAGGGAGGGGCAGGAGCTGGAAAAGAGGGAGGTGTGCTTCCTTCTCTCAGAGTTTCGGGTTTGTGTGCAAGTGGGCAGAGAGAGTGAGAGAGAGAGAGAGCAAAAACACTGAGCTGCCAAGTCCTGTGGGGGCAGAGAGAGAGAGAGAGGGAGGGAGGCAGGGAGGGGTAGAAACAGCCTACCATTAGCTGAGGGACGCTTACATCCTCCAGCGTGGTGTTTCAGTGCTGAGCTGACCTTGCAGAGCTCAAACTCTGCTGTTTGGAGCCTCAGGCAGTCGTGAGCATGGATCCTGGAAGGTCTATCCAGCATGAGATCAGCTCTCTCAAAGGTACCCCTCCTGACTTTTTCCATGTTTTTTCCTCCCTGATTCCTGTCATCACCATCATATGCTTTCAGGACCGCCTTGTTTTCCCACAATCCTTCTTCAGTGAGGACTTCCTCATCGTATAGATGCAGGCTAAAAAAAAAAAAGTTCAGCTGTGAGTGCTTCAGGGAGTTAAAGGGGGGGGGTTAGACTGCTCTGTTCTCCCTCCGTGTTTTTGCGGATAAGTGAAGCGAAAAGCTTTTGTTCCGTTTGATGTCCAGGCGTGACCTCGGGGGCTGGGCCAGGGGTCAGGATGAGGCGGTGTCTTTTATGAGCCTGTGCATGTGTGTGTGAGATGCTGAGGAAGGCTGCCGGTGCTGCTGCATGCGGCACACTGAATGCGTCTGCGCCGGGAGATGCAGAACTCAGCGGCTGCTGCATTGCTGTGGTAACAGCAGCAATACGGCCAAGTGTAGCCCCGGTGGTGCAGAGGTGGAGCGTGGATAAGACCGATCGTAGAGCTGTAGCTGCAGAGGGAACATTCGCCTGTGTTCGGTCTGATGCTTGTTTGGCTGCAGCACGGTTCAGTGTTTGCTTATAATTAGTGCTCGCATCATCAAAGTTTGCTCCACCCACTTTCTGCTTTCAGATGTCTCATTCAGCTGCACTTCACTGTCACAGAAATCATAAATACAGTGAAGCAAAGAGACATCTTAACCCTTATTGTCCTCCATTTGGAGGAATGCTCCTATAGCTGAGCTGCTGTACTTATATATATATATATATATGATATTCCACTTTATTTAAGCTTTTCTCTCACTGTGTTTGTCTTGTCACATAACTGCAGAGGATCAAAATCAGCCTTTAAAAGATTCATGGGTTTATTTTTTGATAGTTCCTGATTCGTGTAATAAATCTGCCAAATCAAATATGTGAGGCTTCCCGCTGTGTCGACCCCTTGTGACAAGGGGGAAGTATTGATATTTAATTTTAGGTATCCAAATGGAGCTAATATGAAAAATTAGAATAATGCCAAACCTGTTAAGTTCAAGGGATTCCAGCTGTGGTCTCATAATGGCTCTGCTTTCGTGCATTTAAATCCTTTATGCATTTCTGCTTACTAAAACAAACTCAGAGTAAACGGTCACCTGCACAATTGGATTAATATTTTAAGAAAGTTTTATCCCTGAGGCATCCTCATTTATTTTAGTGCCAGCCTATTTTTAGCCTGCAGGTACTACAGTGATATCTGCACATTTATTCAGGCCATGGATATTGTTGTACTTACTTCATATGATTAAGAAACGGATGAAAGGTGCCTGATGCGCATTTAAAGAGACATAAAGCCTCCAATTTGAGGCAACAACATAACCAGTCTGTGTGTGTGTGTGTGTGTGTGTGTGTGTGTGTGAGCTGTGGTTTGTCTGGAGTATTCTGGCAAAATGTGGTAACGCTTTGGAAAAGTTTTGCAGGCAGTGGAGGCATTTAAATGATCCTGGAGCGGGATCTGAAGGAGTCCTGCCCGGTTGGATAGGCTGAGAATGTGTTCCCCAGGGCTGTGGAGACAAAGGCTCCTTCGCTTCACTGAGCGCTCCCAGTGGAGTTACTTAATATGTTGAACAGCGCCGCTTACTCAGTCAGACTGAGTTCATTTGTAAGCATGTCGTCACCTCGGGACCATTACTCCCATTGTCCCTTCTTTGTCACCTATTCCCAGACACTTGGAATGGAGTCAGGAGCCTGTTGGTGATCTGCTGCATGTGTTGAGAGGAGCATAGCAACTATTAAAGAAATAAGCATGTTTTTTTTCTTTACCTCTTTCTGTAAGCCTACTCTTAGTCTTGACCCAAATATTTTGAGCTCATTTCAGGCTTATGCTTCTCTGAGAGGAGGCATTGAGGGAAAAGTTTTGAAAAAAAAAAGTCCCAAAAAGGCAGATTAAGGTGCATTCACTGACCCACTGAAATCATTCTTCTATTTCACTTTTTATTGCCTGATTTTTTTTTTCTCTCTTTAATCTGTTGCAGGATTTGATCTTGCTTTGTTGTGGCTGATTCTCTCTTATAAAAGAGGTTCCCAACTTCAGATGGGCTCAGCTTGACTTTTTATTAGAAAAAAAAAGCTGCGATGCACCATGAAGACCTTCTGCTGAACTTTGAACTTATATAGCAGCTTTTTTTCCCCCCCGTCTCAAGCTGTCTGACACTTCTTGTGTCCCAGTGTTTCTCGCGCCCTTGTCAGCATGTTTTCAGCTTTCTGTCATGAATGATGCTTTCTGAAGGATGTGTGCTGGTGAAAGAAAGATGGCCGAGCTTTTCAGCAGCACAGGTCGGCAGGATCTCCAGTTAAAAGGAGTTCAGTGCAGGAGTCACAGCACTTGACCTCTCTGAGGGATTGTGTTGCAGGAGGAGACGGTAAGGAGGTGAAGCAGGTCCTTTGGCAGTGTCCCTGCTTCTCTTAGAGGCATTTTAAGAAGGTTTACACAGTAAACAGAACAGTTTGGGTATCTGGGAAATCAGCCAAAGTGAGGATGTTATTTTTAAATATTGCTAGAAAAAATATTTATTTATCAGAAATGAAACAATGAAAAGAAGAGAATATTTATTTACCACTGTTTGTTCAGTCTGTGTGCAAATGTGCTGCAACAGTTGCTCCTTATTGATGCTGAAGATAATATCTCATGACCTTTACTGAGCTGCAGATCATGTGCTTTCCTGATGGTATTGAATCAGGTGAACATTATTAATCCCTGAAGGAAAAGGCTTGCAAACACCACAGGAGAATACATGAAAACATGTGGAGGTACAGCACTCAACACGAGTATTAGACCACCTGCCATAAAGCAAGGAAACACAAAGATTTTAGAAATCTGTAAAAAAACAAACAAAAAAAAAACCCCAGTTTAAAACTAAAACTTATTGAATTCACATTTTTATACCCAGATTTCAGCCACAGTTTGTTTACTTCCCACACTATAACCCCAGTGCACATCCCAGCAGCTCCGGCTGGGCTGCAGAAATGTTCCTTCATTAAAATGTAACCAGGGCAGCAAGTGCTGTAAACTAAAAGCAGCGAGGCGACCGCTTCTTCTCTCGACCCCGTTGGATTTATTCCCGTCCCGTCGCTACCATCGGCTCACCGCTGTAACCAAGCGAAACACATAACAGATCACTCACACGTGCCGTCAGCTTAGCAGTCTCCATATTCGCGATGATAATATGTGAACATGATTTTTCAGTCTCAGACAGCTAAATCTAAACCCTCGCACCTTTGTTCATACGTAAATCATCCAGCTGCACCTGTCTACTATAATATCTACTATGGATCTATTTCTGAGGAAGCCAATTAATGATGGCGAGCTTTTGTTTGTGACACAATGAGATCTTAAGGCCAGCTAATATCTAAATATTATGAAGCCTTAATACCTGATTATGGCAGGAATGTTCCTAAAATGTGATGCAGTCCAAGTGCATGTGCATTTCATGCGTAGCTGCAGTATTTATGATCAATCTGCTGCCTAGTTTATTGATTATTTGTGTGGTTTTTAACACAGAAATAATCATTAATAATTAATTAGTAATTTCCCAAAAGTCACGATGATATCTTCAGAGAGCTTTCTGTGTTAGAATAATTGTCCAGTATGTAAACTAACTCAATACATTTATTAGAAATTAGTCAAAAAAAAATTTTTTTTTAAACTAAAACTTACTGAATTCATGATTTTATACTCAAATTTGAAACACTAAAACTAATTTTCCTGTTCAGGAGTGCAAATAAATGCTGAATTCAGCATCTCAGTTATAAAATATTATTGCCCTTTGCTATTTTTTTCCCTCCTTTTTTGGAAATCATGCCACTGACTGATCGTTGCATCACATTGGCACCGGTGGCCACATGATGCGCAGCTCTGCTGGATTCTTTCAGTTAAAGCCCCTTTTTTTCTTTTTACAATAACGGGAGCTGGTGCTCAGGGTCAGCCATTGTTTTTGAGTCGTCATCTGCTTTATGTACAAAGCCCTGAAAGAGCAGCAGCTGAAAGCCTGTTTGCCAGTTAGGCCAGTGACTGCTCCCATCAGCTGCCTTTACCATCATTAAAGGCCCGAGTGCAGACCTGTGTGTCCAACAAGAACAGAGACACACGCGACGTGCTTTCGTGTCACATATGATGCATGGTGACATTGTTTTGACTGACTGCAGATTCAGTAAGACACTATTTATGACCACGTCCAGCTGGATAACTAAACATCATGACAGAGTTGTTATTGAAGAGCTTTATGGTTTTGATATGAATCTGTCATTTAGGGATCGATAAGTATCCCACTTTGATTTGCTTACTCATTTTCCTGCAATTTCCTGTTCATGCTCTGGTTCATATCTGCAGATATGAGCCGAGTGCAGCGCAGCGTTCCCCTTCCTGCTGCACTTTCTGTGAAGACAGTGCGGGCTATAAATGAGGGGCTGGCATCATCGGGAAAGAATGCTTTTTAAAATGTTAGATACTCATAAATGTATTAAGTGCATGAAATCTAAATGTTTATATCCTGATTTCTGTACAGCTGTGATCGTGATGTGGAAGTAGCTGCATTTATACACACACATCTTCATATGTCATATTCTTAGTCTCAGTAGCTCTCAGATGCTTCAGCTGTTATGTGAGCTGCAGGAATTAGTGGATAACTATAACTAAGGCCTGTTGCACAACGTGTTTACCTCTAAACTATCAAATTGCCTGGCTGTGCACTATCTCTGAGATCAAATAAATATATAAGGGATCACCTGATTGGTTTCTTTTAGCAGTCTGTTTGTAGTATGAGTCATACTGATCAATCACTTTTGAGCGAGCTTTTACTACATGCAGGCAAACAGTCCGTGCACAGTGCAAAAAAAATCAACACATCAGCCAACATGTCATCTTCAAAGCTTCACCAAAACCCTGCAACATCTGCTGAAACACCCCCACCCACCCACCCACCCACAGGCTAAGTCAGCAGCTGCTCCCAGGATGCAGATGTGGTGTCCTTCAGCTCATTTTTTTGGATTTGCAGCCTGCAAAGTTTACTGTTTTGGTTCATCCCCATAAACACAAATTTTAGCACAAGCTGCACCTCGTTTGGAAAAGCTCTGATAAGCCCGGTGTACACTTCCTGTCTACTTTTAGGATTTAGAGTCCGGCCCCTGAAGGAGCTGACAGAAAGAGACCAAAGCAGAGCTAAAAGGAAAGTAAATAGTAGCATCACGTTCATCGGGCCAACGAGTGATCGTCACTCTGGTGTGTGAACATGGTTCAGAAATACACCGTTTTACACAGCAGTGCAGTAACTGCCTGATCAAAGTTATTGATCCCAGTGCACACGCGGATCTCACAGTTGTTCAGCTTTTAGAAATAAATTTAATGAAAAATAATGAAGTAATTTCAGTTCTTCATCAAGTCAGGAAACGTTGTCGACTCGCTTTAGTACAACCAAACAAAGGCAGTGCAGCCTCCTGATAGAGTCCAGTGTAGTGGAGTGTTGGAGCTGTCAGTGAGTCTGTCATCCATGCTGGTTGATAACTGTGGAAACAGCCCCAATGAGTGCCCCCCCCCCCCCCAATGATGTGATTACTTAATCTCATTAACCTCAGGTTTCCTGTAATTCAGAGGAGCAACTGCCTCCATAATTTGACACATCCTCTCTAATCATCTGATCCGTCCTCTGATCGCGCTCTCCGCGGGACATAATTACATTCTTTATGCTTTGTGTTGTCAGGGAAAGGGAATCAGCAGGGACACTGAAACGAGGTGACTCTTACACCACAGCTTACGCTGCAAACGCTCCCTGAAGTGGCCAGAAGGTGGCACTGTTAGTGCAGTCGCTGCAGACTGATGGCAGCCTTAATGAGACTGCATTTAGAGAGTTAAGTGTTATTAAGGCAGCTATTGTTAATATAGTTTTAGTTTTAATATAGCTATTGTTAATATATAGAGTTTTATTTCTCTTTAATGCTGCCAGACCTGGCAGCATTAAACGGGCCGCTAGAAGCGCGTTCTCCTGGAGCTCCAGCAGTGTTCAATCCACAAACTACTGCAATAACACTTGTTTGTGTTTTTATTACTATGATTTAAATGTTAGGCAGCGTGTTTTTGCTTTGGAGGAAAGTTGATTATTGCTAACTGTGTTTGCCCCTTTTGTTTTTCTCTGTCTAGGTAAGTTGCTGCCTTTAAAACTTTGAGGGTTTGACTCCCAGGTGACAATAGGAGGCCGTCAGGTGACAGTAGGATGCTCCCAGGTGACAGTAGGAGGCTGTGAGGTGTCAGGGAAAGGGTGAGCTCCTCCTGCTTGCAACAGCTCAAACTGACACATGATCTTTCTTTTCCTTGTTTTCCAATCTGAAGTATCTTCTTGGTTCTGTTAATGCAGTGGCATAATCAGACAAGAGAGTTTTGTATCTAATGACAGTGTCACTGTTCATTCCGTATTCCTTTGTGTGTGACGGTCTTCCAGTGAATGGAGCTTTTTATTTGATTTAATAGTCGCTGGGACAACAGTGCTGTTGTTCTTTGTGGCATGAAGAGCTGCAGGGTGTCTGCCATCATGTCTGGTGTACTCGTTCTTCTGATGCAAAGCCAAGTGAGTAAACTGGATCTGCAGCTCGAGGCCATGTCTCTCTTTCTTTTTCTACTTTTACACCTCCGGGGAAATCTAGATGAGAGTACGGAGCTGAATGTGCTCCACAGTTTGTTTCTGCAGTCTGTGGGCCCACTGTGTGAGTTAGATTAGGGCTCAGATATTTACAATAACATAATTACTATTCCTTAGGTGTCTTTATATGTATATATATATATATATATATATATATATATATATATATATATATATATATATATATATATATATATACAGCATATTTTGTGAGCATCAGGATCACATCCCTCCCACTGACATTTCAGTTTGTCAGTAATTGTAAGTTTTAAAGCCCTCGAGCTTGGTGCCATTTCCAGAAGTTGCCTGGCATGAGACGAAGTTATAAAAGCTGCTGAGGCTGTTTGTCCGCCAACCCTCACCGCAGGCAAAACAGCCAACAACAGCCAGCGAGGCGCCCTGCTGTATGAAAAGCCCTGCTCTCTTCTCATGAGACCCCTTCACTGCCGCTCTCCATGAAGCAGGTTTGCTGTTACTATCAGGCTTTTTTTCTTGTGTTTGCTGTGACGGGCCGGGGGTCAACTTGAAAAGGGCCGATGAGAGGGGAATCTGGAGGTGGAGGCCCCGTCGCCCTGAGGACTGGGTGTAAGAGGAGGGCAAGCTGATTTATAGGACTCCTCTAATGGCACTGAGCACATATCATGCTGACAAAGTGGCTTCAGGGGCTTTTGTGGGGCAAACAGAGTCGTCTTGTCAAAGTGCCTTTAAGTTTAGTTCTTGTTCATTTGGCAGTCAGAAACAGCATCATGGCACCACGGTGGAGCTATCACCACTACTTCAAATCACCTCGGCGGGTAACATCCCCACAGTGGCTACATTTTTAAACTTCTTCAGCTGGTAGTTAGTTGGGTCTGTTTAAAGTGTGAGAATGAGGGTGTTTTAATAAGCCGTGACTGAACTCCTAACAAAAAGAAACAGTGGAGCTCCGCAGCCTCCGTGGAGAGAGAGTCAGTTAAGTGTGACTGTGTGCAGGTGTCAGCATGAAGGCTGTCGCCTGAGTTCATATGAGGCGTGGTCTGAGGAGGTTCTCCAGTGGTGATACGCACACTGAAAAAAGGTTCTGGTGCGTTTTATTGCGTCGATCTGGACGCACCAAAGAAAATCATCCAAGTCTTTCTTTATCAGACAAAATGGATTTAAACAACTCAACCTTTAATTGAACCCACTCACTATTACTCTCGACCCTCCCTCCAGAAACCAGAAGCAGCAGCAGCAGCACTTACAAGTGCGGCTGAAGGAATCTCAGAGGCCAACACTGATTTTGCTTTGTGGTGCAGTGACTCAAGGAAAAGGTTTTCCACATCCAGTTTAAGGAATTTTAGTGTTTCCGCCCTTTGACTCGATTAGCTCAGGCTGCAGTCCAGGTGTCGTCTCCTTTAGCAGGAGGTCCAGTGTCTTTACATGGTAATGAACATGTCTGACATTCTCCAACTTTGGTGACTCCCTGAGTTTCTTTTTTTTATGGCGTTCTGAGTAACTTAAGGAATAAAATCAAATGGGTTGATTTTTATCACTTTGACTTCTCGTTTATTTAACGAGGACAATGCATGTTTACGGTCTTTAATACAAAAATATAAAATGTAAACATACCACATTTTAGCAGAGCTGCTAATTTACACCTGCAATCCTGAGGCAGGTCAAATAAATGTGAAAGGTGAAAGTGCACAGATACAGAGCAAAACACGCACAAGAAAGATAAAACAGAAATATAATTGTGACGTCGCTTTTTTAATAATTCACCGTTTTAGATGTATTTAAATGTTGGGTATCTACAGTGGCCCCCAATCGTAACTAGTGAGCAGTGTTTACTTCCCTCTCCTGAGGCTGTTCTAATTGTTGTGGCTGATCTGTGTGGAGTCCACTTGTACTCTCAGCAGCTGAAGTGGATTCCAGTGGTGAGCCAGTAATGAGGCATAAAAAAGAATACCAGAGGATTGAAGTTCTCACACAGCTATTACAGAATCGTCTCGATCGGTATGTTCGGTATTTTCGGCAGTTGCTTCCTTGACAGTAAATCAATTAAAATGATCTTCAGTGGTGATCCAGAGTTTATGGGGGGGGGGGGTCTGGTGATCTTTGTTGGAGGCACACTGAGCGTGTGGGGATGTGGTGAACGTGGTAGTATTTTTAGGGGAATATTCCTTTTGAAATCCTTGAGTTTCTTTTGTTGATGGATGTGTGCGCGTGGTAACCGAGCAACTCCAAAGTAATGTCAAAAGCAGAGGGCCTTTTGATGTTTTTATCATCTGACACGTTTGGATGCTCCGGTCAGGGATGTGCGGTGATGAGCAGTGAGCAGCTCTCACATCTGGATGAGTGTGGTTGTTTTCAGTGTTGCCAGTAGCGATGCGGTTGCCTCTGACCACCGTTCTGGCTCTGGATGTACGTGCTCATATTTCTTTGGTGTGTCATGTTACTGTGGCTGCAGGCATTCCTGGCCTGCCACACCCTGCCATGGGTTTTGATGACTCATTGCAGTGGTCAGACACACACACACACACACACACACTCTTATATTTCCGTTGCTACTCTGTGTTTCCTCCTAATCATATGATGCTCCTATCTGATTTGGCAAAGTCTGGCATTCATCCATTTGCTGCTCTCCGAGTCGTGCATTTTAGGTGGAGGATTTTTCAAACCACCTTTGCACTGAGCTGCGTTTCCACTTTAATTGCTTTACGATTTTCTGTTGAGCTGCTTGATGCCTCCTCGCGTTGCCTCACAATTTCCTCAGAGAGGCTCAAGGGTCCATTAGCTTCTCATAGTGTCGGCCATTTTAGCGCAGGTCTCTGTAGACTGCTCGAGATCCAAAGCTTTTATGCTGAGGACATGATTTGTGGGGGTTTGTGCAAAATCAGAAAAGACTTGCAGTCCAAATTGGTTTGCGTTGACACTGTGATCCTCGTAGCTAAATTAAAAATAGCTCATTGGTGTGGAACAAGTTAGAAGTGGTTACATTAAAAACAAAGAAGAAGAAGAATGTGCAGCAACCATTTCCTGTCTTAAAATACGTGTTTTCTCACAGTTTACCTGTGCATGGTAGGATGAAGGATGCTGCTCTCACAGAAAATGGCAGTCTTACATTCAGAAGTTGTTTCCCAACAACAGAAGGATGCTACTAGCAGACTGCAGTAGATTAGAGATTAGCTGCTACTGAACTTACAGTGCAAAGCTGCAGAAGGCCGCGGCCGACAGAAAGTGCCGGAGCTCAGGAAGAATGATATGCAAATGAGGCCCAGCCACGTAAAGCTAGCATGCAACGAGTCTGCCACAGTTATGCACAGTCAGTATCCACTGACTTGAAATGCCCGTCCCGTCCTCATGCCACTCATCATCCTGCACGCTCGTTTGAGTGTCTGTGATCTTCTTCTGGTTTATCATCACTTCTGTATCAGAACAAGATGCTGCAGCACTTTGCTGATGTGACGTCCTTAAAGCTTGAATGGGGTCATTGGCTGCCTGCTCATTCATTTACAGACACGGATGACCGTGTCGGTCCCAGGTGGTCTTAAATCAAGTCATCATTGTGTACATCTAAAGGCATCTACAAACCGTGAGAGTTCAGCTATCTCTATCAGATACATATATTTGATACATGTATCTGATGCATATATCTAATAAACATGTGTCCAGTTTGATATATTTGGACTGTGTACTGATTACACTCACTGAGTCACAGGCTGCATTTCCTCTTCTGTTTGTTGTCATGCTACAGCCTCCTTGGTGCTGTTGTGATAACAGCATAAAGACACTTCATACAAACACGCCTCTGCTGCCAAATCAAGTAGCTTCTCCTCTTTGTTGGAACACCGTGACTCTGGGCAGCTTTGAACCTCTGTCAGCGTGATGGGGGGGTATAACGGCACTTCTTTCACATCAGTCATTTTTTTATCTGAGACAGCGACACAGTGTTTATTATTCACAGAGACTTGTTACTGCGAGCAGGGACGCAGCTGCAGGTGACATTAGTTACTTCTTAATCACTGATAGACGAGCTTAATGCTTTCTATGGACTGTAGATTTTGTTACTTAAGAGATTTTAGCATTAAAATCAGTGTCAGAGATGGCTGACATTTTTATCCACCCACCCACCCATCCATCCACCGATCCATCCATCCATCCATCCATCCATCCATCCATCCATCCATCTATCCATCCATCCATCCATCCATCCATCCATCCACCGATCCATCCATCCAAACATACATGCATCCATCCATCCATCCATCTTTCCACCAATCCATTCATGCACCCACCCACTGATCTATCCATCCACCCAACCACAATCCATCCATCCATCCACCCACCCACCGATCCATCCATCCACCCACCCACCAATCCATCCATCCACCCACCCACGATACATCCATCCATCCATCCATCCACCCACCCACCGATCCATCCATCCACCCACGATACATCCATCCATCCATACATCCATCCATCCATTGTAAGCACTTGTTATCTGGAGTTTCCAACAAATTTGAAATCCATGCTTCATACGGCTCAAAGTTGACGATTTTTTTTTTTGACACAGTGTGCATCATCAGTCTGCCTTGGGGGAAAAAACTAAGATTTAACTCAGTAAAAGACTTTTAAGATTTATTGCACATGAGGTGGACAGATGTAAGTATAACTCCAGAAGCACAGATGGAACAGAGTATTAGACAGATGAAGTGACACCCTTTGATGCAAACATTATCCAGAGGAATTTTGCCTTCATTGCTTCATTCGTTCAGTAAGCAGAAAGGCTTCAGGACTTAATTGAGCAGCATTTTGGGAGCATGTTTTAAGTGCAATAGTTGCAGAATTTATCGCCACGTGTGTGCAAACTGTTTCAGCAACAGTCGTTACAGCATTTTCCCACTGCTCCGTTTCCAAATGTCAAAATGCAGAGTTGAATGTAACGACCTGGAAGACGACCGTACGGCTTAAAAGACTTGCTATAAAGTATGTACTGGAATGCAGAGAGCATTTATCTGCCAGCAGATTTGAATGGGTTTATTTTAAAGCAGCCATTATCACTTTGAGTTGTCTTCATTCCCTCAGCCTTGGCCGTTGCCACCATGGCAATGAGTTCTCATTGTGACTTAAAGAGGGCTACAATAAACCAACTACATTATATGAGGCAGGTACCTTCTCTCCATCTGGGATTCTGTGGTGGAAAACCAAACAAAAACACCGTTGTTGCTGCTGTTTTGTTTGATATAGAGCCACAGAACAGGTAATGGGGAGCACATGGCAATAAAGCCTCTGCATCCAATGAACCAACTCAACACAGACCTCAAGGTATTCGATCTATTCCAGCACCGCTAAATTCTTGCGTTGTGAGAGGTCTGTTTTCTCTTACCAGAAGAGTTTTTATCTGCCGTGCCATGCAGCAAGAATTCAACCCTGCTAGCGAAAAGCAACAGTTCAGGAATATTTATGATTTGTGGTTCATTCTTCCAGACATCTTCACTTAACACTTCAGTATATCATTTCTAGAACTATGACAGCCCATCAAAATAGGATGGAACTGGCAGCACATCTTTTGCCTGGTATGATCCTCCTCTGGCACAAAAATATAATTTGCATTGATTGTTTTAACATTGCCCCATGAGGGTGGGGTTATTTCAATCTGCAAAATTCAGAGGTGGAAAAAAAGACTTTCCGATGTATCCTTATTGCATCTGTGGCGAGGTTTGCCTCTCCCGCATGCTGTTATTCCGAGTAACCTCTTATGAAACGTTGCTCCCAGTGGAGCAGGAGTCTGTTTGCCATCAATTTTCTTGACAAATGGGGGTTGACATATAAGCAGGCAAAAGCTGATTTTCACAAAGGAGATTATAATAGGATTGCTTGGAAGAATAATTAGAAGACTTAGTTATTTCATCGCTTCACTCTAAAAGTTTTTCTGTCCGAAGTGATTAATGTGATCGTTTTAATGACTGAATGACTGTTAAATGCTGCAGCTGCCAGAGAGGAGAAGGAAAATTAGGGAAAAATCACCATCTCCTGCAGACATTTTCCAAACCTCCTGTTTGTATTTTTAGCTCTACTGGCAGCTGTCGTTACCCTGGACTCCATACTGCTGCTCGGTGTCGTTCGGTCTCGGAGGAGGTTGAGTAACACGGACCTGAACACGGGCGCAATTGTCTTCTATTATGGGGAAATCCACGAGTTGATGGCTTTTCCATTTCGGTTTGCAGAGTTGGCTGGCTGGGGATGTGGGCTGAGAGTGTTGAAAGGAAAGCAGGGCGACCAAAGATTATACACTGTTTGCGCTGAGTCTTTGACCTTTAGGTTCAGTCTCTCTGAATAGCTTAGAAGAACCTTTGGAAAGAATTAGTGGCTGTGACTGTATATTATGTTGGGCTGATTCAGTAGTTTAACATACAAAGACAGCTTTTCAGTCTGTACTCGTGTGTTTTGTCAAAGTGACATTTTCAAAACCTCTTGCCTTCAAAAAGCTGAACATTGCCACAGCTGGCCCTATCATGTGCTGTTTGTGTGCATGGTGGCTATCACCTCAGGCCTATGGTTGTGTCATCCCCGTATCAGACGTTTATCTGTCAGCTTGTTTCCTCCTGTCGTTACAAGTCCACACATCTGTCGGAGAGATGATTTTTTTTCCCCCTCAGTTTATTTGAGTGTTAAAGTATCGTTACACAGAATATGTGATACTCTGCAGTATGTTTGTCAGATGATTGGATCACTATGTGCCACTGATAACCATCCCAGTCAGGAGGGATCGCAGTGAAACTCACATTGTAGATGTTATTTCAGGTGTATTACTTCTCATATCTCTGCATCTGATGCTGGCTACAGTTGTGCATTAGAGCGCTGCACATTTTTAAATCAACATTGTTTTATTGAAAATGTATCAATGCGATTATTTCTACATTCTCTGTGGTAATTCTTTTATTAATTTTGTAAATGGATATAAATATATTTAGATAAAAAAAGAAGCTCATATTATTTTTATTGTTTATGTTACCGGTGCTGTTGGTAAACTTTGCTCTTGTTTTCCTCACCTCAGACTGGTGAGGAGGGATGAAGATGAGCACCCAGCGATGATGATTCTGTGTGTGATGCAGTTTTTTTTTTTTTAGATCATCGGCTCTGTTGTTTCCTGTTTGGCACTCGCAGTGAAGCAACAGCATTGAAATGCGCTGACATTAAGTATCTAGATATGGATAATATCTTGCCTGTTGTAGATCTGTTTTATGGTTATATAATGTCTGCTATTACTAATGAGATTTTTTGCTTTTATTGTTTGATTTGTGTATAAATAAACTGCATAAATACTGATGAACATTAAGCAAGGAAATAACCGATTGACTCAGTAATTCTTACCAATTATAGATTGAAAAACAACAACAATGCTTTATGTGTCTGCAAGATTTAGACGACTGAAGCTGCGGATGCAAAAACAGATTTCTGTTTATGAGCTGGCTGAGGTGGCAGGAGGTTTGGTAGCAGCAGCACTGCCCATTACCCAGACAGGCTGCAAACCTCCTTTCCTCGGCTTCGTTTGGATCCTTTTGGTTTCTGTTTGCATCCTGTGTGCACACACCCCTTTGGATTCTCCTCCTCTCTTCCCTCTTGCCTCTCATTCACACTTTCTCTTTCGACTGGGGACTGAGGAGGTAGGAGGGGTTCTGAGCATCGCCGTTTCTCCATGCTGACTCATGATGATAACTGGGTAGCTAAATCCTTCATCAAAGTGAATCCAGGATGATTTTCACAGGTCTTCTTTGACATTTGTTTCTGCGTGTAAATACAGTAGATTTGAAGTATTTGAAGAAGAAATTCCTTGAGGATCTCAAAGAATATTAAAGGAAGACATAATGGTGGCTGGAATGGTAATGCCGTTAGCCAACCTGAGAGCAATCTACGAGCTTCTCTTCAGAGATGGCGTCATTGTGGTTAAGAAAGACAGGAGGCCACAGTCCATGCACCCTGATCTCAAAGGGGTGAACAACCTAAAGGTGATCCGCACCATGGGCTCTCTCAAATCTAAAGGCTATGTCAGGGAGACCTTTGCCTGGAAACATGGTTATTATTATCTGACCAATGAAGGAATCCTGTACCTGCGAGATTACCTACACCTGCCTCCAGAAATCATGCCTACAACTCTTCACCACACTTGTTGCCCTGCATCTTCTGCTCGAGTTCAGAGAGTGAAAGGCCAAACATCTTCCATGTCAGAACTGAAGGCCAGAGGAACAAAACAAGAAGATTTGATGGAGAGGGACAATTACCGCCACAGGAAACAACCTGACAGGCTTCCCAAAACCTTCAGAGGCTCCTACCAGTTATCAGTCGGTCAGCCTAGAGTTCAAAATGCTCCCTTAGTCGAGGCAGACAAAGACTTCCGCAAAGAAGAGGAAGGTCACCGTAAAGTTTTCAAAGCTTCTCTTTTCCACTATGAGGATGAAGCCACCAGAGGCCATTGCTCCTTCAAGGAGGCCAAGCAACCACCTCCTCAAGGTCTTAAATCTTCTTCAGTTGTGCCAAAGTTTCCCAGAAAGATCCACACCGTTCAGATGACTACCAGTGTCCCAGTAATGGAAGTCCTGCAGGAATTAGTGAAGAGCACAGCTGCTGAACCACAAGCAGCTTATAAAGAGTCTGGAAGTATAGCTATGACCACCATGAAGGCGGAGAAGGCTACAACTGAGGAACCTGAAAAAGAACCAATCCCAGGTGCGGTTAGAAGAGAAACCAAAGATCTGTCCTTGGGGGCGCTTGAGGAAGTCCTACCTGAGGGTGAATGTGGCATACACGTGGTAGCAGACCCCCAAACAATCCCTTTGATAGAAGAGCTTATTGATAACAAAGAGAAAGATGACGATGTTCTCGAGGAAGTGATCATTTCTGATGATGCGACAAAAGAACTCCACAAGATGTTTCCATGTGATGCTGAGGAGAAAAAGCATCTGACTGAGGTTTTCAGCCCTGTGGATAAAAGTGAAACATCTGGGTGTGAATCTGAACATGACTCAGACAAACTTCTGCAAAAATGTCCAGAGGCAAAAGCAACGGATTCTGACGTTACTGATACAGAGAATAAGAACGTCAAGGAGATGGTAGTTTCTTCTCTTGTTGCTTCTGAAACCTCATCCACCACGGCCACTAAAGCAGACTGTCCCGTCCCTGTAGTCCCACCAGACTGTCCAGTCTCTGCTCTGAAGATCCCTCAGCTTCAGGCAGACTGTACCTTTGTCACAGAAGAACCTAAAAAAGGTCAAGATGTTCAGAAGACCAAGGCTGACTTCACTGAAGGTTTGAGCTTCCTCTACCACCTCCTCCTCCTCTGTTTCTTCCTCTTTCCTTTGCAGTAGAGGCTATCTTAATGTTGCTATGGGCACCGCCTCTGTTTGTGTGAATGATGGAGGGATAATTTAATCTTGTATCTCACGGATACGTGTAATGGTGCTGTCATTTTTCATGTAGCTAAATAGCAACAAACTGCCAACCAGCGGCTTACTGCACAAACAATGATTAAGCTTTATAACTAAATCTGAGTCATGCACATGTTTGCATACTGCGTGTTAGTGAGGAGACACTTATGACAGTTATATATTTGAATGCATGAGCCCTCATTTCATTTACATATGTGTAAACATCTGCTAATTTCTAACAAACAAGAAAATAATGTAACTTTTTATTTGCCATTTTATGCGGCTGTGATGCTTTACCTCTGCTCAGATTAATCTAAACTGGAAACACATACATAGATTACATCTGAAATTGCTGCATGTTCAAGCTGCTTTTGTCAGGCAGAAGATTACAGATTATTACTGGTCTATACAGCAGAGCAGAGCAGAGCGGGTTTTCCTGCAGTCAAAACTAGAAACAGTGTGTCCAGTTTGCCATGGGGAACAGTATTAACAAACCAGTAATTCAGTTAATATTTAATGAACATCTTGTTCCTTCTAAGGTGTTAGCCAGCAAAATTATATTTATACAGCATGCTTTATTCCAGATAGAAGCGTAATGCGCTGCATACACAACAACAGAGACTGCAGGACAACAATACGTAACCAAAAGAGGCAAAAATAATGTTAATTAGTAAAATGGTTACCTGGTTTTATAACCGACCAAAACAAACGAGGCAGTAAAAAAAATAGCAAAGGTAAAAAAGTTCAGTGCATTTAAAGAAATATAAATTTTAAAAAGATAATCATTAACACTGAAAATATGTTAAAAATCACAAGTTAAAACCAGTAAATTTAATAAAGCCAACAAATTAAAATGAATAAAAAATCTGGAACTGGGTATAAAATACTTTCTAAAACCAGGAACTACACGAATGTTTTAATATCGGTTTGAAACATGGGTTAAGTTGAACCACACCTTGAAGCCTAAAAGATAAAAGGCTTCTCTGGATTGGTGGAGACCCGGGGGAATACCTGGAGGCCTGTTCATGCTGGCTCATGGCTCACTAACTGAGAGACCGGGGAGGGGGTCTATGGGGCTTCAAACAATTATAAATCTCACTGGAAGGCAATGCAGTTACTGCTGTACGTGCGTGAAACTCTGGCAAATGCATTCTGGGGTAGCTGCAGCTGATTAAAGACAGTTTGACGTCCACGCACACCTTTGCAGAATCCTGCTGAGACGTCGCCGTGTTGTCTGTGCGACTGATTTGAGTTCATTCTGGCATTTGCAGTTCTGCAGCTGCACATCCACCTCCTCTGTGTGGATGTGTCTCCTCATCTTACAGAACATATTGCCTTTCATTAAAAGTTCCCAGACCTGCTATTTACAAAGAGCATAAAGACTTATAAAAGATGTCGATCACGATGAATGCTTCTGCATAATCCACGTGTTGAATTCCCTGGCTCTACCTTTTTAATGTACATCTGCCTGAGAACTTTCCATTGTCGGGGCTGATGTATGACTCAGCAGAGCCTGGAAAAATGTGAATGCCATTAAGCCACACTCAGCTTTTCCTGCCTGTGCGTCCACAAAAAGGGCGAAGCAGCAAAGCAGTCCAAAACAGAATATGTGGCATTTGCCACCTTTCATCTAACCTCCCCTCAGCCCAGCCAGCAGCGAACATGGACTCCAACATTTAAAAAGACTGTACTGTACTTGAGTGGGTTAGCCACAGCAGAACACAGTGTGCAACCTGCTGACTCCTAGTCTAGTATGTGCTTCATTTTTCATGTGATTAAAGAAACAAAGAAAAATCATCAGGAAACATCTTTTTGGCTTTGATGGAAATGAATTTTTCTAGAGACTTTATGGAGGCTTTGATTCAACACGGCCAAGGTAGGAAGTCTTTATTGTTGCAACAGTTCTGTCTTCTTACCAAAAGGTGTCAGCACAGAAGTGCTTTACGGCCAAAGAGGCCGAAGCAGGTATGGGTGTGTCGGCAGATCAGATAACAGCCGAGGAACGGCCTTCGTGTCTGTGATTAAGCATCAGCAGACTTTAAAAAACACAATTACATCTTTATTGTCTCATTTATTTTGATCCCAGGAGAAGTAATGTGTGTTTATTTGGAGATTAAGAGCAAAGCAAATTATAGTTCATAACTCTGAGACTGAAGACCTTGAGTCAGACACCACCCAGGCTGCCCGGCTGAGTCCGGGATCAGGTTTCCTGCTGTAAAATACGGAGGGGTGTGGACTGCGGGACGGCCTCTGACTGGACGCTTCACATCTCTCCCCCGTGTAAGATGGTCACGGTGAAGAAGAAGCAGACCTGGGTGGGTTCAGGAGTAATGCACAGCTGCATGGATAACATATCTTAAGATGCCCTTTGCCTCCTTTATCTGCGAGGCTGCAACTAATAACCTACTCCTTTCTTTGTTGCTTAGTTTTTGGGCACATTACTCAGCTGTTTAAAATAAGAAAAAGGGAAAAATGTTGTTTGAAGAGCAGCCTAAAAATAAGGAGAACCAACTTTTAAATATATAGAACACAAAAAAAGGAGAAAATATGTGCATCTGAAAGGTTTTCTTAGTGAAAGGTATCTTCACACTTTGACTATTAGAGAACTTTTTCAGAAATGTTTCACACTTTAAATAGCATATGAACAGCATCTTATATCACACTTCTGCACAGCCTCATGAGTTCAAACGTATGGTTGGAGACCTGAGCTAATGCGTCCACGTTGGAGTCCTTGTCTGATCTGATTAAAATGTTCCGTCTGCGACTCTTTAAGACAAAGCCGAGCTGCAGCCGTCGTACAGACTGATGCATATCCTGCGGACACGGGGGCACAACTGCGCTGCTGCCAGTTTTTTTTATGGCTTTCACAGAGCAGCCTTTGTTATAGCTGGCAAAAGTCACGTTTTCCGCTCTTTGTCTAAATCCTGTAAGAAAATGTGAATGTGTCCCTGGGAGTTTTTCTGAAGCCCTGCGCATGGATCCCGTCCAGCGGCGCTCGCAGAAACCACCACGCATGAGATGCTGTTTCCACTGAGGAAAGCCTCACAAATTAAATCAAACTCGCAGCGCTGAGTAGTTTCTTACTTCCCAGCTGTGCCTCCGCTTTCTCTCTCTCTCTCTCTCTCTCTCTTTCCTTTTTTTTGCTGCTTTTACTGCACGCCCCCCCGTGTTTTTATCAGAACATAATGTCATGAGGTCAGCTTTGACTCTTTGGCAGTTCTGCATTTTCTCTAAAAGTTGTGAAGACGCTGAGAGAAGATGGACTTGTGCTGTTGCTTCTGCCCAGGACCCCCAAATGGTAGGTTTGATTTTTACCAGGAATCTTTTCTCGGAGATTTTTAAGGATGCTGCATCAAGAGTGAACTATGCTGAGGTTAATTTCTTGCATTATGCTTGCCATGTGAGGACGCTGCCACTCCCAGCATCAGCATTTTAGATTTAAAAAATCTCTGACATTCCTCACATTGCTTCCCTGACCTTACCTTTGCTCTTATGTGAATGTTCTGCGTTAATATCGGAGGCATTTTAGCTGAAACTTTAAGAACTTTTTACTTAATTAACCGCGTAGCTTTGTGGATTTTGGCTGTATCACTTACGTGGGAGTATGCAGAATATGCATCACAATATGGGAATCATTGAGCGAGTGCATACCATGTGAGAAGAGGGGGAGCGGGCTGGCGCCTCCCCTGAAGGAGTGGCGAAATTAATTTATTCCAGACGTCTCTGCTGCTCCCCTGGATTCATTCCCTTTGCTCAATCCCCACTGTAACCAATTGCCAAATTGCAGTGCCAGTTTCTGAGGCTTTGGGGATTTGGTTGACATTTTCAAGCAGGGATCATGTAAGGTCTCTCCCAACACTGTAGACCAACAGCACCCACTAACACAGACCTCCTCCTTTGTTGCAACTACACTTCTGCTTCTGAATCAGCTACTGGTCTTTGGAGCACATTTTAAATGCATTCAATCTGTGCCTGAACATTTTTCTTAGCTATAAGTCCTACACATTCTCCTGTATGTGCTTCTGTATATAGACTGACACAGTGCTCATGCTAAGGACAGCATGAGGTCGAGGTTGTCTCGTCTATTTTTGCTTTTTTTCACGGTGTGCTGTTGGTGTGCGGCATCGTGTTGCTGTAAGTGTGTGAGGGTGACACTAATCGTGGCTTTGGGTGTCTGCACACCAGTCTAATATAATTTCCATTGTTCTGACATCAGAGACACTGGCAGCGATGCGGTTTTGCCTCCAGCAAGGTGTATTATCTTTTGTAACGTCTCAGCAGTGATGCGACAGGTGATGTGCGCGTATCCCTGCAGGTGTAGCGAGTCTCTCACACCTCCGTGCTTTGAGTCAGGCTGGTGAGCAGAAGCTCCCACAGAGGAATCTGCTCGTGATCGTTTGTGACAGAGAGGCATTTTAATAAAGCTGACTGACAGATCTGAAAATGATTGGGCTTAAAGAGGCATCCTCAGAAGGCGCTCAGTCCAGTTTGAGAACACATTTTCCCTCGAGGCTTTTCTGCCAGGATTAGATGGCGAAAAATGAAAAGAACTCGAAGATTTAGAGGCGAACAATGCGGCTGGTAGATCAGAGATGCTGAAACGGTTGGTTGTAAAACAGGATCCAGTTTAATCAGCCTTTGGGAAGCTTATACGCACTGGATGTGCAGTCCAAACATGAGGAAGCCATTAGAATTACGGGGAATTGTGGAGTTGCACAAGGGGAATGAACTGACAGGGACTGGGGTTATTATGTGTAAAATAAAAATGGGAGGCATGGCTTCAGTATAAATATTTGGAAAAGGCGGAAGGGGGTTGGCCTGGGATGGTCTGTGACTCGTAAACCGTGATGGAAACTGGGCTTCAGTGGGTAAAACAAAACTTATGGAGTGAATGAGCTGGAAACTTTGACACTGGCTACAGTGGCTCTTAGTTTGCCTCTTATCGAGGCTGACCTGAGTCAGCGTGTGCGTGTGTGTGTGTGTGTGTGTTTGTCAGTCACACAAAACAGACTCATATATTATTAACTCCTGCAGATAGGCTGCGGCTAGGAAGGAAAACAGAGAGCCAAATCCTGCAGGGTAAACCAGTGGACTCGGGCTGTGGAGGGAGACACAACTTATTTTTAACTCCATAAGCTGCGCCTGCTGCAGCTACTTTTGAAAGAACTGCGACTTTAAATGAGTTGAAAGTGAATGTATGAGAAACAGCGAGGAGGACTGTAAAATTAGAGAGTTCAAAAAGGGGGAGGGAAAGAGTGCGGGAGTGAGAGAGATCAGCCACTTCTGCCGGAGGACTGAGTCACCGAGCAGAGAGGAGAGGGAGGGGTGCGCTTTCGTTCTCCTGTCTTGTAAAAGTCGTGGACAACTTGGCTGCAGAGCTTGTTTTAAAGTCCGGAGTGGCACCACACCCCTAGGCGCTCCCCTCCGCCTCCCCTTCACTCTCCCCTCCATACCGTCCACCCCCCCCCCCTTCGCTACCCTCCCTGACCCTCCCACCTGTCTTCAGAGCCTGGGACTCTCCACTTTCTACTAGGCCCGATGCCGGCAAGCCCCCCTGGAAATGTGTTCCCAGCCCTGGTGGTTGTGGGTCACGTTGTTACCTTGATCGTTTTCTGGCAGTGGCGAGCGCGCAAGAAGCAAGGTAAGAAAAAGTCATCGCTTCAAGGCTGACGTGACGAGAGCTGCCGGCTGTCCTCCTCTGTCCTCTCTCCCGTCCTGTGTGTTTTTGCAGCACACACTCCTCTCTCTGCCTCACTAACTAACCCCCCCTCTTTTCCCCCCTCACACATCTCGGTTTCCTGTGGTATGGAGATGTTGCAGTTAACCCTGTAAATGCTGGTTTGGATGTGATGACGTCTGGAGTGTTCTCATGGAGAAAAGGGAGTCAGAGCTCTGATTTGCACTCCTCAACTTCAGCTTTGCTCCTGAGTTTTCGTTTTTCCCCCTTTTGAAAATGCTTCTGTCATTTCCAGTTATGTTTTTCTGTCTCTGCACACGTCCGGCTAAAGGTGTATGTGTGTAACTCCCTCGAGGTGACTCGATTTAACTTTAAGCTCTCCACTTTTCAGAGCTGTGGAGTTGTGGCGACTGCTGCATTGTTAATGTGCTGGTTCAACCTGTTTGGTCTTGGCATTGAGTTAACAATATCCTTCTCACTTACCGACAACGCCGCAGGCAAAGGAGAGGAGTTGCACAGTGTTTGACCAAACTATGCAGCCTAAAGGTTACCTGCAGACATTTTAATGCCCCGAGACACACCTCAGCAAGGCCCACGTTACTGTTGACACAGCTTAACACTGTGGTGGCCGTCAAACACACCTCAGCAGGTGACACACCCTGACGTGCTTCAAAGGATTTTTGACTGACAGCCTGCAGGTAGAAAAAGGACAATTGTTTTTGGGGGTTTTTTTTGCCTCTCAAATGAGAAACCTGTTTGGCCAGCGAGCGCTTTAACACGGGACGATCGAGCTGCATGGAACAAACAAAAAGGCCTTGAGTTACATCGAAATCAATTAAGCAAAACAAAAAGTCCGGCAGCATCTTGGAATAGTTAAAGCATTACTGGACTCTTATCCCTCCCGCTGCTCTCAGCCGTAAACTACACAGTCACTCTGTAATCAGGTGGAGGAGGGCGCATCTCGAGGAGATAAGAACAGTTATCACAACATTCCTCACATTATGACCAAATAAATGACTTTCACAGCATATTGGAAACTTTTTTCCTCCTAAAACAAAACTGCTCGTGCACTGACTTTTCAAAAATATGATCAGAACATGAGCGAAACACACGTTCATCCTCATCCCCTCCGTATCTGTGTGTGACCTGACTTCATGTGGTTTGTAAATTGCATGCAACTGAGGCAGCGATCAAAGGTTGCCAGGAAGTGATGTTTGACTGGTAAATTATGTGCCAACACCGCGCTGCAAAACTAGGCTGCGTATCATCACCAGCTTCTGTCGATATCAAGGTGATTTGCATTTGAGGAGATCTGCTTTCAGCCCTGTTCTTGCCGCAGTGCAGACAGTAGGGCTGCACATCGGGGTGGGGGGGTGTCAATTTCCCTCTTAGGGAATCTTCTGTACTCCCATTATGCATTTTAAACAGAGGGAGGTGGTGTCGTGATCAATGCCGGGCTGCCTGTTCAATTTTCAAGTTAAGGACACAACCTGTGTCCACTCGTGTAAGCTGAACTGGAGCAGCAAGGTGCCTTTGACACAGAGGGAAGGTGGAAGTAGGTAAAAGGGACTTCACCCAGAGCCAGGTTTAAAAAAAGCTCACACATGGTGACTGACTAATGGTAGTAAACTCGACACTGAGGACGGGGGACTGTGTATCCTGGATACAGTCATAACAAACGCTCATTTAGATCCTCAGGACCTTAAAGGAATCTGAGTTCATCAGCTTTATTAGAGGCTTCTGCTCATCTTGATCCGTTCTTTTATTCCTTTTAGTCCTTTTATTACTGCGTGCAAAGGACTTTTAAGACTCTAAATATTAGGAAGCTGCAGTCGCACCACTCTAAAAATCCTTAACAATAGGTCTAATCCATGTAGGAAACCACACCCAAATCTGCACCAGTGTTAATGGAAGACCCAACAGACTGGCAGCCGTGTCTGCTAAACCACACGCCACACAGACAGCGCAGCGTAGGATCGGTTTCAGAGTCTGTCTCGTGGTGTTCAGCTCTGACTCACTTTCCTGCCTCCTTTCTCTGTGGCGGTAATAACGGAGGGAGGGAGGACGCCCCGCTGGGCTATAACTGAAAACTGAGAGAACACGCTGTTACTAAAGGACACCAAAACAATCAACAACGCACACCCACCGTGTCCCTACGTGCCCTTCACAACACCCAACCTCACATACAGCGTATTAGTGGTAACCCTCGGTAGTAGTCGGCTTCATTGTCTGTCATGCACACGTTACAGTGCGTGTCCCTGCTGAGGCTCTTATCTGTGTTCATATTTCACAGGCTGAACTAGAGACCGTGTCCCTGCACGCGCTCAGATTTTTTCTTGTAGGTCACTCGCTAACATCTTGGGACACATGCAGTACTGTGCAAAAGTCTCGAGCCACCCCTCATTTCTTTGTTTTGAGGAAAACGAGGAATTCCTGCAGCAGTTTATTGAAAAATGTGCAAAAATGTATGGAAATACGATATCTGAGGCAACAACAGAGTTTGTACAATTCTAACAAGATTAAAGATTAATATTTGGTGTGACCACCTTTTTATATCTAATTTCTTTAAGCAGTCTTCAGGAATAGTTCTCCAGGCTTCTTGAAGGACATTCAAAGCTCTTGTTCTGCTGTCACTGTCAGGCTCAGAAATGAAGCTGATGGCTGGCGAGCAGCCCCAAACATGACGCGTCCTCCACCGTGCTCTACAGATGGCTGCACACGCTCACTGCTGCACCTCTCTCCTGACCTCCTCCAGTTCTACGTGGCACTTCGGCCTCTTCTCCTTGTTTTCCTTACTTAAGAATGGCTGGTTGACAGCCACCCTTCCACTCAGACCATCTCTGATGAGTCTTTGGTGAAAAGTACAGACGCATCTCTCAGATCCTGTCAGGTCTTTGCTAGATTTTTCTCTGCTGTCTTAAAGGCGTGACTTTCAGATTCTGTTTCAGATACTGTCGATTGCTTTTTTAGACCTGCCACTTCTTCTTTTCTCCTCCACTTCCAGTTCCTTCAATCTCTTTTTTAGGACCAACTGCACACCCTGCTGAGGTATGCCAAGTTTACAGCTGTTTCCCTTTAAACAAAGTAACTAATGATACAACTTAAAATTAGTTTTCTCGTCTGTAGACACAACACGGTTCATCCTGAGAGTTACTGCTGCTATTTTATTGCTTAATCTGCTTCTTGAGGTCAGATTGTTCATTAGAAAACATTCACCCTGCAATAAAATAAATATAATTGATGTCATAAATTAATTCAGGGTCAAGGCATTCTGCTCTTATGATGATTAACGAGGAGCCAGCACCTTTTTTAGTAATGTGAAATGTTCAAGTTGCGCAAAGAAAGCCATAAAAACAAGCCTCCTTTGTTGGGATCTTTATGAGCCACAGCTGCTGTGAATGTGGAGGGAAAGTGCTGATTTATTACCGGGGGGGGGAATGAAGCGTAATAATGTGCGCACCGTCAAACCTGTACTCTGCCCTTCTGTGAACAAGCACTGCGAAACAATGAAACGAAGCATCTGTCACCGCCGGCAGTGTTCGTGTCTTCCCAGAAGTCATTCCTGTTTCTTATTTGCATTTGTGGGAGAGGGGCGGTTATGTAAGCTCGGGAAAGGCAAAGTTTTCACACATGCTAAAATAAGGACTGTGCCGTCCTCGGCATGCCCCTCTCAGGCGCGCCTCAATGGCACACATCGTACGAAGGAAAACGACATCGGAGGAGAATGGAGCAGCCGGGAGCTCCGCTTCATCTCGCTGAACAAAACGAGTGGGCCGGGCTTGTGCCAAAGTGTCTGCAATCTGACTCGAGCCTGTTTTTCCTCCTCCATGTGGCTCTCAGAGAGGGAGAAGTTTTGAGGGCTGGTTACTACACACTCGAGAAACACGCGAGTCGGGGGGCGTTTTCGAAAACGAAACTCCAGCGCGCTCCGCGTTTACGCGCCGCACAAACGCACACCGGGATGGCCGAAGTGGAGGACACGGCGCAGGCCGCCGGGCCGTCTTGGTACGGCGGGCTGGAGCGCGGATTTTTTTATCGGCAAACTAATTACATCCATGAAATGAGCTGCGGAGAAGTGGGGCCTCATCTCTACAGCCGAATGTGCTGCGCAGGTAGGTCCGAGCGCGCCGCCGCTCTCTCCATCTCTCGGCGATGGTAATAGGAGGAGGCTCCGCTTGGGAGGGGCTGCTGGGCTGCTGATGGTGGTGATGTTAACCTTTTCCATGCCTCCACCCAGAATACAACAAGCCCCGTGGGCCAAAATAGTGGACGTCCAGCTCTCTTAATTGAACTTTAATTATTGAACAAAGCCAGTTACTATCCTGATATTTTTATTAGTTCTTTTGGTTGTAATTTATTTCCCACATTGTCTCTTGAATTAAAAACTTAGTTGTAAAAATGAACTGACCTCTTTTAAAGTCTTTCAGCTCTTCATTCAGGCAGCACAAAATTGGCATGACCACAACAGACAAACACCATCCTGTTTGCTGCTGTATCCAGGCAACAGATTCAAATAAAATAAACATATAAATATTACAGATTTATAGAAATCAAAAGTAAGACAGTATTGTTAATGAGCAACATCGGAGATGATGGTCTCACTGAGCAGATGTTAAACTGTAGATCAGTTCATCAACAGGAAATTAAGCAGCAACACTTCGGGATAATAAGTCATTTATTTAAGGATTTAAGGTCATTTCCTGTTAAACTCAGCCTTTTGCATGCCCCTCTTTGAGCTCAGTTAAAACACATTCAAACTGTTCTCTTTGTTTTAACCCTTCAGAGGTCTGAACATGCAGAGAAAGCGCGATGAAGCATTTACAGGGTCACTTTGTCCCCCTGTGTGCGGCTCCTTGATGCAATCACTTGCTCCAACATTTAAATACCCCCCCCCCGGTGACTGAGTAAACAGTGAATTTGTTCTCTGTCTGAACCTGAGTAATCAGAAGCAATGGAAACTGTTCTTAATGTTTGTGTTTACCTTCTGATAACGTCCTCTGCATGTGTGATCTGTTTTATGGACGTTGACATTTTCAGCTCTCAGCAGAAATCCCCCCCCCCCATGCACTTGGTGTTTCCCAGATGTTTTTGGGGCCAAAACAGTTCTCTGATGGACTCGCAGCTTCTGTGTGTTTTTGCTGTGTTGTCATGGTAACCATGTACACAGCCCATTCTTCCCACGTCTAAAAATCATGTACCCACAGACATGTGTAAACACTGCAGGGCCCCGAGTGACCTTCGGCGTTCTTAAGCGTGGTCCCGGGGTCTCTTTAGGAGCTCAGCACAGCGATGATTGCAGCTACTTGTTGTTGTGACATTAAAATGGATTATGAGAGCATTAAATATTCAGTTTCCTGTGTTTCGTGCTGGAGCCTTGCAACCAGAAGAGGGAGACAAACTGTTCTGAGCAGTAATAATTATTTAATTATTTATTCTTTTCGATTGGCCTCTGCTGTCACAGCTGAAGATCATAAATCCAGCAGCTACCCATCTTTTCATAACCGCGAGATTGTAAACACCACGTGTGGCTAATTATGCATGTTTTTGTGTGCAAAGTGCTTGAAAGTGATACTGATGTTGCAAAAGCGAGCCGGAGTCATCTGCCCTTTATAATTATGGTGGCGAAACATAACATGAGGGAGTTAAAAATGCAGCTTTAAATTACAGCGTTGGTCAGGAAACATCTCCGTGCTGCCTTTGGGGGTCTTTAAGTTTATTGTCCAGCTGTGTTTGCTTTTAAAAGCAAACAGTTCCACTCGGATCTAACAACAGGCAGAACTCCGTCTTGCATGCTTTTGTGCACTTGTCATTATTGTCAGCTCCAGGTTGGATCTGCCCCACAGTGCCCTGGGGCTTCCATTCCTCACTTTGGCAGAGTTTCCTCAGGAATCATTCAACATTCATAGCATCGTGAACCCCATCAGGACCTGCGAACCAGATGATGGAAGGTGTTGATTAACATTCCCGTCCTCAGTGTGACTGACATCGCGTGCTGTCGCTTGCAAAAAACACATGAACAGGGGTGTGGTTTCTAGCAGAGGCATCTCCCCCCCCTCAGCAGGAATGCAGACGCTCCTCATGGCTGAACTGTCACCTTAAAAATCCCATCAGCTCTCAGTATTCAGGATTATCACTGTGCGCTATCAGGCATGGAGAAAGGAGCAATATCCACACAGTGCTGCACTGTGTGAACCGAGAGAGTTGTTTAGATAGCGGCTGATAGGACACCTGTTTTAAAGTCTTAGAATTATCACACAAAGTCTGTTTTTTTTAAGCATTAAAGCAAAATGAATAAATTTGATTAGTCCAACTGCCAAGTCTGTTTCTTTGCACAAGTTTCCAGTGCTGCAGATGCAGTTTAGCAAGTTTGGAAACTGGAAGTGATTATTTGAGGTTTTCTGTTCATAAGCCTGCAGACAAATACTCTCTTCGCATTTAAAATTTCAAACCATATTCCACAGATTCTAGTGTGTGTTGATCAAAAGCCAACTTGTTGGCTAATTTTAGAGTGAGTGAGCCCCCCACCGCGATCAATCTAGAGACTTATAAGTCATATTATAAAGCCTTTGCTTTTATTTGTAGCCTCTCAGCCTTCAGGGTTGGTTAAAGTCTGAATGTGTAGTCAGGGAAGCTTTCACGTCTCAGGTCCCAACAAGCCACCTCCCTCTGCAGGCATCCAAAAAATTCCCTTTCTTTACAGTCTGATGTCAGGAACGGCGTAAAATTGATGCTCTGACGGGTGAAAGGTGCTGCAGGTATTTAATGTGGAGGTGCTATTTTTGAGCACCTGGAGCCAAAAGGAAAAAATGAAAACATTCTGCGCTCTGTTTTTCAGAGATGTTTGACTGAAGGTTATTTGCATGAGCGAGATTAAAATGATTCTCATCATGCACACACGCTGTTCAGTCTATCCAGGCGCAGCCACAATAGCTGCTTTGTGTCTCGGATAATTTTCTACTGTCTGACGCTTGTCCCCCCCACCACCACTCTTTTCTGTTTTTTGGTGGTATTGAACTGGCACGGCAGGGTACTGGAGGTCCATCTAAGGAAAAATCTTCTAAATCAAATGCTTCAAATAAAAACTAAAGTCTTGCAGGTTGTTCTCATTATTCTCTGGGCCCTGCAGTACCCGTTACCCCTTAATTGTCTCCTGATGGAAGAGGAGCTTTCACGCTCGAGGTTTTCTTGTGATTGTTCTATGTTGGGAAATGGCTGAGGATGTTTTTTTCTGCTGCCTCCTCGCCTGGTCTTTCTTTCCATCGAGCCTTTGTGGTGGTGTGGTATGTCCCGCCGCTCCGACCACACACTGGTGACTGCTAGTTCGAGTCGTGGAGTTCAGTTGGGGTTAACAAGCTTCAGTGGCCCGTTTCTGTACAGCTTGGTCCAAATGAGGGAATGTGTCCTGTTCTGGATTAGTGATCTGTGCGGTCCTTGTGCAGCAGTTAGCTGTAGCTACAAGGTCGGCGGGGTTCTTAGACTGCTTATTTCATCCTCGGATTAAACAGAAAATATTAATTATATTAGAAGTGCAAATAATAGTGTTAATTGAGGTCTGAGCTGTGGTTTGTTTGGGTTCTCTGTGAGGGTTTTGTCATGGGTGGGGTCTGGGTGCACATAACAGGGCTGAGCCAGGAGGAGAATCTTCCCTGCAGACCTCTGGGGTGTCTGACATTGCTGCCTGCAGGCAGGCATTTTGCAAGAGCTGTTTGGGTGGGGGTGGGGGGTGTAGCGTTGAATGTCAGTAACAGCAAATGGAGATAGGGAGAGAAAAGGGAGCAAGTTCAGGAACTGAATTGGTGGCTTGAACACTCCCACTTAACTCCAGGAGCCCTCAGTGAGCAGCAGTGTTTGAGGCAATAAGAAAAAGTAGAAGTACACAACATCGCCTCTGAACCTGCACAAGCTTCTGTTTGGTTTTGGTAGCTGACAGAGCAGCAGCATGGAGCAGAGATTCAGAGCCTACTCCTCTGACAGTATGGGTAGTGACGGGGTCTTCATAGAGGACTCCTACTACCAGGGGGTGCTCAGGGCCATGGACCACAGAAAAGGTAGAGTTTGCTTCAGCTGCGCTGCGTGTTGAGTTTTGTGTTTTTCTGCAGTTGCATTCTTTGGCTTGGGAACAGTTCGGCTTGTGTTTCAGCTCCTGGGTTGGCTTCATTGTTCCTGTGTTATGTAAAAGTATAAAGCTTGTGTCTAAATGAATTTGCAAAGAAACCAGTCCGGGGCGAAGTGGTCTTCTGCCTCTCTTATTAAATGGGCCACACCCCTTTATGTGCCCTTTCCTTTTTTCCCGGGCATCTGTCCTGACAGACAGAAGAAATCTGTTTTGTTTTACCTCACTTGAGGCTTTGCAGCACAGACAAATTCTAGTCTGTTAAATAAGTGACAGATCCACTGAATTTCTTAAGAAGGAAGAGAAACACCTTATGTTGATCACTGCAGCACATAAATCAACATTTCAGGTGCATTCTGTGGCAGGATTTGACAACGTGACTCATCTGTATACACACTGTTCCTCAGGTGTCTTTGTCACAGGGTGAAAGAATAAATCCAGGCTAATACTGCGGCCTCGGGCTACAAAACTCAGGAGCGTCTGTGTCATGTATCCCGAGCAGGAAAACATCTTTTATGGTTTGCGACACGTGCGAAGGGCGTGAAAGCAAACCCGGTGGAAAAGCAGAACTTATTTCTCTGCTTTTAACGTTTATTTCACTTCTCTGTTGAGACACCGGCTCATCCACGAGCGTGCCTGTGAGTCATTAAAGCCACCGCGATGTGGGCGTTGGTGCCACGGGATGTCCTCCTCTTAGGTTCCCTCTCTGCCCGATCGTTTCTGTCACACGAGCTTTGATCTCAGAGACTCTGTATTTCACCAGCATCCTCGGCGCTAACTGAGGCGCTGCAGCGATGCGGTGAAGGTGTACGTTTGGGTGGTTATCTCTTCACAGCTGCTGCGCGGTTGATTAAGATTTAGGAAGCACATTGCACAGTATATGTGTGATATCTCCGAGAGTCTTGTTCAGAATAATCAGACTGTGAAATATAAAGCAAAACAGCAACGGCCCTGCAGGCTCAAACATGTTCCAGCTGAGGAGCTACTCCAGAGGATGCCAAGTGGAATTTACTCGAGGTTCTCCTGATAGGAAGACTCTCTGTTCTGTTGTGATTGAGGGGGGGGTCTGTCCCTGCTGAGGCATCACATGTCCTCGTTCATGTTAAAGTCACATGCGACTTTAGGCTCTGTCTTTGGGCAAAATAAATATTTATCAGACTGTGACTCCGGGGGCATACAGTAACAAAATAAAGCAAAGATCAGATCATAATGCTGGTTTGGGCTCAATAAACACAAATTATATTTACTTTCAGCCGTCATGTATCCCGAGCCATCAGTGAGACGATGGCCGGAAGGGGTTGGAAGAAGAACTGTGAGGTTAGATGGGGCAACATGTGACTGCGGGACACGAGTGAGCTTCGGTTCCTTTTTGGGAATCATTGTTCTAAACTTCTCCAACTTTATATGGATTTAGCTCTCGTGTTTGCTCACAATTATGTTTAAGTAAGGAAATTAGCTTTGATGAGTGGGATATTTACAGCGATTAACATTCATCAACCGAGGCTTTCTTCATGTTTTAACCATAAATGAAACTCCGGCTCCGCTGGCAGGGTAGACGCTTATAAATGAGTGTGTTTTGGAAAAGCCAATAAAATTTGTTTTTTTTTATGAGTTTTCAATAAAATATTCTTTCTACTTCTGACATGTTTACTTTAAGTCTGGCCCACTGAGTCTGTAATAAATGATTAATAACTGCTGAGTGTGCGAAATCTGTTATATTAATCCCAGTGATTAAGCAGAGCATATTTGCTGTGTTTTTCCACAGATGAACGGGACCGAGTTCAGAAGAAGACCTTCACAAAATGGGTCAACAAGCACCTCGTGAAGGTGAGTTCCTCCAGCAACCCTCGCCCATGAAAATCATTTTCACAGCAAATTTACTGCCAGATTAGAAAACTGAATAAAGTGTTGACTTCATGTCATGTGGAGTTTGCAGCAGAGCTGTAATACTTAAAGGGCTCCTGCTCTCCTTAAATAACACCTGGAGTTCCTTTCATGTCCCACCTGGAATCTATCTGATCCCACTGCTGGGAAACGTTACCTGACGATAAACTGGAAGGAGAATCTGAAGCGAAATCAGATTTCGATTCTCCACGCCTCCTTTTAAAAGCGTTGGAAAAGGTGAGCAACATCGATATCACAGCGACCGCGCTCTTTCCGTTAGCTGTGAGTCACACACACCTGGGCTCACTTTAGCTCGGCGCTCAGGAAGAGCAGCGTCGTTGGCCGGGCGCGGTCAGGTTACACATCTGGGATCCAGACGGTCAGGCCGGCTCCTCGGGGCTCTGCAGGGGAACGGGAAGCTCTGGGACTCCGTGTTGAATTAGTATTGGATCCAATGAGAGGGCTTCAGTGTTAAATGGGTGTGCGGCCACGCTGCTAAAAAAAAAAACCCAACAGCTTCTGAGATCTGATTTGCTCATACATTTTAGTCATCTTGTACTGATGCTCTGACAAAATGAGTAATTTAGTATCTAATATAGAAATTTTTTGGTTCTAGGAACTTGTGGTTTGTAACGAGTAAATCTAAATCTCCTGTTAATCCAGTTCAGTTCGATTCAAGTTTACTGATATAGCACCACATCGCAGCAGGAGTCACCTCTAAATGTTTAAAGACCCTGCAGTGTTGGAGAAAAGCCCACCACTCAGACGATCCTCCGTGAGCAGCATTAGGCGACGGTGGGAAGGAAAAACAGGCAGAAGGAGCTCAGGGAGGAGCAGCCGTCTGCTGTGACAGTTCGGGGGGTGAGGGGAAAGAAAAAGGAGAGCACGGGGGACAGGAGAGAACAGAGAGAAGATACAATGTAATGAGCTGCAGCAGCGGTGAATAAACACCCGGAGATGGAAAAGAGGAGGGTGGAGAAGAAATGCATCATGGGAAGTCCACCTGCAGCCTGAGCTAAGGGAGGGTTCAGTGTCACCTGATCCAGCCCTAACTATAAACTTTATAAAAAGGAAAGTTTAGAGTCATGTATGTAACTTTTTTAAATCCTTCTGACTCATTTGCATCGGTGCGTGAGGTCGTTCCCCCCCCTTTTCTGGCCTTAAGAAGCAGTGATTGTAATGAAATGCCTTTCACGCCTTTAACTTGTTAGGTTTTGGACAGTCGCTCGGAATAAACGCAAGGAAAACCCAAGAAATCATTTTCTATGACCTAAGACAGCAAATTCTTACATTTTGGAGTCAGTTTATGAGTCACTGTGCTACTCATAAGGGAAGCAGGGAGGCATTTCTTAAAAGGATGCTTAAAAAAACCCAAACTTGTCACGTTGTGTTATGACAACGGGAAAATACTAAAAGAAATCCGAGATTTCAAATAGTAGCAGGTCTGTGATATCTGTGTACCAGTTCTGTCATGTAATTAGTGTTACAATGGTGGATGATTAATCATGGCCACAGATTCAAATAATGGATCTTAATGTGTCTCTTTCTTGTTGATGAATCCTTGTTTTCACGTGGAAGGTGAAGCGTGTGAAAGTGTGAGGGATGTCTGCTGTCGTCTGTGTGTGTGTCCTGTGACACGGGCTCAGTCTGAGATGACTCCCAGGGTTTGTTAATAGTTATTGTGTATTCCTGTGGAAATCCCTCTGATTTGGGTCCCAAAGACTGCAGGCAATCCGGCCCTCGAGTCATTTTGGACTCATGTTCACGACAGAGTCATGGGATTAAACAATGAGAACCAGAAGTCTCACGGTCAGCTACAGGATCTCAAAAGTGCCATCTACTGTAGCATGTCTTACATCTTACATTAGACTGAATGAAAACCAGATGCTGTTCTGTTTTATTTAAATCCTTTTTATCAGGGTTAACCCCACTGCAACCAGGGCGGACCACAGAGAACTAAACCAAATTCATATTCATAAAATTAAAATGGAAACATGTTTTCATGCCTTTTTCTGTGGTTTGCAGGATAGAAGGAGTCAAATTAACTGTCCTTGTCTAATGTCCGTCAAACCAAACCAGCACCTGTCTTCTGTCTCGCTGTTCCCTCACAAGTCCCTTAAGTTTGACATCTTCTCACATCAAACGGTTTCTTCTTTCCATCCTTCATCCTGTCCTCCTGCTCTTTCCCGTCAGCACTGGAAGGCAGAGGTAGGTGCTGTCTGTGAGCAGAGTGCTGAGTGGACACACACACACACACACACACATTTGTTGCTCCCTGCATGTTTGTGTTGACGTTTTTACCCTCCTCATTCACCGCTAACCCCTCATCTTTCCCCTCACTGACTTTAACTCTTTTCTAACTGCTTTCAGAGCCTTCTCTGCAGTGCAGCTTGTGTCTATGTGTTCTGTAGCTACATCAGCTAAAAATGACAAATTACAGTTTTTAGGGTCTCTGACACTAATAATCTCAACGGAAGATTATTATTCTTAAATAATAAGAATAACGCTATTTAATGGACACAACAGATTTGAAACAAAATTACTAAATTTGTTTGGAAGATGAAGAAAAATGTTGAAACTGCCTGGAGTCTTCTTTTAAAAAAAAAAACCCATGCCATCCATAACTCGAAATTTCAAGTTAAGTTCTCAAAAATTGGATTTAATTAGCCTTTTAATTGGGAAGCCCCGTGAAGGTGCTGTGCAACAGTTCAACATGAAAACATTTATTCCTTTTATGCAGCTCTTATTCACTAGAAGACGTTCAAAGGTCGAAAGCCTGACGACAATTTATTCACGTCTGCTATACACTGCTAGCTAGCTGACACTGTCGCTACCCGACTTTGAGTGCGCATGCGTTGGCGTCATCTGCTTCCGGGTAACAAGGAAATGACCTCTTTCAGCGTTTCAACTCAAAATAACAACTTAATTTCTCAAAATTTTACGTTAATAACTCGAAATTTCATAGTCGTGCAGCCCAAACATCTTTGTCTGTGAGACCTGTAACTTCTTTTTAGTTTACTATCAGCTTATTAAGATATTCCTATTTTCTTTTCCTATTGTCACACAAATACTGTTATACAGGTGAACATGGCCAAAGTTTCAGTAGCTTCAGCATTTGTAAGCTACTAAGTAATGTAAGTCAAAAGCTCAGAATTCAGACTTCTCTAAAAGTGTAGACAGTGTTAGACAGTTTTTCTACTATACATGTCAAAGAGAATGCATATCCATAAATGTTTCATCTTAGGCTGCAGTCACACAGGCCAAGAACATCTGGCAACCGCCAGCTGTGAAGCATATGTGTGTTTTCCCTGACCGGTTGGTGGCTGCTGCTGCGGTTGCCCAAAGTTTGCATGAAAGACGCCAACTGAGAATGTCTGCATTCACAGTAAAACCTGCTAGCTGTAAGGAGGTGTTCGGTGCAGCACCGTGTACTTCTTTAGGACCAATTTCATGCTAACAACCGCAGCCTCTAAAAAGCACTTGCCAACTGGTTGCAGAATACCCACACTTTTTCCTAGCAACCAGCTGGTCTGTACACCTGCATGAATAGGTCTTTAGCTAGCAACCACTAAGTTACCACAAGTTATTTTGAACTATAAATTGTGTGAATAATCGTAATCCACATTATTGTGGAAAACTAGTAAAATTGTACATATTGGTGAAGAATGAACTTTTTTATGTTAAAGTTTTTTGGTTGTGAAGAAAAACTTGGGAGATTGAGGGATTAGAAGAAATGTTAATAAGTTACAAAACAGCAATAGAATTAAGAAATTTAATTTTACATTTTTGTAGCTTTTAACATGCAAACAATAATACACTCCTTAGTTCCTGTTAATGAGTATTGCCATAAATAATTAAGATATAATAAACATATCACATCTCATATAGACTCCAGCATCCACGGACTAAAGATAGCTCAGCCGAGTTGACTTACAACCGGTCATCCTTTTAATGATGATACTTTATTAATTCCACAATGGGGAAATTACATTTAACAGAAGCCCCATCCAAGAAGACAAACAAACAAACATGGGGAGATAGGTGACCTGAGGCCATGCTGCCCCCTTCTGGAGGCGCTGCCATTAAAAAGATGGAAACAATAGCAAAAACATAAAAGAATGAGTGAGGAAAAAATCATCTCATACTTTGTATACATACACATACACAGTATAAGGTTACAAAAACCTCTGCGATAGTGCAGGAAGCACATAGCATAGCATGGGAGCAGTAGGGTGGGGAGGGGCAGGGGTGGAAGGGAGCCAGCGGAGGGGGGGGGGGTCCAATTCGGAGAAATCCTAGTGTCAGTAAGCCGAATGTGTATGTCCTCCATTGACAGTACAGCCAGGCACGTCATCTTCCACCCACACAGGAATCCATAACGTAGCCGGGAATGTCAATTGGATAAGAAGGAATAGGGTTCTCCTTTCCCCAATCTCCCCATGGTGAAAATGTAATCAAAATAGTGGTGTTGTTGTGTTATTATTTGAAATAAGAGGTAATAAAAGGGGTGAAATCCTTAAAAAGCCAGAGCAGATTGCTGCTGCAGAGGGTAAAAGCAGTCCTCCTCTGTTGTGTTCACTTTTTTCTTTCATGTTGAGCGTTATGAGGTTAAACGTCTGCTGTGTTTAGTAACTGTTTGTGTCGCGCGCAGTGATTCAGCGCTGGCCCTGACCTGATGGGTCTGAATTATTTTTTAACAAGGTGATGTACCTGTATAAAACCGACCCTCCTCCCTTTCTCTCCAGGCCCAGCGACATATCACCGACCTGTACGAGGACCTCAGAGATGGACATAACCTCATCTCCCTGCTGGAGGTGCTCTCCGGAGAGACTCTGGTGAGCGTTTGGTGGTATTTCACTTCAAATACGAGAACTCCTGCTTCTTCTGTAAACCCCCGCCCCCCATGCTGTCTAAGCCTTTCTTATGATCCCAGCTCTACTGTCCAACTGAATTTATTTGCTGTAATACTTGTTCTACTGTCCAGGCTACTCATTGTTAATTCAACTGCTTTCAGTGTTTACCTGAGTCAGATATTATTCTGGATTTCTCGTTTCCACGTCTGCATGTGTTGACTTTAATTCTTAAGAGATTTTTTTGACATTTCAGTACATGCTGAGGCTGTGCACACTTTTACTTTACTTACCTTAGCATTGGTCTTTTTGGGAACACAGCTTCTAGTGACGTAGCCTTAAAACACTAATTTCATTCTTTGCTTCCATCGTGTAACCTCTCTGCACTGACTTGTTTGACCCCTGATTTTTCTTTTTTCTAATTCCTGTTTTTGCTGACCTTTGCCCTGACCTTTCCCCCTTTGCCTCGCCTTCCTCTCTTGCGATGCTCTTGCTGTGGTAGCCGAGGGAACGTGACGTTGTGAGGAACGTGCGGTTGGTGAGTGGCGCCTGGACTGTGGCTGGCTGCCTCCGCGGGCGTAGCATGTGTCACCACCCCAGGTGGCTGCTGGGTTGTGCATGATGACAGTCACACTCCCTGTATTGTCCCCTTCTGTGTCAACATCGTCCTCTTTCATTTTATCAGTGAGTCGGCAGGTTCAGGAGTCATGATAGGAGATGAGTTGTTAAAGTGACGGCTTTATTCTGAATATTTACTTATATTACTTATATTTAGAGTTTTCATAAGCGAGCAGTCACCAGTCTTTAAAATTTAAGTTCCCATTAACAGATCTTTAGAAATAGAAGCTTAGAAGAATGTACTGTCTTTGCTAATATAGTTGGATGTGCTCTGGTTAAAGCACCATACCATACAAAGTGCGGACTCCACCCATAAAGTAAGAATCTTCAAGTTCTTCTCCCTCTGCACATCTGGATCACTTCCAGCATGGATTCGAGTTTTTAGATCACTTCATCTGTGGAAATCATGTTATGACCGCTTGCATGTGTGCATCAGCAGTTCCCCCGTGGCCCTCGATGTGTCTCTGTGATTTGACTTTTCATGTCATGTCTTGTCTCGGACCCGGAGACCCAACACAAGCTTTCAGGAAAAGGGTGAACAGTTTCCGAGTATGACGACTGTGCATTATGGGAGGGACATGCTCAGCTTTTTGTCCTTTGTCAGGCAATTTAGAATCACCAATTAACCCAACCCCACTAACTGCATGTCTTTGGACTGTGGGAGGAAGCCGGAGAAAACCCACGCAGACATGCAAACTCCACACAGAAAGGCTCCGGGCCAAGGTGGAATCGAACTGTGAGGCAGCAGTGCTGTCCCACCAAAAACACCACGTTGTCGATTCATTTTTTTATGGTTGGAGTCTTGCAACTTTTTGATTGTGCCTCGTATATCTGAGAGAGCTGCACGTCCCAGATCTCAGAATTGGTTTGTCTTCTGGGTTTAATTTTGTTCAGCAAAACTTTGTCAGTGGAATATGCCTGAGTGTGAGTTTCTATCTGCTGTTGTTAGACTTAATATATAGTTAACTGTCTTTAAATGTGAAGTCATCTCTATGGTGATTTTAATAGTTGTTTGTATTGGGACATCTAGGGACAAACAGTGGTTTCCATCACTGTAGTGAAACCAGAGTCCAGAGTTTCATCACTACAAACTATCCTGAGTAATTCTGCAGCTTACAATTTAAAGCACGAGTGGATGTCAGGAACACCGCTCCTGTAGTTAATGAGGTTGATGCTCGATTGGATCGCACTGCAGCTAAAATAGAAAAGCAACACTTATCAGTCATCAGTTGACACCTGGGACAAAATGCAACAGTGCATTGTGCAGGGAAAGGTGTTTGGCAGGTTTTGGAAAAAAGAAGAGCTGTGACTGATGATTGGGAGAATCCCTGAGAATGTTTATCATTCATTATCATGCTTTTACCTGCAGACATCTCGGCTGGACCTCTGACGCCCTTCAGGGTTATATAGGGTCAGATTTACGCTTTAATCACAAACACGCAGAATTTGAGTCACACTTCAAATTTGCTTTCTTTTCATTTAAGTTCTCGAGTCCATGACTGTGAAAATATGTACGGTAGAATAGATCTTTGTGTTACTCCAGCCTGAAACACCTGCTCCTCAGTCATGGGGCTTTGCTGTTTGTTGACCTGCAGCGTTGCCGCTCTCTTCATATTTGGCCTCCTCTGGTCTCTTACAGCCCCGGGAGAAGGGCCGGATGCGCTTCCACAAGCTGCAGAATGTCCAGATCGCTCTGGACTTCCTCAAACACAGACAGGTAGCAAAGAAAAACTATTTAAATACATATTTATATTATGTTTTGTTTGACTTAGCATTCACCTCTGTGTTTCAGTGTGGTAAAAATATTTCTATTCACACCCTTTCAGGTCAAATTGGTCAACATCAGGAATGATGACATTGCAGATGGAAACCCCAAGCTGACCCTGGGCCTGATATGGACCATCATTCTTCACTTCCAGGTAGTGCAGGACACTCAGCAGGCATTTTGCTATGAGTTACTGTGTGGCAGTAAAATGAATCTAGAAGCAATTGGCAGCCAGTTTGGAAATGCTTCTGGGCAATTATCTCAAGTTAACAAGACCAAATCCAATCAACCTCAATGAAAGTAGAAAATAAAAGTGGTACATGTAGAATCACAGCCAAATCTCATGAAAAAGGTTAATTAGGTAATTGGGTAAAGGTAAAAATTTTTTTTTTTTGGTAATCATATGATTTTTTTTCCACATTACAGCTTAATTTATGGTTCATACCAGAGCTCTGACTCACCTCACCACAGCACTGAACAAATGCCATGCTAATTCATCTCAAATTGACAATAATTCATTCATAATTCATAATTCTTTTTTTTTTAGACATGAATTAAACCCCAAAAATTAGATGCACAGAAAGCGAAAGAGTTTGTAACCATGAGGCACAGTTCATACAGTGCTTCAGCACTTCATGGCAGGCGTGCCTGATGTTTGAGGGGGGTTATCTTTGTCAGCACAATTATTGTAGCGACAGCAACCAACCACTCGCAAGGTAACTAGCAGAGCTTCAGCCAGCAGTTAGCATGACCTGCCTAAATGTGACCCCTGCCTAATGCTACAGGAACATTAAGGAAAACGGGGGTGGGTGTGACCATGTGCAATAAACCTGCAGTCAAGTTGGCTTTAAAGTAACTTCTTTGAAGACACGGACCAGGTCTGCAACCGCTCCCAGTCAGCTGCCGTCTTCAAAGTGACGTCGCTTCTGCAACATGACGTAGGAGCTCGGCAGCCTTGTTTTTGTATAGGAACACACCCAGTTGATTAGATTGTCCTGTTGCAAAGAGACGCGTCACAGATGTGTTGTACTCATTGGTACAGACCGGCTCAGACTGACGGCAACATGTTGTGTTTAGAAATTAGACGGCAATTCTTTGCAAACTTCCGCCAAACTGTTTGAGAAGTGCAATATTTTGGAGACGAGTTGCCTCCCACCAGGTGACCTGTGCGTTTTCAGTCTTGTGATTGAAAATGGTTGCCTAGAGGTTGAGGCAACCAGGCAACCAGTTGGTCACTGCAACTACTTAATTATACTTTTTATTTTTTTAATAAAAAAATGCAGCCACCAATGTATTTTTTTTTTCCTAGTAGTAACTTTCCAGAAGAGCCACAATTACACATTTATTTAAATAATTTTCAATATTATTGTTGCATAATATTGATATGTCATTAATAAATATCACAGGCCTCATCAATACAATAGATTTATGATGTTATTGTGACAGCCTTTACTTAAGAGTACAGTTAGCCAAGAAAGACATTGAGTACATTTACTAGGATCTTTACTGTGATGATGACATATTTACTGATCTGTACTCTTGCATTTGTGCATAAAAATAAGGTCATAGGTCAATTTTCCTGGTGTAGCTGTATAATTAATCAGATGATTGGCTCATTGGGGGGAGGAGTGGTCTACAGTCAGTGCTGCGTCTCGGCTTTATTCTGCATTTACGTGCATTTTGTATTCAGCATTGACCGGCTGAGGGGCACAGCTGAGCCACACCTCCTGTGATATTTACTTTAAAACTGCACCCTCGCCCTGAGCTGCAGGAGAGCAGATTATTCCACATATTTCATACAGTTTAAATTCACTTCATTGTAATTAGTTTGTTTCTGTTTTGCGGTACGGGGAATTTGAAGTGCCGCTCCCTTTTGGGGATCAGAGTGGGCGGATGTTGTCACAGTGGTTACAGCGAAGTCCACCAAATGGAGGAGATGCTTGTCAGAGGATGGACTGTCAGATGCCAGTGAATTTCAGGGGCATTTTTACAGCTATATAGGTTTCCACTAAACTAAATATAGAGCTTTCGCTTCCTATTTTATAATATAAACACCATAAAGTTGCTTCTGCTGCTTGGCACCAACCACAGTGGAGGAAAGTATCAGTCAGCAGGCGGTCGTGTCCCTGCTCTGGGAGGAAAGAGTGGGAGAACTTGAAGATTCTTTGATGCTATAATGATGGTTATGTTGAGATGCGCATGTGGGATCATTTTCCATGTCCCTCAGTATGACTCAGTGATTCCCGTGAGAAAGCTGGCAGGGACGTGGAAGCTCGAGGCTCACTCAGAAACTTATGGCTAATCTGTGCCACAAAAGGTCGAATATTCTGTTTGCTGTTCAAGTAGTAAAACAAAACTTTCCATTTAGAGGCACGTAGTCGTCCGACAGATGTTATTTCAGCAAAACAAATCGTAATCTTTGTTTTAGCACATGCTTGTTATCAGAAACAATGGTGGACTTCCTCTGAGCTCCCCAGGTGCAGCTTCCAGCTGACTAATGCACAGGTGATTTGTGTATTAATAAAACACGATGGCCCTGCTTCGTGACAAAGAAAGGGGAACATTTTAAAAAGAGAGGTGTGGAGGTCCTGTTTCCACCCAGTTTCTGAGTCACTTTGTGCCCATGCTGTAGCGCGGGGGCTTCCCTCATCATGGAAAAATGGCAGAAGGAAGAAATGCCTTCTTTTTCCCTTCTCCACCCTTTCCCGTCAAAAAAAATGTAAGTAAAATTATGAGTTCTGCTGTGACTCATCAGCTTCCCCCAAATCACTGGAAATAGATTTTGGTGGTAATGAAGCCGAGCTTGTTCCAGTTACACTCCGTGAGATTTAGCAGCGATGGACGTCGCTCAACCCTCAAGCCGAGTGGGGTCATACAGGAACACTTTTGAAATAACTCTATATAATATTTTTTTATGCAGAAAAGAGTGTAAATATAATGTTTGGTGTTTAACATAGCAAAATTTCATTCTATACCAGGAAAAAAAAATTCAAGTGTCATTTTTACACCAAATCTAGATGAACTGGTAACTTTGTAATCCTTTGATCAAAAACAAACTCCAATAAAGTCGTAGTCGGGATCTTTTTTTTCCAGAGCTTCTGTTTAAAGCAAAATCTGAACAAACATCTTACTTGTGCAGAACGATTAAAAATATTTAATTACTGAAATATCTGGTGGATTGAAGGTTAGTGCATTTGCTGTTCAAAATCAGATTCGTTTTAATATGGAGACGACAAATCTATCGTTTGAAATCATCCGTCAGGCGGTGCGTCTGCATTACGAAGAGTCAAAAAGAGCTTATCAAAAGGTTTCCTTTGATTGCTGCAGCATGTGCGTAGTTTTAGGCAAGACCTCCGCCCGTCTGCTACGTCAACCAGACCAAAACAAATACCAGAGCAGCATCTGATTATCGATACGGCACAGGGAACTACTGGGTGATGGATTCATGCAAATGGTCACACTGAGGGTGCTCAGTGGTTCAAAACCTGAAGCACTGAAAGTGTTCTGTTCTGTGCTTTCTCCTCTTTTATGAGGAACAAACATTTTGCTGTGGGAAACTTTAGTAGCTTGTTCTTGTGACTCACAGCTCAGCCTCGCAGCTCCTGAAAAAAAAAAGTTTCCTGTGGAGGTTTTGCTACGTAGTCCAACCCTGATTTACAGCTACCGGGGTATTTATCGTAAAGTTTTGTTTGGAACATACACTCTAACTTTATAAGGTCTTTGACTCTGTGACTCATAAACGATCGCACTCTAAAATTACTGTTTTGTGCTCGTATAATTAAAAAGCATTCTCTCCAAACAGTGAGCTTAATGGATGTCGGGCACTCTTCAAATGTGACTCACTTCAAATCTGGAAGAAATCAGCAGGGAAAGTGGAAAGTTTTAGTCTGCCCTCCAATTAGCATTTCACTGATACTTAATGCCAAGTTGGAAAAAAGTAATTATCCCATCCACCCCTTTTCTTCCGCTTACCGGGGTCGGGGTTGCAGGGACAGCAGTCTAAGCACACACACCAGATTAGATTTCATTGGCCACCACCTCCAGCTCTTCCAGGAAATTTCATTTTCCTATGATACAGTGCTGCGTCTCTTTTCTTTAAAGGAAACAAGAGCAGGAAAATCAAAAAACTGGTGGTAGTGCGTTAGTGGTGCTTTCTTTAAAGAATTTAATGGCAGCAGGTCGTCTAAATAAGCCACTGATGAGTTTTGCATCACGTCATGTCACTATATGATCTCTTGGCTAACACGCAGCCGTCAGTCTGACTGTTCTGCACGACATCATTTACATAAATTAAATTGTCCTCTCACATGGCTGCTCTTGCACACATTCACGACCTCCTTTGTGTGTCGCCCCCTCTCGGCCTCCAGATCTCAGACATTCAGGTGAACGGTCAGTCGGACGACATGACGGCCAAAGAGAAGCTGCTGCTGTGGTCTCAGAGGATGGTGGAGGGATACCAGGGCTTGCGCTGCGACAACTTCACCGGCAGCTGGAGGGACGGCAAGCTCTTCAACGCCATCATCCACAAACACAGGTGAGGGGTTTTGATTGTGGCTTTATTCTAACGCAGCCTCGCAGGGATGGAAATCGAGGACGTGAGGTGTTTTTCCAGTTTCACGCACATTTTCAGGCCGGGACGACTTGCCTGGACTCGGGGATCTTGTAGCACCTCAGGACATGAATTTTACACACGTTTAACCTTTTGCATACTTCATGTTGTTGTGTCTTCTTTTATTTATTGCCGTAGGTTCAGGCGGGAGTGCCAGATTCATATTTGAATTTTTGAGTAGCTCGCTGGACTTGTCAGGACAAAATGTGGAACAGTTACTGTAAGAGAAGAGCCGAGTGAGAGCGTAACTCCCTCTTTCATTCATCATTTAGTTCATTCACTCCAGATACAAACATTTTCTAACTATAAGTCTGCTGCTTCAGTTCCACCGTTTAGGATTTACGAGTCTGACCTTTAAAACTCATTTACCTTTCTCCGAGGTCGAGAGCACACGTCTGACGTGTTGCAGCAGGAAAAGCACAGGTGCATTCGTGAGTGCTGCACTGCTGCTTTTGTGTTTGCTTCTTCGCTCTCAGGATTTACTCCTGAGCCTTTATTAATTCCACCTGTACGCTTTAATCCTGCAGTGCAATCACTGACGCGGTGATAAGCTGTCTCTGCAGTTAATCTGTTATGATATCTTTTATTCGTTTTAACTATTTCTCTTTTATTTTCTCGTGCATCGTTTTGCACGTGCTGCTTGTGCTGGAGTCAGAACCAAAGACTTTTACTCCGTATTCATGCAAACTGGATGTAACAGTGATGCACTGAAGGGTAGTTTAAGGTAAAATGTAAGAGACTCTTTAATGCAGGCATAGAAGGATGCTTTAAAAAGCAGCTGTGGTTTCATGTGTGAATGCAGCTTGTAGTGCAAAGTGGTCTATAAGAGTAGAAAAGACCCATAAATAAATAAATGCACATAACTGACCATGTTGCTTGCAGTAGTTTTCACTGCTGTGACTCCCACAGAAGCTGTTTCATCACAATGAGGTTAAATAGAAAATAATTCTAAAGGAAATAGTTTATTTTGTTGTATTTTTATATACAAAATACAACAAAATAAATGTTTAATACTATTAAAAATTGTCACTATAAGAATCCAGTGGACTACAGCTGCCATCCTCCTCCTCCTCTGTAAGGAAACTATTGTTTAACAGCCCCCTATCAAACCCGCAGGAGGTGACTTTATGCTCAAAACATGTACTTTGGGTGGAGTGCCACTTTGGCTCTGTGCAGCATGGCAGACAAAGCGGCACACTATTAGAAAGTCGACCTTAGCCGGCATTATTCCGTGAAATAAGAGACAGGATGGCTCACACTGACTTGAGGAAAAAAGGCTGCCCTGGAGGTGGAGGCTTGGCAGGTTACAGCAAAACGCTGCTACGCTAACGTCTCTGCCACAGATCCTTTCTGGGGAGAGGAAGAGAAGGATGTCCAGATGACTGCAGCGAGGAATCTAAAAATAAAAATCAGACAATAAGAAAACTATTTTAAACCCAGCAGGAAGCGGCAAGAATGGAATTCCTAGCGGGTTTCCATTGCTTCGTGTGTGTTTTTTAATTAACTTCAGCTTTTGCAAAAGGAAAGTTTGGAAACTCGGCTCTTGCTACAATGCACAGCCTGAGGAGAAAGCTCCGCTCGAAGAGGCGTCTCAACAGCGCCTCCAGCAGTACAGTGGGCTCCATCAGTGATCTGGAGGACCGGGTGATCATGTTCTGTGAGGATATCCCCAACGAGAGCTCCTCGGACTTGGGCCAAAGCTCCCACAGCCTCTGTGCCCGCTCCAGTCGAGGCTCCCAGAGTGAGGAACAGGGACTGGGATCAGAGGCTCACATCATCCACCTGAGCAGAGACAGACACGCCTACAGACAGGCCTGCTACGGTGGCAGAGAAGCCCAAAAGGAGTACTACATGCAGAGAGTTGTGGAAGTGTAGGAAGAGAATTTCCTGTATATTTTGTGTCCTTGTGTGACTTTTCTCTTTGGTGTTTGACAGTTCTGAGATGCCCTGAGCTTGTTCCTGCATGTTATTACCCTGCATTTAGCTTCCTGGCAAAGTGCTTTTGGAGAAAATCTGTGTGGCTTTTATATAAACCAAATTTTTACTTTTCACTGTGGTAATGAGTCCTGGCTTTGCTTGCCCTTCATATTACACGTGACCAGCTAGCCTCCAGTAACTTCACTCACCAAACATGCAACATGCATGTTTTTAACCTGTCAGGAGAGCTGCAGACATTAGTAATCAGTAATCAATTAGTCAGCGAATGGAAACAATCTCATTATCAAATAATAGTTTTTAAGATGCATTTTTGCTGCTTTTGGCTTTTAAATGAGTTTTTCTTGCTTTTCTTTTTACACAAATGAAAATGAACCGGATTTTAAACCAAATCAGTGATTAAGCCCCGCCCACCTGCAATCAGAGCGAAAGGAAAAAACATCATTGGGGCTAAAGTTCCTCTCACTGACATTTTCTTTCTTTTAAATGAAATCTCGATCAGCAGTAATGAAGTGTATTGATCTGTTCTCCCTGGTTGGTCGCTGCCTGCAGGCCCTCTGTGATTGATATGAGTCAAGTGTACCGGCAGTCCAACCAGGAGAACCTGGAGCAGGCCTTCAGCGTGGCAGAGAGAGAGCTGGGCGTCACCAGACTGCTGGATCCCGAAGGTGAGCGGAGTCACCCGGAAACATTTACTTTAGGGAATACTTAAGTGCGGGTTTGGTCACTTTGAACTGCAGCCATCTCCCTGCCTGTCCTCCTGTGAGAGCAAAAATCTCTACGTTAGCCGTTAACAGTTATTCCAGTTTGATATTTATCTGCTGCAAAATGAGTGTTTTTGTGTTTTAATATTTCATCTTAAATTTTAATTATATTTATGTTTTGGTGCTTCTTCACTCAGTCGAGCAATTTGTAATTATTGCTGTGAGAAGTCCTATAAATAAGCTTATTATTCAAGTTATTAGGTAAGAAAGTTCGAGTTACCGCTTCGCCCAGCTTGTTCCATTTCCCTGCAACATGACAGTTTTTTTTCCCTTTTTGTCGCTCTGCACAGATGTTGATGTGCCGCATCCAGATGAGAAATCCATCATCACATATGTATCCTCCCTGTATGATGCCATGCCCAGGGTACCAGACATCCAGGATGGTGTCAAAGCCAATGTGAGCCCTCCTTTTTTTAATCATCATTGAGTTTAAATCTTAGGTGCCAAATATAAATGCAGCAATCTGACCAATTTTAAATGAGTCTGCATTGTAGCCATTGTAAGTTTGTCTTTACTTGTACTCACCTTTTCATGTAAGGTGCACAATCTGAACATCTGTCTGCATCTGTGCTTCAGGAGCTGGAGCTGCGCTGGCAGGAGTACTACGAGCTGGTCACCATGCTGCTGCAGTGGATCAGGCACCACATCCTTGTCTTTGAGGAGAGGAAGTTCCCCACCAGCTATGAGGAGATTGAGGTGACTGGATCCTGTCCTGCAACCTGAACGAATCAGTGCGACACCGATCAAGAAGCCGGTGATGAATTTATTTACGCCTTTATTATTTATTTGACCTGCAGGTTCTTTGGCGTCAGTTTCTGAAGTTCAAGGAAACGGAGCTCCCTGCAAAAGAGGCAGACAAGAACCGCTCCAAACACATCTTCAAGTCTTTTGAGGTGAGTCAGCATTCGTAAAGAACATGAAGGAATGAAGGCCTCAAATCTAAAACAAATAATCTGAGGCTGAGCAGAATTCGAGGCCACAAATATTTTCTATGTTGTTATCTTTTGCAGGGTGCGGTTCAGGCCGGTCAGGTCAAAGTGCCGCCCGGTTACCATCCTTTAGATGTGGAGAAAGAATGGGGTCGTCTGCACGTCGCCATCCTGGAGCGAGAGCGTCTCCTCAGGACTGAATTTGAGAGGTAACCAGGCTACGATTCAGACCTCATCACATGCTCTGTGTTGCCAAAGCACAAAACTGCAGCGAAACCGCAGAGCATGAGGAAACTGTTTGACCATGAGCATGACTCATCTCCTAATGATAGCGTCCACTTTGGCAATGAAATTAAACTGAGTCGGCTTTGTGGATTAGGAAGTAAAGCTCATATTAGGGCAAACACATGATGGCTGCGCCATCGCTATGGTGACAATCTTACAAAAAATAGACTCTCATAAACTTGTTTTCTAATCACAAGGAAGGCGGGGCATAGCTTTGAGTTCGGTTGTTTCAGATCATCTCTGCTTCGCTGGGCGCACAGAGCTCAAAAGGAGCGACATCATGGCTTTCATGCATCAGGGATATGAGTTAAAGTATATATTCCGCCAGAGGACGGAGTGAGTGCTTTAACAGATCATAAAAAGTTTTTGTCAACTTGTTTTGTTTTTTGTAGCAATATATGTTAACAATTTTACTCTTGAGAAAGAAGAAAAAGTATCCTGTAAGGTGATGGCTGCTCCTTTGTTTGAAATGCTTTCTGACCTTTGACCTTGCATCCCCCCCTGCAGGCTGGAGCGACTTCAGAGGATCGTCAGCAAGGTCCAGATGGAGTCGGGGGTGTGCGAGGAGCAGCTCAACCAGGTGGAGACTCTGCTGCAGACGGTGAGACACAAACTTTTTAGGATGGACCATGAAAGCATCTTTTTGTAAATTATTTGCAGTCAGATAATTAATGTTTTTATTTTTCTCCTCTTTGTTGAAGGATGTGAGGCTGATGAGCTCCGGGAAACCTGCGCAGCACACAGCAGAGATGGAGGCAGATCTGGAAAAAGCAGAAGGGATGATCCGCCTACTCTTCAATGACGTTCAGCTGCTAAAAGATGGACGCCACCTGCAAGCTGAGCAGATGTATCGCAGGTACAAAAGAAATAAACCAACCAAAGTCTGCAGCATTTTAAATGACTTCCCCCTGTCATCACTTTGCAAAAAAAAAAAAAAAAAAAGGCACTTAAAACTGGCAAATGGTAAAAAAATAAAAAATCACAGTGTTTTTAATGTCTCTGTCTTCAGAGTTTATCGCCTCCACGAGCGGCTCGTAAACCTCCGCAGCGAGTACAACCTGCGCCTCAAGTCAGGCGTGACCATCACGCAGATCCCCATGACGCAGATCCCCATGACCCAAGTCCACACGACCCAGGTCCACACCGCTCAGGTCCTGCAGCAGGCTCCCATGAGGGTGCGGCCCGAGCTGGATGAAGTCACGCTGCGCTATATCCAGGATCTGCTTAGCTGGGTGGAGGAGAACCAGCGGCGGGTGGACGAAGGACAGTGGGGCTCCGACCTGCCCAGTGTGGAGTCCCAGCTGGGCAGCCAACGAGGCCTCCATCAGTGTGTGGAGGAGTTCCGCTCGAAGATAGACAGGGCCAAGGCTGACGAGGTATGCCACAAAGTATGAGTGACGTGCAGAGAGAGAGTTAATGGTATTTAGCAGCAGCACGTTAGCTTGATGTGCTTTAATTTAATCAAAAATGCATGTCCAATATAGCCTTCACCTGAATAAATGCTTCAATCAGTTACAAACATGGTATTTCCATCTCTGGAGAGATTGTCTGTATTCAGTATGAACTCTTTTTTTTTTTACTGCCCTTTCATGTTAAATGGCTTGTTAGCTTGCAGGTCCAATAGAACTGCGTTTAATTTGGCGTGTGCACACATTGCTGTGCAGACCACAGCTGCAGCTAAGCTGGTCAAGAACCTAAAGTGAATTTTCAAAGAGGTGGATTCGACCTGAGAACCTCGTGTTTCAGACAGTTGCAAGGAAAGCAAAAAATGGATGTGGACTGACTTTTATGTGGAAACAGACAGAACTTATTTATTTGTAACAATCAGTAGTTTTTCTGAACGATCGCTTTCTGTGGTGTCTTATTGCCTCTCATCTGTTCCAGAATCAGGTGTCACCTGCCAGTAAAGCTGCATACCGTGACTATCTGGGAAAACTGGAGCTACAATACGGCAAGCTCCTGGTAAGTTACAAAAAAAGTAAAATAACACACCGTCCTCTTGTAGAGACGTCGAAGCCGAAACCGAACAGCTGCTGATTCTCCAGCGGCCTCGTGGAACTTCAAAAGCACCCTGAAAATTTACCGTCATGTTTTGAACTGGTTTTGAACTCTCAAACATGTCTCAGAATATGTCGTCTCACTGTGTCATCACTGTAGAACTCCTCAAAGGCCCGTCTGCGCTACATGGACCAGCTTCATGCCTTTGTCACCGCAGCAACCAAAGAGCTGATGTGGCTGAATGAGAAAGAGGAAGAGGAGGTCAACTACGACTGGAGCGAGCGAAACACCAACATGGCAGCCAAGAAAGAAAACTACTCGGTATAGTAATAGTGAGATGATCTCGTTGGTTTTTCATTTCTTGCTATGATGATGATGATCATGATGATGATCATGATGATGATGATGATGTTTCTGTGGAGCAGGGTTTGATGAGAGAGCTGGAGCTCCGGGAGAAGAAAGTGAACGGTGTCCAGACCACAGGAGACAAACTGCTGAGGGACGGACACCCAGCCAAGAAGACCATAGAGGTGGGACTCCGAGCACGACGCCTTGTTGAACTTTAAATTTAAACATAAACGATTATGTTCTTCTCATCTGTGCATCCCCTCCATCCTCCCTCCTCCTCAGGCCTTCACTGGAGCCCTGCAGACTCAGTGGAGTTGGCTCCTCCAGCTGTGCTGCTGCATTGAAACCCACCTGAAAGAAAACACTGCCTACTTCCAAGTATGTTTACTACCTTGACTTTATCAGTCTTTAAGTGGTCACTCCAATGCAAAGTGTGCAGCTTACATAGAATAAATTTGGGTGTCATATCAAGTTGGACGCTTACAACTCCATTGATAAATCCATCTCCCTTTTTCTTTCTTACTGTTGCTGCTCACACATGTGAGGCAGCTTTTGATGTTTTGCACCGCTGCAGCTTAAACGATCGACTGTTTTTCTCCATCTAGTTTTTCTCTGACGTGAAGGAGGCGGAGGAGAAGATCAAAAAGATGCAAGACACAATGAAGAGGAAGTATACCTGCGACCGCTCCATCACGGTCACGCGGCTGGAGGATCTGCTGCAGGATGCTGCTGTGGGTTGTTTTTGTTTGTTTTTAACTGGCAAATGAATCCATGTCATTAAAGCTGCGTGGGATTTTTAGCAGTGTGTGACACGGTTACTGTTCTGCTTCTGGGAGCTCCTCTGTGGGTGCTGTGTCTTTGAATTGTTGGGAGTTTGAAATTATGAGAAATTTATATGCTCTGCGCAGGATGAGAAGGAGCAACTGAATGAGTTTAAAACTCACCTGGAAGGCCTGAAGCGGAGAGCCAAGACCATCATCCAGCTGAAACCACGAAACCCTGCTACTCCGATAAAGGGAAAGCTGCCCATCCAGGCTGTTTGTGACTTCAAGCAGATGGAGGTGAGCAATAGGCATCCTAAGCCGTCTATGATGACTGTTAAATTCTTAACTGAGTGTACGATATGTGTCCAGCTCTGTTTGGCTTCTAATAATCTGAAAGGACTTAGAGAATATGCAGAAATGGCCTCTGTTGACCGTCAGTCACAAGCATTTGTTTTCATCCTCCTGCAGATCACCGTCCACAGAGGAGACGAATGTGCTCTGCTGAACAACTCGCAACCCTACAAGTGGAGAGTGCTGAATGACAAAGGCAGCGAGGCAGCCGTACCATCCATCTGCTTCCTGATTCCGCCTGCCAACAGGGATGCTGTGAACAGCGTCGCTGGGTAAGTCAGACCCGACCTGGCTGAATTTGGAACGCATGCACATGACTACACACTGGAGACTGACCTCCACCTTGCCTCCACCTCACCTTGCTCAGGCTGGACGGAAACCTCCAGAGGCTGCAGAACATGTGGCAGGCGCTGTTTGTGGACATGAAGAGCCTGCTGTCCTGGCAGTACCTGATGAGAGACATCCACATCATCAACAGCTGGAACATCAGCATGGTAACAACACAAAGGCCATTGATCACTGTGGGGGAAAAAAACTAATTAAAATAGATTTCCCCAAAGATTATTTATGGGTGAAGAATGCATTTGCAGATTAGTTGTTAAATGGAACAGCTAACAGTATTTATCTAATTTTATTTCTATTTACGGTTGATAATTTACACGCCTGCTTGTTAAAACGCTGTTTTCTTAAATATTTGTGTTGAACTGTTGTTTTCATGATGCTTGATATCCACCTTCTGTTCTCCTTCATTGTTAACGCTGTAGTTTAAGACCCTGAGGGTTGAGGAGTACCGACTAGCACTGAGGAACCTGGAGCAGCACTATCAGGACTTCCTGAGAGACAGCCAGGACTCTCAGACGTTCGGCGCTGAGGACCGCATGCAGGTGGAGTCCAACTACAACCGAGCCAACCAGCACTACAACACAATGGTCAGCTCTGCAGAGCAAGGTGTGCACTGTCTGTCTCTCTCGAGTGTCCCTGTGGTTTCTCTCATCACCTTTAACACGACTTGAAACATTCTCATCCATTCTGTTCGCATTTATTTGTTTCATTCCTCATTCGCGTGAGTTGAATTTTCATTTGTGTGTGAGTTGACCGTTGCGTTCACATTTCAGACTATGGGGCACCCCGGGCAGGTAAGGTGTTTCTGTTAAAGTGGCCAAAGTGCAGCAGGAGCTTTTGACTGGCTGAATAGTGTGTGTGTGTGTGTGTGTGTGCACTGAGAGCTGTTGTACTGTTGTGTGTCATTTCATGCTTCAACTCAATCAGCCTAATCACCCTCACAGATTCTGGGTATCCCTCCTAACATCAGTGGACTCCTGTCTCTTTGCATGGGTTTAATGGCAGCTGATCCTCAGTATTAATCAGAGAATGGCCAAAGCATTGATAAAATGAGCACTTAAGAAAAATTGTCAACATGGAACCAATTAAGCATGAAGAAGTGCATTCAGTGTGCAGACGCATTCACTTATTATGGATAATTCTGATCTAATTCATTCAGGCTGATTCTGTGAACTGTCGAATAACTTTTAGGACCCTAAAACTAATTCTGCGCCTCTTACAGCTAACATTTTGATGCAATTGTTTGATATTTAAATCTAAATCTTAGATGCGGTGCCTTGAACTAAAAACGGCTCATATATGCAGATTTAGTTTTCTTTGATACACACATAAAATCCAGTATGTTTTGTTCCAACCAGGCGAGCAGGACGAGACCGTGTGCAAAACCTACCTGACGAAGATCAAGGACCTTCGGCTGAGGCTGGAGGGCTGCGAGAACCGAACGGTGACGCGTCTTCGCCAGCCTGTGGACAAAGAGCCGCTGAAAGCCTGCGCCCTGAAGACTGCAGAGCAAATGGTGGGGAATAAAAAGCACAAAGAGAAATGCAGAAATAAATGCGTGTAAAAGTGAAAGGGTCCTTCTAACAAGTCAGCCGCCTGTTTGTTTGTAACAGAAAGTCCAGTCTGAGCTGGAGGGCTTGAAGAAAGACTTGAACTCCATTGCTGAGAAGACGGAGGAGGTTCTGGCATCTCCTCAGCAGTCCAGCTCCACCCCGATGCTGCGCTCCGAACTGGACATCACTCTTAAGAAGATGGAGCATGTTTACGGCCTCTCCTCCGTCTACCTGGACAAGTGAGGCTCGATGATTCTCCAGGGATGAATTTTAAGCCACAGTTCTGTTTTTCTAAAATGTGAACATCTTGTTTTCAGGCTGAAGACCATTGACGTTGTGATCAGAAACACTAAAGATGCAGAAGACACACTGAAGAATTACGAGACTCGTCTGCGTGACGTCAGCAAAGTGCCAGCTGATGAGAAGGAAGTGGAGGATCAACGCAGTCAGCTGAAGGTATCGAGATGTTTCTACACGCTCCAGATTTGTTTGTGTGTCAGACGGCCGCATCGTTTTAGTGCCAACGTTGCTGTTTTCTCCACTCAGTCGATGCGTGCCGAAGCAGAGACCGACCAGGTGGTATTCGACCGCCTACAGGACGAGCTCAGGAGGGCGACGGCCATCAATGACAAAATGACGAGGATTCACAGCGAGCGCGATGCCGAGCTGGAGCATTACCGGCAGTTGGTCGGCAGCCTCCTGGAGCGATGGCAAGCTGTGTTTGCACAGATGGAACTGAGGCAGCGGGAGCTCGGCCTCCTTGGGCGCAACATGAACTCCTACCGCGAAAGCTACGAATGGCTCATCCGCTGGCTGGAGGACGCGAGGCAGAGGCAGGAGAAAATCCAGGCTGTACCAATCGGTGACAGCAAGGCTCTCAAGGAGCAGCTGGCACAGGAGAAGGTACTTGTGAGAGGGGGCGAAAAAGTGCTATAACAATGTAACGAAATAGTTTCTAATATTGATATGTTCTCCGTTTTAAATCTGCAGAAACTCCTGGGAGAGATCGAGAAAAACAAGGAGGAGATTGAAAACTGCCAGAAAAATGCAAAGGCTTATATTGACTCTGTCAAGGTATATACTGACAATTTTCATCTTTTTAAATGAAGGAAAGTTTATTGCTTAACTTGACATGAGGGTTCTTTTTTTTTTTTTTTTTTGGTTCTGTTTTCAGGACTACGAGTTCCAGATTTTGACATACAAAGCCCTCCAGGACCCCATAGCATCTCCTCTAAAAAAGCCCAAAATGGAGTGTGCGTCAGATAACATCATTCAGGAGGTAGGGCTTACAAACACAGGCCAGGTGCTCCTCTTCACATGGACTGCACAGCACGCTTATTTCATCACACTGGGACACATTTTGATTGGCTTTAGTTTTCAGCGGTGAGCCACAGCGGGACGAAACGCCGGCTGTGAAGGAAGCGGGGAAGGCTTTCATGACCTGTCGCTGGCTTTTGCTGCCAGCAGGGAGAAATCTGTGCAGATCTCAGCAGAACGTGATGGGAGACGAACACAAACTGAACCAAAAGCAGCGACAATAACGAGCTGAACGCTGCATTTAAATCAGAGCTCGTCGTTCTTTGCACACGAGACTAACTCACTGATTATATCACTGCCAGCTGCATTCATCTGGCATTTGGAGAATATAGTTTGCTTTATTTACACATTAAAATGTAAGAAGAAAGCAAGAAATATGAACATATATGAATTCCATACCTTTAAGTATAAGCTGCGGTGATAAGCCAGCAGGTAGCTGGCTTGGCATCTACCTGCTGGAGGGGCAGGGCGAGGGTTAGAGTCCAAAATATAATAAAAGAAGAAACATCACTGATACCATTTAGTTAAGAGTTCTTTTTTTAATTGGATGTGCGAAAATTGAAATCTGCTACTTCATTTCTTTCAGTATGTTACACTGAGAACCCGCTACAGCGAGCTGATGACTCTCACCAGCCAGTACATCAAATTCATCATAGACACACAGCGCCGCCTGGAGGAGGAGGAGGTAAGTGTGCACGCTCAGTAGACACAGCAGTGCAATGAAAATCCTCACTAATGTAACGTGCGGCGAACCATTTGGCATCGAATACAGACGAATTTCTGAGTCTGTTACTGAGAGTCCCTTTGTAGGACCCAAGTTTCATCCTAGTGTCCCCACACATCACATCCCCACTACAGTATATGTCTCTCATTCCCTCACACTGTGTGTATTTAGTCAAATCATGTCACACAGTCTGTAAACATGACTCTGATTTGGCGTCAAGCGTTGGCCCTAAATTCAGTCACATTTTCAAACTGCTTCTCCAACTATTTTAATTTGATGCTTGTCTTTATTTCCTCCTGAAATCACCCACACTCACAGTTTGAAGGCTTCACGTTGGCTTCCTGCCTTCTCAGATGCTTTATTTTAAAATTTGCCTTTGCCCTCCCCCCTTCCTTTTTCTTCCTTTCTAACGTTCTGTTGTGTTTGATCCCTTTGACCTGCTCGCCAGTGCTTTTTCATGATGATTATTAGTCACGTGCTTAAGAGATGAATTAACCCCAAAGCACCAGGTATTTAAAAACAATCCTCTCGGTCCATTTCATTCGCCTTCACATCAGATCCCCGTCCCTGCAGTGAAGGGAAGGTTCACGAGTCTTTGGAAATCTCTCATTATTGAGACTGTTCTCAGTTCAGTAATAACTCTCATTTCCCCGGCTGAGCAGTTGGCGTCACCTGACTGTAAGATGTTGGCTTTGGAAGTGCAGATATCAGCGCTTAATGAGATTTGCAAGCTATTATAATAACTTCTATTGTCTTAACAAAACAAGAGGCTTTTCTACTCTTTTGAATAACTTACTGGTTATTCTGCTGCGCGCGATGAAACATCAGCAGCAGGTTTTTAAAATGCCTGAGTGGGAGTGATGCTTTCACATGTCTTGATGTGTTTTTCCAAAACCCAAAGATTTGTTTTAAAGTGAGACAAAAACAGGCAGCAAATCTGGTCAATGTCTGTTTTTTTTTCCATCACTTGTTGTGCTTCATAAATCGGCCAAATCAAACGCGCAGAGCCGGCTGCTGTGGCGGCGCCTAGATAATAAGGGAGTGGCCGAAAGTAGCTGACGGTTGATTGATTATCAAAATAGGAAACTGCTTACCTCTAATGGTTTTCTCCAGGATATAAAAATCAGGAAACTGGTGCTTTCACAAAATAAATCAGCTGCTCCCAAAACCAGAGCTCAGTTAAAGGGTCAATATGACAGGTTTCTAAAATGATGAACCTTCCTTGTAGGGTATCAGTCACCACAGCAACACCACCTTCTAACTAAACAGTAGAAATCATCTGTGTCATTGTACATGAAGTCACTCTGTGTTTGCTGCATCACTATGCTCCTGTTCTTGATGATGTTTATTATGATTTTTCATATATATATATGTATATATATATATATATATATATATATATACATACAGTGGTGTGAAAAAGTGTTTGCCCCCTTCCTCATTTCCTGTTTTTTTGCATGTTTGTCACACTTAAGTGTTTCGGAACATCAAACCAATTTAAACAATAGTCAAGGACAACACAAGTAAACACAAAATGCAATTTGTAAATGAAGGTGTTTATTATTAAAGGTGAAAAAAAATCCAAACCATCATGGCCCTGTGTGAAAAAGTGATTGCCCCCTAAACCTAATAACTGGTTGGGCCACCCTTAGCAGCAACAACTGCAACCAAGCGTTTGCGATAACTTGCAATGAGGCTTTTACAGCGTTCTGGAGGAATTTTGGCCCACTCATCTTTGCAGAATTGTCCTAATTCAGTTACATTAGAGGGTTTTCGAGCATGAACGGCCTTTTTAAGGTCATACCACAACATCTCAATAGGATTCAGGTCAGGACTTTGGCTAGGCCACTCCAAAGTGTTCATTTTGTTTTTCTTCAGCCATTCAGTGGTGGACTTGCTGGTGTGTTTAGGATCATTGTCCTGCTGCAGAACCCAAGTTCGTTTCAGCTCGAGTACACGAACAGATGGTCGGACATTCTCCTTCAGGATCTCTTGGTAGACAGCAGAATTCATAGTTCCATTTATCACAGCAAGTCTTCCAGGTCCTGACGCAGCAAAACAGCCCCAGACCATCACACTACCACCACCATATTTTACTGTTGGTATAATGTTCTTTTTCTGAAATGCAGTGTTCCTTTTACGCCAGATGTAATGGGACACACACCTTCCAAAGAGTTCCACTTTTGTCTCATCGGTCCACAGAATGTTTTCCCAAAAGTCTTGGGGATCATCAAGATGTGTTTTGGAAAAATTGAGACGAGCTTTAATGTTCTTTTTGCTCAGCAGTGGTTTTCTCCTTGGAACTCTGCCATGCAGGCCATTTTTGCCCAGTCTTTTTCTGATGGTGGAGGCATGAACGCTGACCTTAACTGAGGCAAGTGAGGCCTGCAGTTCTTTGGACGTTGTTGTGGGGTCTTTTGTGACCTCTTGGATGAGTCGTCGCTGCGCTCTTGGGGTAATTTTGGGCGGCCGGCCACTCCTGGGAAGGTTCACCACTGTTCCGTGTCTTCGCCATTTGTGGATAATGGCCCTCACTGTGGTTCGCTGGATTCCCAAAGCTTTGGAAATGGCTTTATAACCCTTTCCAGACTGATATATCTCAATTACTTTCTTTCTCAATTGTTCCTGAATTTCTTTGGATCTCGGCATGATGTGTAGCTTTTAAGGATCTTCTGGTGGACCTTACTGTGTCAGGCAGCTCCTATTTAAGTGATGTCTTGATTGAGAACAGGTGTGGCAATAATCAGGCCTGGGTGTGGCTAGAGAAATTGAACTCAGGTGTGATAAACCACAGTTATAGTATGTTTTAACAAGGGGGGCAATCACTTTTTCACACAGGGCCATGATGGTTTGGATTTTTTTCACCTTTAATAATAAACACCTTCATTTACAAATTGCATTTTGTGTTTACTTGTGTTGTCCTTGACTATTGTTTAAATTGGTTTGATGTTCCGAAACACTTAAGTGTGACAAACATGCAAAAAACCAGGAAATGAAGAAGGGGGCAAACACTTTTTCACACCACTGTATATATATGAAAAAAGTCTGCGGCAGCTTCATCTGCCCTCACTACATTTTGCATGCTGCCAATTATTTCTTCTTTGCCTATTTTTTCCTTATTATTTTATACTTTTCACTAAAATCTGTTTAAGAAATTAAGTTATTCATAGAAATAACCTTACCCTACTTATCAAATTGTGACTGAATTATGCAACAGTTTCAATCCCAGCGATCACATCTCAAAGTTTTCCACTAAAATATTTCACACCTTGAAGATATCAACACTGCGATGAGTTCGCTTGTAAACAGAATCTGCAGTTGTTTATAGCAACTCCATAATATAGAGAACTGTTAAAATATTACCAGACATTTTACACCGATTGTGCATGAAAGCAACGTGTAGTGCCGTCCTGTGTTGTGAAGTAAAGTGTCATACATTGTGTGCCATACGTTAAATGGACAAAACAGTATTTTCCCTCCAGTTAAAAACAGTGTTCTGTATAATGAGCCATGACATATAACATATTTTCATGTACCTATAGTTATATGTTGTAATCTCACACCTCTAACATTCAATTCCCTCCCTTCCTCCTTTGCTTTTACTAATGCAGAAAGCTTCTGAAAAAGTTAAAGAGGAGGAGAGGAAAAGGATGGCAGAGATGCAGGCGGAACTAGATAAGCAGAAACAGCTGGCTGAAGCTCATGCTAAGTCTGTGGCCAAAGCAGAGAAAGAGGCAGAGGAGCTAAAATTAAAGATGAAGGAAGAGGCCAATAAGAGGCAAGATGTTGCAGTGGACGCTGAAAAACAGAAGCAAAACATTCAGCAGGAGCTGCATCAGCTGAAGAGTCTGTCAGAGCAGGAGATCAAGTCCAAGAACCAGCAGCTGGAAGACGCGCTAACCAGTCGTACAAAGATCGAGGAAGAAATCCACATAATTAGAATCCAGCTGGAGACGACAATGAGACAGAAGAGCACAGCTGAGAATGAGTTACAGCAGCTCAGAGACAAAGCTGCTGAGGCTGAGAAGCTCAGGAAGGCTGCTCAAGACGAGGCGGAAAGGCTTCGTAAGCAGGTGACTGAGGAGACTCAGAAAAAGAAAAATGCTGAAGATGAGCTAAAGCGTAAATCTGAAGCAGAGAAAGAGGCGGCCAAACAAAAGCAGAAAGCGCTGGGTGACCTGCAGAAATTTAAACTACAAGCTGAAGAGGCAGAGAGGCGCATGAAACAAGCTGAGGAGGAAAAACTGAGGCAGATTAAAGTTGTAGAAGAGGTGGCACAGAAGACTGCTGCCACGCAGCTGCAAACCAAAGCCATGTCGTTCAACGAGCAGGCAACAAAGCTGGAAGAATCTCTCAAGAAAGAGCAGGGAACTGTTCTTCAGCTGCAGGAGGAAGCTGAAAAACTCCGGAAACAACAAGAGGAAGCTAACAAAGCCAGGGAGCAAGCAGAGAAAGAGCTGGAAACATGGAGACAGAAAGCCAACGAGGCTCTCCGCTTGAGGCTACAAGCTGAGGAGGAAGCTCAAAAGAAGAGTCAGACTCAAGAGGAAGCCGAGAGGCAGAAGGTTGAAGCAGAGCGAGATGCCAAGAAAAGAGCTAAAGCTGAAGAGGCTGCACTTAAGCAGAAGGACAATGCAGAAATGGAGCTGGAGAAACAGAGGAAATTTGCTGAACAGATAGCTCAGCAAAAACTATCTGCAGAGCAAGAATGCATCCGCCTAAAGGCTGACTTTGAACACGCTGAACAGCAGAGGGGCCTGTTGGACAGTGAGCTCCAGCGACTGAAGAACGAGGTGAACGCTGCAGAAAAACAGAGGAAACAGCTCGAAGATGAACTGGCTAAAGTCAGAAGTGAAATGGATGCTCTACTGCAGATGAAGATTGAAGCCGAGAAGGCGACGCTGTCAAACACGGAAAAGAGCAAACAGCTTCTAGAGTCTGAAGTGCAGAAAATGAAACAACTTGCTGAGGAAGCCGCTAGACTGAGATCGGTTGCCGAAGAGGCGAAGAAGCACAGGCAGATTGCAGAGGATGAGGCAGCGCAGCAAAGAGCTGAGGCAGAAAAAATCCTCAAAGAAAAACTGGCTGCCATCAATGAGGCAACTCGACTGAAGACTGAAGCAGAGATCGCCCTCAAAGCTAAGGAAGCAGAGAACGAAAGACTCAAGAGAAAAGCTGAGGAAGAAGCTTATCAAAGAAAGCTGCTGGAGGACCAAGCTGCTCAGCACAAGCAAGAGATTGAGGAGAAGATCACACACCTTAAGAGCTCATCTGACTCTGAACTGGAGAGACAAAAAACTATTGTGGAAGAGACTTTGAGGCAAAAGAAGGTGGTCGAAGAGGAGATTCATATCATCAGGATCAACTTTGACAAGGCCTCAAAAGAGAAGTCAGATTTAGAGGGTGAGTTAAAGAAACTGAAGGCTATTGCAGATGAGACCGAGAAGAGCAAGCTTCAGGCTGAAAAAGAGGCAGAGAAACTGAAAAAGCTTGCTGCAGAGGAAGAGAAGAAGAGGAAAGAGGCCGAGGAGAAGGTGAAGAAGATAACTGCAGCCGAAGAGGAGGCAGCTCGTCAGTGCAAAGCTGCTCAGGAGGAAGTCGAACGCCTCAAAAAGAAAGCTGATGAAGCAAATAAGCAGAAAGTGCAAGCTGCGAAAGAGGCAGAGAAGCAGGTCGTTCTAGCCAAAGAGGCGGCACAAAAATGCAGTGCTGCTGAGCAGAGAGCTCAGGATGTTCTCAGTAAGAATAAAGAAGACAGTCTTGCTCAGGAGAAGCTGAAAGATGAATTCAAAAATGCTAAGAGACTTGCAGAAGCTGCTGAGAAAGCCAAAGAGAAAGCAGAGCAAGAAGCTGCCTTGCTCCGGCAAAAAGCAGAGGAGGCTGAAAAGCTGAAAAAAGCTGCCGAAGAAGAAGCTGCTAAACAGGCCAAAGCTCAGAAAGATGCAGAAAAACTGAGGAAAGAGGCGGAGGAAGAGGCCTCTAAGAGAGCTGCTGCTGAGGAAGCGGCGCTAAAGCAGAAGCAGCAGGCTGATGCAGAGATGGCCAAGCATAAAAAAGAGGCAGAACAAGCACTTAAGCAGAAGTCGCAGGTAGAAAAGGAACTTACACTGGTTAAACTCCAGCTGGATGAAACCGATAAGCAGAAGAAGGTGTTGGATGAGGAGCTTCAGCGAGTTAAAGGTGAAGTGAATGATGCTGTCAAGCAAAAAACACAGGTGGAGGATGAATTGTCAAAAGTTAAGCTCCAGATGGAAGAGCTCCTGAAGCTTAAGCTCAAAATTGAGGAAGAAAACCGGAACCTGATGCAGAAGGACAAAGACAGTACACAGAAATTACTTGCAGAGGAAGCAGAGAAAATGAAGAGCCTCGCAGAGGAAGCTGCTAGGCTCAGTGTGGAGGCTGAAGAAGCTGCCAGACAAAGGCAGGTCGCTGAGTCGGACTTGGCTGAGCAGAGGGCCCTTGCAGAGAAAATGCTGAAAGAAAAAATGCAGGCCATCCAAGAGGCTACAAAACTGAAAGCTGAAGCAGAGGAACTCCAGAAACAGAAAGACCAGGCACAGGAAAAGGCTAAAAGGCTTTTGGAGGACAAAAAACAGATCCAGCAGCGCCTTGATAAGGAGACAGAGGACTTCCAAAAATCACTGGAAGCCGAGCGAAAGAGGCAGCTCGAAGTTGCGTCTGAGGCCGAGAAACTGAAACTGAAGGTGAAAGAGCTCAGCGATGCTCAAGCTAAAGCTGAAGAGGAGGCAAAGAAATTCAAGAAACAAGCTGATGAAGCAAAAACTCGCCTCAAAGAGACGGAAAAACAAACGACAGAAATTGTTGTGCAAAAGCTGGAGACACAGAGGCTACAGAGCACGAGAGAGGCTGATGACTTGAAGAAAGCCCTAAGTGACCTTGAAAAGGAGAAAGAGAAACTGAAAAAGGACGCAGCGGCACTTCAGAAGAAATCCAAAGAGGTATTGTAACCTGCATTAACACTGTTAGTCAGTTTGACCCCTTACAATTAATACAGTCCTGTTAAACACATAAAGCATACTTAAATCATTACAGAGATAAACTGTTCAGTTTATGTAATATTTAATTGCAGAGTGTTGGACAAATGGAGCACTGTCACTCTATATGCTAAATATAAGGCTAAAGCAAGGAGACAGTTAGCTTAGCATAGCTGTTGTTTGGCCAGGAGCAATGCACGGTCTTATTGCAAGTGTGAATCTTAACTAAATTAGAGTTACTTTTAAGATGCTGGGTTTTGTTTCCATTGGACAAAGAAAGACTTGAAGTACCGAGTCTACTACTAACTGTAGCTTCATACAAGAAAGTGGTATTGATATTTTAGATATATGGATATATTGAATTATTTCTTGAAATATCTAAGCTACATGTATCAATTTAACTATTACTTGATCACCTTTTTTTTCTTCATTTTTTCAAAACAGATGGAAAATGCCCAACAAGAGCAAATTGAGCAGCAGAAAGCCATACTTCAGCAATCTTTCCTCACAGAGAAGGAGGTGCTGCTGAAAAGAGAAAAAGCTGTTGAAGATGAGAAAAAGAAGCTCGAGAAGCAGTTTGAGGATGAAGTAAACAAGGCCAAGGCTCTTAAAGATGAACAAGAACGTCAGCGCAAGCTAATGGACGAGGAGAGGAAGAAACTTCAGGCCATTATGGATGAAGCTGTAAAGAAGCAAAAGGAGGCTGAAGCAGAGATGAAAAACAAGCAGAAAGAATTGGAAGTGCTTGAAAAGAAAAGGGTCGAACAAGAAAAACTCTTAGAAGAGGAGAACAAAAAGCTCAGAGAGAGACTTCAGAATCTGGAGGTTGCTTCAAAGCAGAGTGCGTCCACAACGAAGGAAATCGAAGTTCAGACTGATGAGGTCCCGGAGGAGCAGCTCATTGCTATGACAATGGTGGGAACAACAAAGAAAGTTTTCAATGGTTCTGTTGAAGTGGATGGAGTGAAGAAAGATGGAGAATCATTGTTGGCGTTTGACGGAATAAGAGAGAAGGTTCCCGCCGAAAGGCTTCATGCTATCGGTGTCCTGACCAAGAAGGAGTTTGATAAATTGAAAAAGGGCAAAGTGTCTGTACAAGAACTCGGAAAAACAGAGAAGCTAAAAGCATATCTTAAGGGGGAGAGCTGTGTTGGAGGTGTCCTGACTCCATCCAAAGAGAAGATGAGTGTCTATCAAGCCATGACGGAGAACAAGATTACTCCCAACACTGCTGCAATGCTCCTGGAAGCTCAAGCAGCATCAGGTTACATTGTCGATCCAGTGAAAAACAAGCTTCTCTCTGTAGATGAGGCTGTTAAGGAGGAGTTAATTGGCCCTGAACTCCATGACAAGATGCTGTCTGCAGAGCGAGCAGCCACTGGGTTTAAAGATCCCTTTACTGGAGCCAAAATCTCTCTTTTGAGGCCATGCAGAAGGGACTTATTGAGAAGGAGCAAGCCACCAAATTTCTGGATGTACAGCTTGCAACTGGTGGCATTATTGACCCCATCAACAGCCACAGAGTTCCACTTCAGACAGCCTACAAGCAGGGTCAGTTTGATCCAGACCTGAACAAGAAACTTACCGATCCCAGCGATGGCAGCAAATTATTCATTGATCCCAGCACTCAGGAGCAACTCACTTACAAACAGTTATTGGAGAAATGCACCAAGGATGCTGAGACTGGCCTGCTGATATTGCCAGTGACAGAGAAAGCAGCTCAGACAGAGAGAACATACACAGATGCGGAGACTAAAGAGGTATTCAGTAAATCAAATGTTGACGTTCTTTTTGGAAGGTTCAAAGGAAAAACTGTGACCATTTGGGAAGTTATAAATTCAGAATATTTCACAGAAGAACAAAGAAGAGAGCTGATCCGTCAGTACAAGACTGGCAAGATCACAGTGGAAAAGATCATCAAAATTGTCATCACTGTTGTGGAAGACAAGGAAAAGAGCAATGAAAATGTGTTCAGTGGGTTGAGGGCTCCGGTCTCTGCCAGTGAACTTCTAGAGTCCAAGGTTATAAATAAAGACTTGTTCAACAAGTTGAGTAATGGAAAGATAACAGTTAAAGAGATCTCTGAGATGGATCCTGTGAAGAAGGCGCTGCATGGAGCGCCTAGCATTGCTGGACTGATTTATGAACCAACCAAGGAGAAGATGCCTTTCTACCAAGCTATGAAACAAGAATTACTTTCTCCAGAGACAGCCCTGAATCTTCTTGAAGCTCAAGCAGGAACAGGTTTTATAATCGATCCTGTAAAAAATGAAAGAGTACCCGTTGATGAAGCTGTTAAGTCGGGTCTTGTTGGCCCAGAGCTACATGAACGACTTCTGTCAGCAGAGCGAGCTGTCAGTGGCTACAGAGATCCATACACAGGAAAAAAGGTGTCTCTATTTGAAGCCATGAATAAAGGCCTTATCAAGAGAGAACATGGCATCCGTTTGCTAGAAGCACAACTTTCAACAGGTGGAATTATTGACCCCGTTAAAAGCTATCGCATCCCACATGAGATTGCCTGCAAGCGTGGATATTTTGATGAGGAAATCAGCAAGACCTTGAACACAAACACTGATGAGACAAAGGTCTTCTATGATCCCATCTCACAAGGTGATGCAACATATTCCCAGCTTTTGAATAAATGTGTCGTAGACAAAGAAACTGGACTCCCATTGCTCTCCCTCTCAAAGAAGGCTTCAAAGCCAAAGGAAGACAAACAGATTACAGAGGCTAAGACAAAGGAAGCCTTGAACCAAGCCACCATGGAACTGGAGTATGGACCTTTTAAAGGGAGGAAAGTCACAATCTGGGAAATTATACACTCCGAATACATCACTGAGGAACAAAGGATAGAACTAATTCGGCAGTACAGAATGGGACACGTGACAATTGAGAAGCTGATAAAGATTGTGATAACAATGGTTGATGAAAAGGAGGACAAAACAAAGGAAGAGGCCTGCTTTGATGGCTTGAGGGCACCAGTCACTGCCAGCTCATTACTCGATTCCAACATCATTGATAAGGCTACATTCGATCAAGTCCAACAGGGTAAAAAGACGCCCAAAGAAATCAGTGAAACTGATAAAGTCAAGAAGTACCTTCAGGGCACAGACCGCATTGATGGTATCACTATGGAAGATTCAGATGAAAAGTTAAGCATCTATCAAGCAATGAAAAAAGGTATTTTGCAACAGAGCACTGGGCTCACATTACTTGAGGCTCAAGCTGGAACTGGTTTCATAACTGATCCAGTCAAAAACCTGAGATACTCTGTGGATGATGCTGTGAAAGTTGGAGTTGTTGGTCCAGAACTTCATGAGAAACTTCTGTCAGCTGAAAAAGCAGTGACTGGATACAAAGATCCATATACAGGCAATAAAATTTCTCTGTTGCAAGCCATGAAGAAAGAGCTTATATTGAGGGAGCACGCTATTCCTCTTCTTGAAGCTCAGTTTTCCACCGGAGGGATAATTGATCCTGTCTGCAGCCATCGTGTTCCCAGTGATGTGGCTATTCAGCGTGGCTACCTCAGCAAACAAATGACTAAATCTTTCAGTGAACCTACAGGTGACGTTAAGGGCTTTACTAATCCCAACACCAATGAAAGAGTGACTTACAAGGAGCTGCTGAAGAAATGCAGAAGAGATCCCAACACTGGTCTGTGCTACCTGCCTCTGTCAAAAGTCGAAGCTCCTGCTCCTGTTGAGAAATCTTACCAGTACTCAGAGGAGCAAGCCCAAACAGATCTAGCCAATACTCAAATTGAGATCCCACTCAAGAGCTTTGCAGGAAAGAGTATGACTATTTGGGAAGTCATGAACTCAAATTTGCTTCCAGCAGAGGAGAGGCGCCGTCTCTTGGAGCAGTATCGGTTGGGGCAAATCACAAGGGAAAGAATGCTAATTGTCATCATTGAAATAATTGAACAAAGGGAGACACTAAAGTCTGAGCAGGGTATGTCATGTGATGTCATCAGAAGAAGGGTTACAATTGATGAGCTGTACAACGCTCGAATTATTGACTTGCACACATACAACCTTCTGAAACAAGAAAAGATGAATATTCGGGAAGTAATGGAAATGCCATCAGTAAAGCAGTATCTGTTTGGTACTGGTTGCATTGCTGGAATTATGTCAGACAGTCCTCCAAAGATCAGCATTTACCAGGCTATGAAGAATGGACAGATTAAGCCTGAAGTTGCTTTGAATCTCCTCGAGGCCCAAGCAGCAACAGGTTTCATGATTGATCCAGTTAAAGACGAACTTCTAACAGTTGATGAAGCTGTCCGTAAGGGGCTCGTGGGCCCTGAACTTCATGACAAACTTCTCTCTGCTGAGAGAGCAGTTACAGGTTACAAGGATCCGTACAGTGGAAAAGTGATTTCTCTCTTCCAGGCAATGAAAAAAGACCTCATACCCGAGGACTATGCCTTGAGGCTTTTGGAGGCCCAGAGTGCCACCGGAGGATTGATGGATCCTGAATACTACTTCCACCTCCCCACAGATGTTGCCATGCAGCGTGGATACATCAACAAGGAGACACTTGAGAGAATAACCGAGCCTACTGCAGATGTGCGAGGTTACACTGATCCAACAACAGATGAGAAACAGTCCTATGCCCAGCTACTGAAAAGATGCAGAGTGGATAAAGAGAGCGGTCTGCGGCTGCTTTCGCTGGCAGACAGAAGGCTTCTCTTTAAGGGTCTCAGAAAACAAATCACTGTGGATGAGCTGCTCCGGTCGCAGATTATCAACCAAAAGACATACAATGAGCTCACTGAGGGGGTCATCACAATGGAGGAGGTCAGCAGGGACGTCAAGAAGTACCTCGAGGGGGTCAGCTGTATTGCTGGCGTGTATGTGGAATCAAACAAAGACCGTCTGTCAATTTACCAGGCAATGAAGAAAAACATGATCAGACCAGGGACTGCCTTTGAGCTCCTTGAGGCTCAGGCTGCCACAGGTTATGTAATTGATCCAATTAAGAACCTGAAACTAAATGTCAATGAAGCTGTTAAAATGGGTGTTGTTGGCCCAGAATTTAAAGACAAACTCCTCTCAGCTGAGCGAGCTGTCACGGGCTACAAAGACCCTTATTCTGGCAAGGTTATCTCTCTTTTCCAGGCCATGAAAAAGGGACTGATTTTGAAAGACCACGGCATTCGTCTGCTGGAGGCCCAGATCGCTACTGGTGGAATAATTGATCCACAGGAAAGCCTCCGTTTGCAATTAGAAACAGCGTACGAACGTGGCCTCTTTGATGAAGAGATGAATGCTATTCTCACTGACCCTTCTGATGACACAAAGGGCTTCTTTGACCCCAACACTGAGGAAAACCTCACCTACCTGCAACTCATGGAGAGATGTATGATAGACCCAGAGACTGGCCTTGCTCTTCTACTGCTCAAAGAAAAGAAACGTGAGAGGAAGACATCATCCAAGTCTTCTGTTCGCAAGCGAAGGGTCGTCATTGTCGACCCAGAGTCGGGCAAAGAGATGTCTGTGTATGAGGCTTATCAGAAAGGACTTATTGACCACCAGACGTATCTAGAACTTGCAGAGCAGGAGTGTGAATGGGAGGAAATTACCATCACTTCATCTGATGGAGTTGTGAAATCCATGATCATTGATAGGAGGTCCGGTCGGCAGTATGATATTGATGATGCAATCTCAAGGGGCTTGATTGATAAGTCGGCCCTAGATCAGTACCGATCAGGAATGCTGTCCATCACAGAATTTGCAGACATGCTGTCTGGAAATATGAGTGGAAGTAGGTCACGGTCATCCTCCTTTGGCTCCTCTTCCTCCTACCCCATGAGCCCAATACCTTCTATAAAAACACCAGCAACCACATGGAATGACCCAACAGAGGAAACTGGACCTATAGCTGGAATCTTAGACACAGACACACTGGAGAAAGTGTCTGTCACGGAGGCCATTCACAGAAATCTTGTGGACAATATAACAGGCCAAAGGCTGCTGGAAGCTCAGGCCTGCACAGGAGGCATCATCGATCCAAACACTGGGGACAAATTCTCAGTTGCAGATGCAATGAATAAAGGACTTGTGGATAAAATTATGGTGGACCGTATCAGTTTAGCCCAGAAGGCCTACAATGGATTTGAAGATCCCAGAACTAAAACCAAGATGTCAGCAGCCCAAGCTCTAAAGAAAGGCTGGCTGTACTATGAGGCCGGACAACGGTTTCTAGAGGTCCAGTATCTCACCGGTGGGTTGATTGAACCGGATGCTACAGGCAGAGTCTCCATAGATGAGGCCGTGAGGAAGGGCACCTTGGACGCACGCACTGCACAGAAGTTACGAGACGTTAGTGCATATTCAAAATACCTCACGTGCCCTAAAACCAAGCTGAAGATCTCCTACAAGGATGCAATGGAAAGGAGCATGACAGAGGAGGGGAGTGGTCTGCGACTACTTGAAGCATCATCTCAGTCAAGCAAAGGCCTTTACAGTCCCTACAGCATCAGTGGGTCTGGCTCTGCTACTGGTTCAAGATCTGGCTCTAGAACTGGTTCCAGGTCAGGCTCCAGAAGAGGCAGCTTTGATGCCACAGGATCAAGCTTCACAACAACAACAACCTTCTCCTCTTCTTCCTACAGTTCGCCAAGCTATGGCCGTCGATACTGAACTGAAAGGAATGAATTTCTAAGGGAAGGATATGCTATAAAGCCACAATGCTCACCAGATGCCTAACTCTCAGTGGAATAAAGACTACCTTTATTCTGCTCTGCATGGGGCTGTTACATAACTTTCAATATTTAATTTTTAAGTTGAATAATTTTGTTTATTTTATATGTCACATTTACATTTAGTGTTTATGCTATCTCAGCAGACTTTATAATTATGTACTGTAAGCAGTTAGCAACCGCTCTTTATTTCCAGTCTTTATCGCAGATGTTTCAAATGTACACGACATTTTTAAGTTTGACGTCATAAGCGTTTACTGTTCCAAAAACACTCAAATGAAATACTGTGCTACACTGTAACCAAAAGTGTTCATGACCCGTAGCTTAAACCGTTAGAACCAAATTGGATGTACAAACTAAAATTCCTGTACATGTGTATATTTCTGAATATTGAGAACATTTTAGTAAAGAAAGCAAGAAAGATAAAAGCAACTCTGCAGAGCAGAATATCTAGTCTCCTGAAGATGAATAACACTTTAAGGATGCCAAGCTTCAAGATCTTTTCTCTCCCGGGCAACACTGCCGTAAACACTCTGCCAGTGTCCGAAGTCTTCTCCGTTCCCATTTGTCTGTCTTTAAACCTGGACTTCCAAGCCTAAGCTCCCACAAATGAAACAATAATGTAGCTTAATATGGCCATTAACACCATCAGACACTTCTGGACTCTACATATTAAACTTCAAGACCAACACAATTAAATCCCAGCCTTTCCGGACACTTTAAAAGGTACGTAGACACATTTCTCATTTAATTACTTCAGATTTTACGCTCTGCTTGTGTGATTCAGTGAAGCCTAATGTTTGTGTTCTTCTGTTTCACAGCTCACCTTGCTCAGATGTCTTCCAGAGACCCATGGTGTAGTTTTGACCTTGACCTTCACTGTAATTGAGGACTTTATGCAACAGCACTGAAACACATTTGTGCATATGATGTTTTATCAGTTTCTTTTAACAGTTGGACCATTTTGAGACTTGCATCTAACCTTGAACCCATTTAAAGGCCTAAACCATGCTTTGTAAGTGCCTGCAAAAATACTGTTTAACACTTTACTGGGATGATGAGTATGAGGAGATGGTGCAGTGGTCACACTGTAAACTGACTGAAGAAGCAGCGCTACCCATAATTTAATGAATAGTTTGTTATCAGGTAAGCCTTTTTACTGTCTTACAGTATGTCACAAATATTCAAAGTATTTTTTTTCCCTTCAGTGGCAAATGTAATGTCTGTGCTGTACATTGATGATTATATAGAGCGCATTTGCTATAAGCCATGAGTTAGCATTTCTTTGAGAAAGACCTTTAAGCTTTGCACCAGACCCAGTATTTGTATTTTACACTACATAAAGCTGTTTTGATTTAAAATCTCCTTTGTAAACACATCGGATCTGTATCATTTTATTTTCGTACTCTAAACTTTGCATGAATTACTAACATTTAAAAGGTGCAAAAAATGAAATCCATCTGTATCCATTAAAGCATTTTGTTTTCTTATGTTTCAAAAGGTTTGAAGGATGTATTTTGCTGGGGGTCATCAAGCCTTGTTTAAAACGGTGTATTTATAATACAAATGGTGACATGGAATTTTAATGTAATACCCACCGTGTGTAAATAAACAGGAAAATTAAACGTTTTCTCAAGTGTGTTCATTGAAATGTCGGCACGTAAACCTAAGAAGAAAGTATGATTAACAGATTGTGGGAGTGTTTTTGCAGCTCCAGTATCCTCATAATGGAGCATAATAAAAATAATAATTACAGTGAAGAATCTGCAGCACTTTTCCATCAGTTTTCAGTCAGCTCTGAGGAATGCATACACTGATTAAAGTTACTGACTCAGCGGTGTCACACATGCAAACACTTGTTTGAAAAAGGTTGATTTAAGCAGAACAGGGGTCTCGGACCTGAGGCTCTCGTGCCCAAGTCCAGTGGCCTTGATTAAAAAAAATAGATACAGCTGTGGTCAAAATAATAGCAGTGTTTAAAAACATGAGCAAAGCTCAGAATCCAAAATAGTTTTTATTTCCAGGCAGTGGGAACACTGCACATTATATTCTAAATCAAAGCATGAAGAAAAATGTCTCAATTTTCTAATAACTTTACAGAAAATGAAGAAAAATCAATGTTGGACTGTTCAAAGGAAAACAGCATTTTTCTTTATAAACTCAAATATTTACTGTATGAACTGAAAAATCTTTAGGAATTAGCATTCCCGGGAATCACTAAACTAATATTTAGTTGTTTAACTGCTGTTTCTGAGAACTGCTTCCTATTTGTGACCAACTTCTGGCACCTGTGGACAGGTATTCCAGCCCAGGATGATTTGACAACTTTCCACAATTCTCTGCATTTCTTGGTTTTGCCTCAATAACAGCATTTTTGATATCACCCCATAGTTTTTGGGGCTGGCCACTCCAAAACTTTCATTTTGTTGGTCTGGACCCAACGTGCTGCTCTCTTACTGGTGTGTTTGGGGTCGTCTTGTTGAAACACCCATTCAAGCGGCATTTCCTCTTCAGCACAAGGCAACATGACCTCTTCAAGTATTTTGATATATGCAAACTGATCCGTGATCCACTGGTATGCGATAAATAGACCTGACGCCACAGTAAGAGCAACATCCCCACATCATGATGCTTGCACCGCCGTGCTTCACTGCCTTCAGCGTTTGGGGGACTGTCTGCGCCCCTTGGACTTTCATCAGTCCACAAAATGTCTCTCCATTTCTCTACAGGCCAGTCGACGTGCTCTTTGGCAAACTATCCTCTTCAGCATCATTTTAGCAGAGCAGCCTATCGTTCTCTGCGCTTCTTTATATGTTGTCCCCTCTCCAATCAACATTTTAATCAAAGTACGCTCTCCTTTTGAACAATGTCTGGTTCTCAGGTTTTCAGAGAAATGATGTACCACATGCTTCAACCTTAAATAAGGGCCAGCTGATTGACACCTGTTTTTTCACAGAATGAATGACCTCACTGATTGGACTCTACCCTGCTATTATTTTGAACACACCCCTTTCAATTAATTATTCAATTACAGGCTCAGGAGCATTCATATCATGAATGTTGGGCCTGCTGGTTTTCTATGACTCTACTAGACCTGCTGGTAAATTATTTGCCATGTAGTAATATGACTTCTACCAAAAAGATTGATTGATCTGATTAGTCATGTATTATTTTGAACACAACCGTAAATATAGAAATGAAAACCAGCTGGGTTTTTCTTTAACCTTTTCATTTCAATTCATCATTGATGTAAATAACTCACCTGGCACCTTGTGGTCTAATTTTTAGCTGAACCCAAATAGATGGTTTGCTCCTGCTCTAGATTAAAATCCAGAAAAAAATAAAAGTTTTTGGGGAAAAATTAATTTGTTCTTTGTTAGGAGCAAGTATCTTTTCTTTTTTTTTAAGTCTATTTTTTCAAATGATGTATAAAGCATACAACAGACAACTGACACTTAATATCTGGAAGCTTTTTAAAATGAGGTTTGTTCCTTACACGTTGGTTGTTTTACCAGGGGTGGGTGTGACATAAGCTTTAGTGTGGTGTAACAAAAATACTACAGCTTATTGTGTGTAAACCCACGGCAGCAGACACCTGACGGGGGTGGAGAAAAGAGCTCCCAGCTTACCCACGCATAGTTTTATTACCTAACTTAACGAATTTATATGAATGACTGCACATACAACTGTCCACGGGCTAAACTTTTCATGTAAAAATGAACTCCGTGAAGCATCCGTTGGTCAAAAGTGTACATTTCATACTAAAATGCATTTTTGCCCCAAGTGACCCACCAACAGCAATCTGCTCTGACCAATCAGCACTGAAAAGAAAATTAGGGCCAACGATACCCGCAGCTGATTGGCTGCCCGCCGGTGGGACAATGACGGTGACAGGTTTCCCAGGCTTGAAAATTATACTTTTTTCCTTTTTTTTTTTCTTTTTTTTTAAACATAGTTAGGATTGGATCACGTGAGTGGGACCATTTGGTTAATATACATGCGACCGCCAAATAAAGCTTCAGTGAAGCAGCTGCCGGTAAACTAAATGTCTTTGCCGAACAACTTCGACCATTCAGGGAGGCCCAAATGCGCCCGCTGCCGCCACCACGGGATCGTCACTCCGAAGAAGGGCCACACAAAGATCTGCCCTTTTCTCAAGTGCGAGTGCTCCAAGTGTTCCCTGATAACGCAGAGGACGAAGATCACCGCTCTCCAGAGGGAAATGCGAAAGGCCAAGAAAGAGCAGCAACTCGGAGCCGGCTTTGGGGATGGACAAGCTCCATCTACATCTGCACCGATGGGCCCTCCGTCCGGCGGGGCCGCGGAGGACGCCGACCCAAGGGGAAGCCCTGAGCCGGGAGGACAACCCGTGTACGGTTCGAAGAGGAGGGATGAGCTGCCGTCGGCTAGCGGGAAACGTCCAACTCTCAGTAAGCTAATACTGTTAATTAGGAAATGCTGAGCTCACCGGGCTGGATTAATGTGAACTTCCTTAGAAGGACGCGGGGAAAGTTGATATGAGATGATTGTGTCGCACCAACAAACACGAAATATCAGTAAATAAAAACAAAATAGAAAGCTAACTGGTGGGGGGGGTGTTAGCATTTCTATGGAAGCTTGTTTCAGCCAAAAATAAATAAATAAATGTTGGCAGTGATATGTAGAAATTTTCAGTTATTTACAATTTTTAACTCAATAACTTCAACTTTAAGTTATTTCTCACAAGCTTAAGTTTGTAAGTCAGAATTTTGAGATAATTGTCCAACATTTTGATGTTTTTTGGGGGTTTATTTGCTTCAGTAGCAGAAACGAGCCTCGAGGATCATATTTTATTTACACAGTCGTTTAAAAACATGCTGCTCTGTTGGTGGTTCCAGAATCCTGAAGTAAATCTAAAACTGATCCAACCCACCGTTTTACATTTTACTGCAGCTTCTTTTATAAAGGGTAAGAGTAATGGTGGTGTGGTCAGTGGGGCTGATGTCATCAGAGCCCAAGGAGGAAGAGTTCCCTCTAATATTTAATAATCTAATCAATTATTAGATCAGCTGGTTCAGCTCTAAATATTTAAACAGAATATTTTAAATGGATAATTTTGTCTGTGCCCTTTTCTACTCGTTTCTGTCTGAAGTCGTCTTATAGATCATATTTACACAATTATTCTTGATTTGGGTGTGCCTCAATGCTATTTCTTTTTTAATCTCATTTCATCTTTTGTGTTCTTGGTGTTTTAGAGTACATTTTTGCTTTATCTTAAATTATGGGTGATGTATCAAAGCATGTTTCTGTCACAGAATTTAAAAAAAAAAAGAAAATCCATCCATAAGTCAAAATTTGGACTTAAAAACTCTAAATCTAAACTTACTGAGAAGTAACTTTTCTCTGCCTGGCAATTTTATCTTCTTTTTTTTTTGTAGTTGGAAGCCCTCTCCGTAAAATGCCGCCTTAAGGAGGAATCTGTGTTTAAGCGTACAGCAGCTTATGATGCCTTCTCTTCCCTTCCAGATTCACCTTGTTTCGATGACCACGGGCAGGTGGGACCTCTGCCTTTTATTCCCTTTCCATTTAGGGTGCCAAGTTATTACCCCAGCAGCTTTTCATCTCCACCTCCACACTTACTGCCCAACATGCCGTGGGGGCACCCCGTACCTGTTGGGTTTGGACCCCTGATGTTCCCACACCTCCAGCAGGGTGCTGTGAACTACCCTCCACCCCCCAGTCCTAGACCTCCAGCTGTAAGCCACTGTTTCTAACACACTATAGGCCAGATGTCCTTCAACCAGATGGCTGTTCTTATTTACACAGAGCTGTGTGTGTGTGTGTGTGTGTGTGTGTGTGTGTGTGTGTGTGTGTGTCAGGGTTACAGGCAGGTCATCGTCCGTCACCCACTCCCTGTCTCACAGACTTTTAAGGATGAGCAGAGCCCTCCACCTCCTGTGCCCAAGACCACTGAGCAAGACACTGCAGAGCAAGACAACGGGGAATAAATCATAAACCCCTCCTCCTCCCATATTTTTCCTGTTATGCCGTTATTTTTTTTTGTTCATTTGTTGATAAAGTTTAGAGCCTCGAAGTGTTAAAAATTAAAGGGAACACATAGTTTCACATTAAAGTTTTTATTACGATTTTATATTTAGTTTCAGTGAGTTTACAGAGAAGGTTGGCTGAGTTTTAAATGCATGTGTAGCTTGTTGTGTTGTCACACACGATGACCTTGAATTGGTTTCTGAAATCTGTAAATTGTCCACAAGGGGGAGCAGACAGGCTTTAAGCCGGCCAACACGCAGCCCAAAACGTACATGTAAACGGGCGGAGAAAAGGTTTAAAAAATCAGTTTGATTTTTATTTGCGTGTGCAGTTTGCAAAAGCACAAAATGTTCATATACGAGTTATTAAAAATAAATTTCATTTTAATCTATGAGTCTGTTAAGAGCTAGAAACACTGTTACTGCTGCATTTATTCTAAAACTGAAGATATTTACTGCAGTTCTAACGCTGCAGGTTTGTATTGGACTCTTTGGTGGGCCGGTTCTGGCCCCAGAGTCCCATGTTTGATACTCTTGCTGTAAACTTTGCATATATTAAAAGTTCTGCATATGATTTCATCACTGAGTTGTGCAGCTGATTTCTCCTGTGGCCTCACCTGCACCTTGTTTGTTTTACCCCAAACTACAGTTTTGATACGGACGTCTGTGAATCTCGACAGGACGCCTGAAAAAGTGACACCGCAGATCAGCAAGTGACAGAAAAATCCACTGCAGCATTTTATTAAACATAAAAAGGATCTGAGTTGAGTGAAATAAAGGTCGGCACGATTACGTCAGTTAGTTCTTAAATGTATGGAAAACATTTTCCCACAGGTTCTTGAAGCCCCACCTGCAGTCAGGGTGACTAATTTTTCCCACTTAATTTAGACTACGCAGTATTTTTATGCCTTATTCCCCCTGTTATCCCCATTTTGACTGCAGGACAGATGCTTCTGAAGTTGCTGTGAAGAAAGGAGGGGAGGCTTTAGCTGTGCCTCCTCTACACCCGTCAGGGAAGGCAATTCTCACCATTTATACTGAGCTTCCATCTATGTTTATTGTAGCTAGAGGTGGAGTTAATAAAGTTGCATTCAGATAAAATACCATATATTTCTTCTTGACATTCTCAATCCCAAAAATGGAATCTGTATAGTTTATGTGCTTTTTTTTTTTTTTTTTAAAGTCAAACTTTCCATCGGATTGGAAATGTGTCCAACAGGCCACCCTACCTGCAGTGTCTCTGCACCCCACTAGAGGGCCTTGCTCCGCAGCATGAGGACCACTTCTCTATTCAGTCCCTGCACTGTATTTCAGGTATTTTACTAAAAAGGAATAATTCACAATTCCGAGGAAAGTCTTAAAATAGCCGTGGCATGCTGTAGATCCAGCAGGACTGCGGTGGTCCAGTATCAAGACATCGCTGTTATGAGTGAGGAAATTAATAAGCCCTGTCTGCACTCTTAACCTTAAATGTGGTGGTGCACACTGACCCTTGCACTGTTTCGTGCTGATATGCAGTATTTAGCACTCTGAGCTTTCCGAGGAATTCCAGGAGGAGGCGTGATGTGGTTTCACCGTGCTGGCGAGATCTTAATCAGAACGATTAACGTTGGCGGCGGCGACTTAGAGCCTGCTGCAAAGCGCAGCCGCCAGGAGGTGAGGCATTGTCTGAATGCCAGTGAATCACTTCAGCCGGCATTCCTCTCTGTTTTTTCTTCTCCATCCTCTTCATCCCTGCTGGTTTTTCCTTTCTTTGTCCCAGTGAACTTACAGGAAGCTCTTCAGTGAGATGGATAAAATCATCTTATACACACTAAGGGCTTGAAAGCAAATAAAAGCTAACCTAATGTTACTCATAGCCAGTGATGGTAAGTGTGGGTCCTGCTCTTCTCTGAAAATGTAAAATCTGAGTTTGTGTCTGGGCTGAGGATTCACTCCACTGGGATTATTAGGATTAAAGGTTTTAAAGAACAGTTCAGTAGGACAAAGAAACAAACTGAAATCAGCGCAGATTGAATAAAGTGAGTCAACAGCATTATTTGCATGAGCGCAGGTCCGCAGAACAGGTTCTTAAGATCAACACTGTTAACACGCTATTCTTCTTAAGGATGTAAAATAATATCTGCCTCACCTGCCCTCACCTTGACCTTTAACTGTTTGTCTGTCTGCAGCTTATACACTTTAAACATGGTGAAGCAGGTGTATTTACACGTCATCCTTCATCACGAAGGATTCTCGATGCAACTGAAACAACAACATTCAGTTTCTGATCTTTATGCGGTTCTTTCACTTCAAAGATCTTCAGATTCCTGCTTGATACAGAAAGATCAGACAGGTCTGATGTTGCAGAGAGTTTAGTTTTTAAGACTAAAAAGAAAAGCAGCTTTCACAATCTTGAAAATCATGGCAACACCAACTCCTACGGGCAGTACTGAGGAAAGAGTCTCCTGAGTCAGCCAGTTATGTGAGGTTGGCGTCGGTCGCAGTGAACACAAACGGCTTAGGTGAGCGTCTTTTGTCTGAGCTGTGATAAAACTGTCAGACTGTACGCTGCAGAGCCGAAGCTAGCCATAGGTTCAGTCAGAAGTCTCGAAAATGGAAAACACTCAGATTGCCTTTAGTTCTGTGTACAGAAAAGCAAAAGCACTCATCGTGCACCCGGTGCCTCGTGTCGTTGTTGTGCTCTTATATTTCTCAGCTGTTTGCAGCATGTTGAAGGTCTCAGTGGAGCTTTCTTCTAAACTGTGTTTGCACGCAGAGTTTCACAGTTTGCATCCTCGAGGCCTGACGATGCATTTTCTCGCAAAACTCCCCCCCCCCAAAAAAAAAAAAAACAACAGGAAAAGTTGTTTGTGTAATTATGGCCCTGCAGTTTTAAAGTTAATGACCATCAGCAGCCCCATCAGTGCATGTAAACGTGTGCTGGTGTGTTCAGCGTTAAACTTGGCAGAATTGTATCCTACAAAACTGAGCGTCATTAAGACTCGTGTAAAGCTGTAAAAGGTCATTTTTGGACCAGTTCATATTCTTTTTCCAACTCAAACCATTTATTTTTCATTTTCCTCAAACCGAACCAAACAGCAAGTGAAAAGAAACGAAAACCTGACACGCGTGTCCGTGTAGCTCTTTGGCGACGCAGATGAAGGGACCGCGGGGACGTTTGTGATCCAGACAGAATGCTGAGTGGTTAGAAAGTTGGTTTGGAAAGGAAAAGCAGCGACTGCAGAGTTCTGGATGATGCAGCAAGAAAAAAAATATCAAAGAGCATAAACAGTGGCTGCAGTCGAGGCTGAAAGTGGGATTTGGCAGCTTCAGGAACCCTGAGATGTAGTGCAGTGGAGCCACATGAGGAGAAGGAGCTCTTAGAAATAAGTCGCATTATAATTTCTATCATGAGCTCCAGAACAGAACAGTGCAGCGCAGTGTTTGTCTACAGGCTGTGATCAGCTGGCCTGCGCGGTTATCCTGAGATTCTCTGATCTTTCTGCATTTACACAACTGGATTCAAGAAAATGTAACATCTGGTTACACAATCTGAGGCCGATTTCCAACCTCGACACAGCGCAAAGCTGGTATCAAAGCTCCAATTTGGTGAGTGACTGTAATCAGCATCGCCTTAAAGTGAAACTGAGCCAATCAGCTTCCATTCTGCGTGCGTTAAATCCCGGTGATCTTCTCTCAGTCTGCCTTTCAGACTCATTCATGCAACCCACCTCCTCCCCATCTCTGCCTCACCCTTAGAGCCCCATCTGAGCCTCCATCTTCACCACCATCAACATCTGGACTCTGTCACAGCTGGGTTATCTGCTCACAGCCTCACTTTCCCCCTTTGTTTAAGAAATCTACGCCATTTTGAACCACAACTGTGATGACCCGTGTCAGGCTGTTTGTTGGTGTTGGTGATGCGACTCCACCTCTAACCATCGCTGCAGCTGTGTTTCAGCTCGTGTCCCGTCATTATTCACTATTAATGCCCATGCAGCCCCGCCCATCTTTATTAAGTCCCTTAATCTGTTTTCTTACTGCGCCAGGAATTTCATACTGTGCGCAAGCACGTCTCTTTTATAACAATGCAAGGCAATTAGTGATAATGATAAATTACATGTGTATTCACTTGTGTTGCTTTAAGGTGAATGTAGTCTTTAACCTGTGTGTGATTAATTGTGTCAGAGATCAAATTGCCTGCAGGATAAAACAGAAAGTATTATAACCTGATTTTATGTTTTGAATATAGAAGCTCATGCAAGCAGTCACATGCTATTTTTTTAAGGAGATGGTGACATCAGGCTGAGGTCTTTGGAGTTTGCATGTTCTCCCTGTGGCTGCAAGAATTGGTTTCATGTAATGTTTCTTAACTTAAAACTTCCAAATTCAGCAGGGGATCCAATAATTATCTACCCTACAACATAAAGCAGCTTGAGGTGACTGCTATTGTGACACTATATAAATAAAACTGAATTGAATTGAATTAAATGATTAAGAGGAATAAAATATTCCTGTTGCTATGGTCACTCAAAGATTAAATAAATGCTATAAAATCAGGGCAATTCAAAGTTTTACATTATACAACAAAATCTCATGCATCATTACAGAAAGGATGCTCGTACCCACGCACTCAAAAATTACCTTTTAAAAACTCCCCTAAAGAGCATGTCAGCACAAGAGCCAAACCACAAGTAAGAGGGAAGAGTTTTTGTTGTTCCTCGGAATCTCCACCCTGAACAAGCATCCACTGATGCAGTGACAGCAGATGGAGCGATAACAGTGCTTAAAACATTTGACTGTGCTTCACCGTGTCTGACTGGGTGTGAGCCAAAGATAACAGAAACTTATCTCATCGTGTCATCGCTGTAACAAAAAGACTTTCACAAGGACTGGTTTCCTCTAAAATTCACTTTTCCCCTCATGGACAAAACGGAAGCTGTAACAGGGTGAGCAGGAATGAGACCACATTTAAAGATTTAGTAAGAAACCACATCTGTGAACTTAACTATGTACAGACATAAGGTCCAAGGAACACAACAAGATATGCAGAATATCCTTAGAACAAAGCCTGGATTGTTTTCCAGACCTTCCAGGTATGTTGGATAAATAGTTGATCACCTACCAACCAGCAGGAATTCTGGCTCTCTCACACCTGTTAGTTTGTCCTTTAACACACAGAAGCATTTCGAGGTCCTGGAGTGGCCTAACCAGTCTCCATACCTGAACCCAGTAGAAAATCTTTAGAGGGAGCTGAAACTCAATGTTGCCCAGCAACAGCCCCGAAACCTGAAAGATCTGGAGAAGATCTGTGTGGAGGAGGGGGGGCAAAATCCTGCTGCAATGTGTGCAAACCTGGTCAAGAACTACAGGAAAAATCTGACCTGCAAAGGTTTCTGTACCAAATATTAAGTTCTGTTTTTCTATTGTATCAAATACTTATTTCATGCAATAAAATGCAAATTAATTATTTAAAAAATCATACAGTGTGATTTTTCTGGATCTTTTTCTTTTAGATTCTGTCTCTCACAGTTGATGTGTACTTATGATAAAAATCACAGACCTCTCCATCCTTTGGCGGTGGGAAAACTTGCAAAATCGGCAGTGTATCAAATACTTATTTTCCCCACTGTACACCTTATTCCATAAGTGGCTGTTGGACAAAGGGAGGCCTCAAAAATCTGTTTCACTGTGAAATGTGGAGTTGAACATAAAAATTATTGTATCTCAGTTTGCGCTCATGTTGCTTTGTACAGTAAGATTTTATGGCACCACCGACGTCATAAAACATGTCTACAATAAATCATCACATGGCAGAGACGGTGATGATTTATTGTAGTTGTCAGCTGTGCAGGGGAAACACTGAGAAGTAGAAAACTCATCTCATTCCGAGACCTTTCAGACAACCTGCACTCTGGATTCATGAGTTCAGGAGAAGACAACCGTTCCTCTTCCCTCCTCTACCTCACTGCTGTCACCTTTAGAAATAGAAAACACCTTCATGGTTATACTAATTAGTGTGAGCAATGAGCTCAAAATGTTGTGCTTTTACTCATTCATTTCTACACTGAAGTATGGGAATAGTTTGATATTTTTATTTTTTCTAGTAAAACTGCAGCGACCACAGAGAGAGATGAGATGGAATAGGGCCTAGCTGTGCCTGAGGGTAACAATATCTATCTGCCATCACCCTCTAAATCTCTGTCTACTTTTCCCAGAGAAAACAGAATGTAAAACAAGTTGTTCTGGCTTTTACTGACACTAATATGCAAGACTGCCCCCCCCCCCCGTGTGCGGTAAGTTTGTAACCACACCGTTGCCCCAAAATGCTCAAATCTTCCTTAAAATAAAAATCATTTCGTGGTCTATGTTTTATTTTCATATCTGTGATGTGCCAGCATTTGTGCAACTATAAGAAACTTTTGATCCTCTTTCTTTACTATAGCCAGAGAAGCTGTTCTAACTTAACAGTCATGTTAAATTTTACGCAGACTTTCACTAGATGTAGCACGATTCTGCACGTAGCAGGAAACATCTGAGGAACAACTGTAGTCTTAACCTCGAGCTTTAAACGTCTTCTCAAGCGGCTGAGCATTTCTGACATGTGTCAACACGCTGTCAGGACTTTTGTCCCCTGTTCACGTATGTGAAGAGATGCTGGGTGTGCCTGAGATAACACAACCGGTAGTAAAAAGCTGCCGGGTGTGGTCATGGATTCCAGAACACTTCTGAAGTTTTTTTACACAGAAAATCCATCGGCTGAAGCTAAAACTTAACTTTACCAACAAACTAGCTGGCACGCTGCTTTCGGACACCCTGGTATGAGAACACACTGGATGTTAATGTGGTTCAGTGAGTGCTCACCACTGGATCCATCCTGCTGGGTTCAGCCTGGTGGTGGTGGTGCACCCCCGATACCAAATGCTGTATACCCTTTGTGTACCCATCTTCTGATGGCTGCTTCCATGTCACAAAGCTCAGCCCAGCGCCCTGCTGAATCTGTGCCATGAAGAACCGAAGCAGCTCTGCAGGGTCCAAAACAGCACAGGCCTTAGAGGTCTAAGTGTCCGGTGAGAGTGTGTGACTGATGGTCTGCATGGACATTTACTGTGTGCTCAAGTCTGTTTTTGCATGGATAATTTTATTTGAAGACATGCACATTTTGGGAGGCTTAAGACTGGTGCTGCATCTGCTATGAATGCAAAAGTGAGGATATCATTTCTCACCCTCAGTTGGCTACAGCAAAAATGGGACAACCACGTAAACCGTGTGCGCTGGTATTTCTGCACATTAAACAACCTTCTTCAATGCAAAGAAAAATCAGAATTAGATGTTTAGTCTTTTGTAATAATTTGTAATAATATGTTGCAAAAAGTGGCTTTGTTTGTTGCAACAATCGTGATCAAATATTGCAATCAGTTCCAGCCAGTGCACAACTTTACCCTGTTTAAATAACACTGCTGCACTATTACAGTCAGCTTTGGGTTCAGATAAGAGTGAATCAGGATCTGGCTATAGAAATTGCGTGATATCCGTAAGCATTCACGACTGTTGAAAGACCAGGTGAAACTGGGTGAATCGAGTTCTAAATAAAGGAATTTGGGTTTTGGATTAGAGGTATTTTTGAATCCATGCACTGGGAGCAGAGGGAAAGTCTCTGAACGGAAAGAATCGAAAGAAAAACACAATCTCAGCTATTTTAAAATTCTTCCACACAAACAGATATTAATGACGGGGGCTGCTGGGGCGGAATGAGCGGGGTGTGGCGCTGACATGAACAAACAATGAACACACTGCTGAAATAAACATTCCTGGTTCAGTTTCAGGCGCACGAGGAAAAAGTTGCACAACATCCTGCCAGACTGATAACAAAGGAGCACAAAAAGAAGAGTTTCTTATCACATAGGGGGGCGATGAAAGACGGGGATTATGTCGCGGCTTTCAAGTTCCGCAATTAATCAAATACACAATCAAATAGCATTTGTTGCTTTTTAAGAGGTGAGTATATTGAGAGCTCACCTCATACACCTGTACACCTGCAGCAGCAGCAGCGCTGTGGTTTTCCAGATGATGCTGCGACAGATTTGAGACCGGTTTGTAAGTTCAAGGGTGATTCTGCTCTATTTGGGATCAGCTTCAAAGCAAAGCGTGAAAAGGATGAATTCACTGACTCTGTGTCCAACTTGATGTGTAGGTCCATATTTTAATACTGACAACAATATGTTAAACCTGGAAAATCACTACCTAATCTTCCTGTTCCTATCATAGAAGATTAAGGATTTATGTCTACGTTATGTTCCTCCTGTTACTGGCACTGCGCTTTTTTGTGTAGCGTGACTGTTGTTGGGTTGTGATGCATCCCAGTTCAATACTTTATTGCCCTGTTGACATTATCAGTAGGAATTAGCTGCAGTGAAGCTAAAGCTAAAATAATATAGTAATACTAGAAGTCCTGTAGAGAGATCAGCAGCATCAAAATAAGTAATAAAATGAAAAAAAAAGGAGTTATTGCACATAAAGTAGTTCAAGCTGTTTTGCTTAAAATAATTAGTGTTGAGGTTGGGTACGTACTGTTCAGGAATCTGGTTGTTTTTATGTTGATGCTTCTCAGTCTTTTCTGTGGGGGGAGAACGTTTGGTGGGTGGGAAATGCCCTTTGAACCCAACAGGCTCTTCTTGTGCAACCTGTTCTTACACATCTCTGCATTAAATAGGACTCCACAACCAGGAATTGTGGATGCAGTACGCGCCACCACATTCAGCTGCCCCTCCTCCTCTGCAGACACATTCCCAAACCAGTTACGGCAAAAGTGAGGATGCTCCCAACAGCTGCTCGATAAAACTGTAGCCAGCCTCTGAATCGTCTCTGATGGGATCTCTTTAAAACAGATCTGGTGTTGTCCTTCCATCTCAGGGAGGATTCCTGCTCTGTCCACTCTGCTGTTGTAACTGTGTGAATTTCCCATCTGTGGGACTAAAAAAGGCTATCTCATCTTATCTTAAAAGAAAGAAAGAAAGAAAGAAAGAAAGAAAGAAAGAAAGAAAGAAAGAAAGAAAAAGATTTTGAATTTTGTTTGAATATTATTTTCCACTGCTGCACTCAAGTATGCATTGTGTGCATGTCTTATGCAATAATATACTAAAGTCTGTATTTAAGTCATTAAGATGAGGCTACTTTGTAGCATCAGTGACTAATTCTAACAAATTACAGTTGACATTTCAGACTCAGTTGCGTCCTCACTCCCTCATTATGCCAATCTAGTTTCAACTTGTCCACACGCCTCCCACTCCCCGGTGATGAAATTCTTATTATTGTTCTGTTCTAATGTCAAAGCGTGCCTGTCCATGTGACCTTTGGGGAATTAACCAGTCAGACTTCAAGTCATCAAAACCGTCTTCCCGTATGTAATTTAAAGTTCCTTCTTCGTGCGCACTTTCCCACATACTTTCCTTCAGAAGCTTGTGATTACCACACCCAGCTTTTAACACTCACCAGTGAATATGATACTGATGAATAATAACAGTAATAAATGCACATTTGGTGCAGGAGAGGGAGTACCTGCAGCTGCTGCCTGGGCTGGACTGAGCTTCGGTTTGTGTGATTAACTTCAGAGTAAAGGCCAGAGAGGCTGCTGAGAAGCAACAATCTCCAGGTTAAGCAAATAAAGTTCCTGATTAATTTTGGTCCAATGTGCAGTTTCTATCAAAAAGGGAACAAAGCATCTGTAAATATTTAATACATGCTTTTATATTTAGTGGCAAAGAGTCACTCATAGTAACAAAATCAGGAAGAAAAAGAACCCCAAGTCATCTAAATGACACTGAGGACTTTGTTTTTGTAAAGTCAGGCAGTAATCTGTTTCATGGATTAATAACAGCTATCATGGAAAAATGTGTTTAACTCACCATGCTCCAACTCACTGAATAATCTTGATTATACTGAACTGATCGTCACTCAGCTCTGTACCTGGAAATACAGCAGGCTGAAATAAAGTCTCGTATTAGCAGTTAAATGTTCGATGTGTAGCGTTGTCGCTGTAGCAAATGCGCCACGTACCAAAGGCACCAGGACTGGGCCTCACCCATTCCCTGCTTTCCTGTCCACACTCTGGATGTGAGTGGGAGTGGGAAGAGCCAACATCCAGACCACAGCACCAGGAACCCAGGTATACGCTCACGCGATGGAGCTGAAGGAACAACTCAGCTGTATGTTTCAGCCAGCGATGCTGATGGCCACAGGGGAAGGTTGATGCCAGCCAGTCCAGGAACCCACAGCTCCCACAGCTTTGCTGGAAATTGGCAGTCACCATCTGCGAGATTCCACGGTAGCTTGGAGTAGTTGTAGGCGGTGAGTAAAAAGGTTTGCATCGAGACTTCACGGAGCACTGCAGCTGTGAGAGATAAGTGTTGGATATCAAGAATCATCGGTGTTGTTCACGTCTGACGATGGAAACAGGCCAGCAATACAAACTGACGGCACAGAATGTAATATTCTAAAGATTCTCAAACACTGAAGGCTCCAGATGTTTGTTTTTTATACTATATAAGAAAATTATTTTAACAAGGAATCACAGCCTGAAGATGAGCATGGAATCATGATGGAGGCATTCAGGAGGCCTGCCCATACTCGTGTGCTATAACTGTTCTATCTAGAGGTAGAAAAACCCGAGGTGCCTAATTCTACTACCTTGATGGTGACAACGAGGTGGCAGAGAGTTTTGATCCACATCCATATTCCACATGCTCATCTGACCCATTAAAATCACCCAGAATGCACTTCTTTGAAGTTTTCTCCAGTGAAGGATCAGGAAACAGGTACCAATATTAGTTTCTGTTACTCTACATCAGAGGCACTTTGATATATGACATTATATATATAAAATTGAAAAATGCTCCTGACAATTAAACCAAAGGGAGATTTTGGCATTACATTGTTACACTTGGAATGGGTGTAAAATTGATTCAGCTGCAGTTTTTAACCAAACACACCTTAGACGTGTTTTTTCATCTCTGAAAATTTGATGTGGCTCAAAAATGCCTGAGAAAATAAGTGCAACTTAAAAAGCCCACCCCATAATCTATGAGGGTCATTAACTCAGGCTGTATTCATAGTATGATCGGTAAATTTAGCATAGGTGCATTAAATATGCAAAATTTAATAGCAGCTGTTTATTAAGTTATGAAAAGGAGCTGATGTTGAAATAATCAGGATGGGACGCACTCAGGAATTTTCCATGGAAAGACCTGAGTGCTTTTTAGTCAACATGCCTGGAGCTGTGCTTTGTAATTCAGGTGAAAATTGCAGCATTTTAGCAGGTGAAGCAATAAAAGTGAAAGACGTTTGTCATCAAATCCACAGAGGTCTATTTAGGGACAGAGCTGGGAAAAAAAGCTATCATTACAGAAAGCCTGTGGCTCAGGAGGTAGAGTGGGTCTGCCAGGCGGAAGGTTGGTGTAAAGCAGGGGCAGAATTTGAACCATCAACCCTTGGGTTGTGGGAAAAAACACAGCGATTCAGGAGGACATGTTCCACTGCACGTTTGAACACAAGAATACTCCAAGCTTGGGAAACCTTTCACACGGGGGGGGGGGGGGGGGGTGAGTGAGTAATGAGCTGCACTGTCACTTTATAGAACAGACGCCTGTTACATGTGAAAATTTGGGGCAATTTAATGCAAAAAAAAAAAAGTGACGTGATTTATTTATTTATTTTTTTGGGGGGGGGAGTTGTAAGTGGTTTTAATGGTGATGTCTTACACCCTGCAGCTGCAAAGCCATAACTACTTTGCATACTATTATTGAATTGCCCATGATTATTATCATTTTTCTTAATGTGCATGCATGAGCATGTAGACACAAATGCAAAAACTCACACAAACACAAAAACACACATGCTTATATATGTGCACCCATAGAGCAGGACTTATGAAATTTCACAGCTCGTCTGTGTGGAAATTTTTTCTGATTTAATTTCATTTACCACAACTGGGGTTTCATCACCCAATAAGAGGAAGGGACGCTGAAGTGCCGATACATGCTTGGTTCCACAAGGTAGCAGGACAATATCAAAGCATGTCACTTATACTCTTTTTGCACTTTTTTTTTTGGGGGGGGGGGCTGTCATGTCGGGCAGTTTTTGCAATCAGAATGATGGTCCAATTGCGTTGCTGCTGCCAAACATATTTGCTTTTACAAGAAGAGCTCTATAAGCTTCTATAGGCTATTCTTGTTAATGTTTATATTTTATTTCATTTATTCTTGTCAGACCTGACAGGCAGGAAGAAGAGGAAAGAAAAAAAACCACAGCAAAGCCGCCCCCCACGCCCA